>CAMXCT020000824.1:565411-821238 GCA_947184155.2 Cladocopium goreaui
CGAACTCGAACTCGAACTTCCCCCCCCCCATCCCCTCCGAAGCAGACGTACGAAGCCAGTTCAAACTGGTATCGAACAGTTCGAACCCCCCCGGGTTAACTCGAACCCTCGAACTCGAACTCGAACTCGAACCCCCCCCCTCCCCTCGAGGCACACCTAGGATGGCAGTTCGAACTCGAATCGAACAGTTCGAACCCCCCCGGGGCACACTCTGGTCTTTTTAGGGAAGGTGAAAAAGTGAAATCAAAAAAAAATGATGTAGCCGCTGTAGCCAGAATAAAACAATTCCAAATATTGATGACGAAATGCGGTTGCCATCATGATCTTATATGTTTATATATATATATATACATAATTCAGTTTGTTTTTTATTCAAATGGTGAATCACTGTTGCCACCATCAGTTTTTCAGTTACTGAAAATTTAAAAGTATATAGGACAAAATGTCGCCACCATCATGTTTGCATGTTTAAACTGTTTCTGACATGTTACCACCATCATAGTCTTATAATCAAGCCATATCAAGGCAGAAAACAATACTAGCCAAAACAGTGAGCTAAAAAAAATGGGTTGGCGGCGGAGTGAAATTTGTTCATGAAAAGTTCAAGAAAACACATAATCACATTTTCTGGGAACTCAAATTTAATGAAGATAGTGTTGTAGCAGAACGCGAAATTTGCAACCCCTTACAGCTGTCACCAACGCTAGTGACGTGTCTATGGGGATGTTCATTTCACAGGAGAGTTGGATTTTTTTTGATTTCACAAGGCTTTGTTTGCGAAAATACATGAAAACACATGTTTTCCCCAGTTCCAGCGAAATGGATTTTCCCTTAAAGCTAGATGACAGAAACCCTAGATGAACTTCAATATGCAAAGTCCTGATTTTCCTGTATATAAGCGTATAATATAAGATGTAATTTACTGATTTACTTCCTGCACGCAAAAAAAACATGTGAATTGTTTTTGATATTATGACATCCTGATGCAACATTTGTTTGACAAAAAATATATGAACTGTTTCACTCATAAATTCCCGATTCAATTCACCTCCTTTTTTGACCAAAAAATATATGAACTATTGATATGAAGTGTCCTCTATGACAAAGAAGTCTCCTTTTAACCTTGAATAATTATGAACGTGTATGATTTACCAGGTGTTGATGCCAAATATATCATCATATATCATAGTGTGCTTTTTTGGGACGTTCTGAAACAAGATGCTGCTGCTCCGCAGAGACTAAAATACACTAAATTCAGCTTTCTTACCAACACAAAACCGATATCCGATATGAGTGCTAGTCAACCTGTGGAAAATTAAACAAGATAATTGCATGGACTATTTTTATTGCCAAATTATTGCGATTTCATGAAGCGAAACTTGGCGACAGTTTATTGGCGTTGTTTCCGCGGTCGAAAAGAAAATAAATTCTTGATGAGCCACTTTGAAAAAAACACTGCAGGATATGTTGAAACCGAAACCTTTTTTTTCATGAAATAACGTATTGAATTGTAAATATTTTTCTGCTTGAGGAGCAAGAAAATGAACCGGCATTTCTTTCAGCAGAAACTAGTTTCGGGTAATTTGATGGGTGAAAATCGTTGAAAGCAAAGAAATGCCTCTACCCATTAAGATTTGCCTCTGATTTTCCAAAGGCGCCTTTTCAGAAAGAGGCCAAAAAAGGGAACCACTTTGAGGATGCAGGTATATATATATATATATGGGTATGGGTCAAAATTAGGTACCCCAATTAAATTGGATGGTTTTTATACTAAACTAGACATTCACATCTGTGGTCCCATTAATGGTCTTCCATTTTGACCCACATCCATATATATATAACTATGTACGCCTAGGTCGTGAACACGCCATGAAGCGCTTGAATTCATGTAACACAACTGCTGGTATTATACAATATATATAATATATATATATATATGTTTTTAGCTATAGATCCTTTGTTTTTTTCGAGATAGTTCCAGATAGGGGGCCTTTTGAACACACCTGGAAATTTGTGCCAGGCGCCGCAGACTTTGGCGCTGGAGGAGTGGGATGTCATGATGTCTTGGCTTTCCACGTTTAACCATTGGAAAACCATAGGAAAACCATAGGAAAATGGTGGTTTAATGGGATTTAATGGGATTTAATGGGAGATTTACCCTCTGATAAACTAACATAGCTATGGAAAGATCCACCATTTTTTAATGGGAAAATCCACTATTTCGACTGGGTCATTTTCAATAGCTATTTGACAAATTACCAGAGGGTATGGATGAATGGATTTCCAACCGAAAAAAACTCATGGAAATAGACCAGATGCAGCCCACGAACCCGAATGCAGTCACGTACAACACTTTTGTGAAACAAGCTGTTTGAACAGTCTTGTGCATTTGTCCCCTGTTACCGTACCAGTGCACTGTAGACTGTAGAATGCGGAAGAGGGTCGAGTGCAAAGTGTGGAGTGTGAAGAAACTGGAGTGTTGAGTGTCGAAGGTAGTGTGTAGAGTGTGACGCGGGGATTGCGCAGTGTGGAGTGTAAACTGTAAGATGTGGGGTGGAAAGTGTCAAGTCTAGAGTGTGGAGTGCAAAAAGTAAAGTGAAAAGTGTAGACGGTGGAGTGTAAAGTGTGGAGCGTGGAGTGTAGAGTGTAGAGTGTGGAGTGTTGAGTGTGGAGTGTAAAATGTAAAGTGCAAATTGTGGAGTGCAGTGTAGAGTGTGAAGTGTAAAGTGTAGAGTGTAAAGTGTGGAGTGTAAAGTGTGGAGTGACAAGTGTGGAGTGTAAAGTGTAAAGTGTGGAGTGTAAAGTGTGGAGTGTAAAGTGTAAAGTGTGGAGTTTTGAGTGTGAAGTGTAAAATGTAAAGTGTAAAGTGTAAAGTGTGGAGTGCAAAGTGTGGAGTGTAAAGTGTGGAGTGTAAAGTGTAGAGTGTGGAGTGTAAAGTGTGGAGTGTAACGTGTGGAGTGTAAAGTGTGGCGTGTGAAGCGTAGAGTGTGGAGTGTGCAGTGTGGAGTCTAGAGTGTGGAGTGTAAACTGTAAAGTGTGGAGTGCGAAGTGTGGAGTGTAAAGTGTGGAGTATGGAGTGTTGAGTGTGGAGTGTGCAGTGTGGAGTCTAAAGTGTGGAGTGTAAACTGTAAAGTGTAAAGTGTGTAAAGTGTACGGTGTGGAGTGTAAAGTGGGGAGTGTAAAGTGTAAAGAGTAGAGTGTGGAGTGTGGAGTGTGAAGAGTGGAGTGTAAAATGAAAAACGTGAAGTTTAAAGTCTTGAGTGTGGAGTGTCACCACTTGACGCAGCCCTGACAATGCTATTCCCAAATAACATGCAACGCGACACGACACGTCTCAAGTGCTGCGCCTGCCGTGCAAAATGACGATGGAGGTCTCTAAAGCGTTGCCTTTGCCACGGAAAAATGGAACTCATTGCCTGAAAAGGACGCAAAAGTATTGCACCTGTCACACAAAACGATTGTCGACACGTTTGTGGACACGTGAGAACGTCAGGAAGTACCATGCTTGCCACGACATTACAACCTGCTTGGAAACCTTCAAAAAGGAGAGCTTTTGCAGCTTCCCCCAAAGACACGGCGACGGCAGAAGAAATCCAGAGAATCGAGACAAGACATGTTGGAGCCTCAAAACGAGCGTTTCGTGCGAGACGCCCTTCAATTTTCACACTTTGTAGCTTCAAAATCGACGTTTTCCTACGAGTTTTCCTTAGAACCTCAAAATTTGCAACTTCAAAATCGATGTTTCGTGCGAGGCTTCCGTCAATTTTCAGCACATCTCACAAAATGCCACGCCTGCAATGGAATTTGCACCTTGTCACCACTTCACGCAGCCCTGACAATGCGATTCGCAAAAAACGAGCCACAAGACACGTCTAAAGTATTCTAAAGTGCTGCACCTGCCACGCAAAATGAAGATGGACACGTCCAAAGTGCTGCGCCTGCTACGATAACTGCAACGCATCTTTTGAAAACGTCGCAAAAGTATTGCGCCTGCCACACAAAACGACTTTTGTCACGTTGTGAAACATGTCTGAATGTCACAAAGTGCCACGCTTGCCACGCGAAACGCAGCTATGCGACGTTTGAAACCCCCAAAAGTGACGAGCGAACACACCCTCAACCCCCAGACCCCCAGAGTGAAACGGGAACCCTTGCTACGCATTCGGGAATAGAAATATGAATTGATTCTTGTTTCCATGGTTTTGTTTCTTGAACAAGAATAATTTGGATGGATAGAACACGTGATTCAGCATGGAATTCATGGTGGGTTGGTGGATGGCGACTTCACTGGCCCGAGATCGTTTCTGGTCTGAGTTTGATGAATTTGTCTAGCTCTTTATTTGTTACATGATTTATTCAGAAATATTTTTTAAAAATCCCCCCAACTAGAATCAGCATGAATCAGCCATTTTGCTTGGAACGTAGTATTCGAGCCTCCTATTTGGCAGGGTCTATATATAGTCTATGGCACTGATAGTTTATATAATGGGATTGACCCTCCATTCAACATCATTTAACTAGTTTTGGATCGTGCCATCCACCGGGGTTGGACGACTACTATCCTCCAAATAAGCAAGATTTTCAGGGTCTATGCTAGTCAGGGGTTGGGAAAGTTCCCTTGGTTCCTACTGTAAATCATGGCTAGGTCTTTACGGTAAACATATGGCCCGTATAGTCAAATATAAGATGACTAATCTGACCAATGATGACGAATGCATGTTGTTAATATCATAGCACAAACAAGTAGCCATTTCATGCCATTTCATGGTATTCCCCCATGACTTCAGAACCCATGGTTTTCCAGCCACGGCGGGACCGGGGAACGGCCGAAGGACTGCACCTACAAACTCGGAGACTTTGGACTGGCTGCATGTGTTATGCCTGACGAGGCCGGACATATGGCGAACTGGGTCAAAAGCCTGGTACCTAGTGAACCCCAAAATAGGAATTGATGTTCATCTCACTCAATAGGTTTTGACCCACCCCAATATATCAAGTCAATATCATCTAGTTCACATCCCGGAAACACATTTTCGGTTTTTTTTTGGGGGGTTACAACTTACAACCGTGTAAAAGAGCTTTATATTGTTTATATGAATATGGTGTCCCTTACTTGGACTCTATGTTAACTAGCGGATTCATGTATATATGTATATATTATATATATATGTGAATGTAATGTAAGTATGTATGTATTGCAATGTAATGTAATGCTATGTCATGTGATGTTATGTCATGTGATGTTATGTATTGTATGTAATAGATGTAATGTATGTAATGTATGTGATGTATGTAATATATTAGTTCTATGTAATGTATGTAATCTATGTAATGTATGTAATGTATGTAATGTATGTAATGTATGTAATGTATGTAATGTATGTAATGTATGTAATGTATGTAATGTATGTAATGTATGTAATGTATGTAGTATATGTAACTTATGTAATGTATGTAATGTATGTAGTATATGTAACGCATGTGATGTATGTATGGTATGTATGGTATGTATGTTTGTATGTATGTAATGTAATCTAATCTAATCCAATCTAATCTAATCTAATGTAAGGTAAGGTAAGTTAAGGTAAGGTATGTATGTATGTATGGATGAATGGATGGATGTACATTGCCCAACTGCTAACTTATAAATGGGATCATCAAAAACTTCTGTAACATAGGTTATATATATATATATATTGTTATTATTATATATATTTATATATTTGTCCATATATCACTTAAACGAAATCATAAACCAATTGTGAAAAGGTCTTTAACTGTACAAACTAGAAAAACTGACCACTTGACTAGCTGGTTTTCTTATAACCCAGCGACAACTCCCAGATTTCCCATAGCTCATGGGGCTGGAATGTTTAACTGGTTGGTGGTTTCAAACATTTTTTAACTGGTTCGGCCGACTGCTGCGTTACCCAGCCCGGCAACGTTGCGACCAGAGCAAACAAGAACATTTTTTCCATAATATATGGGATAATCCTTCCCACTAACTAATATTTTTCAAGATGGTTAAAACCACCAATCACTTATCCTCAACATGGGCCCATATAAATGGAGCAGGTGAGACTGTTGCAGTGGGCCCTCAGTACTGACAAGATCCAACATATAATGAGGATTCCGCCAAGGATAGAAGGTGAATCATGGTTGACAAGGCCTTAGTTAATCATGGTTATTTGTGAATAGCCTTAAACTTCGCCCTCATCAATCAGAGTCACCTATGGCCTGGATTTTCCCATGCGAATCCACCACGAATCAGCCATTCTTAAGGAAGTACAAGGTCGTTTACAACCTTTTGATTTGGGGCATAACATTAAAAACCTAGGTTTGACTGAATATGTTGGGAACTCCTCAAAATGGTTTAGAAATTAATTCTCCCTTTTGAATCCTTTTTCAATAGCCATAAACTGAAGGTAGACCCCATTTTTCGGTCCAAACTCAACTACAGTCCAGTATGAAATTAGGTAAGAATATCCCAATTCTATATTTTTATCCCCATATATTGTTGATTAGCCCATTTACAGATGATTTATTCATATCCCAGTTGAGCCCTACCCCATATTCGAGCCTTGCAGCGTGCAGGTTCTGCTGGACCAAGTCGGTTCACCTTCCACATCTGCGCCGGAGGTCGTACGTGGGTCGGGCGCACCCAGGTTTTCTATGGTTTTCTGGTTTTCCATGGTGAGTCGTCGCGGCCCAAATGTCCCAAGAGTTGCGGCCCAAATACAACTAAGGTGTGAAAAATGTCACTTAAATGGTAGGTTATAAGCCAGTTTCAACTGTGAAAAGGGCTATGACGGAAGGACTTTAATGTTTTTTTTAACGGAAAATATCGAGAAACATGGACAATCATGGAAGATCATCGAAAGAAATGGGTGATTTGTGACATTACTGGAGGGTAAATGCAGCAACCCGACAGCAGAAAAGTTGTAAAATTGCGAAATAAATATCATGTAAATCGCATCCTGGAACCATGTTCTATCCTTATCTACTATGATATTCTTCACTCTCACTAACCTTAGTCATTAGTTATCTTAGTTGCAGCACATATTTCATCCCATTTTCCCATTTCAAATTTCGTTCACCACTTTTTTGGGGGCCATTGATAGTTTTGGGCCAGACCTCTGAGGCGTCCTTATGGAAAGCCTGCCGATCTGTGGTCCGCTGGAGCAGCCATCTATACCCTCCTCGCAGGCCGGAGGCCCTTTGAAGTCTGGAGCCCAAGTCCGTTGCAGAAAAAACTTCTGTGAAGCAACAATCTAGATGGGAATATCATGGAAGATCTATGTATAGTCCTAAATCTATGCAGTCCTAGATTATAATATATATATATATACATATATATATATATACACATACTATTTTATATATATAATTATATATATATATATGTCAACTCAAGCTCACCGTGCTCTGTGTGTCAACCTGTCCCGATCCCTAAGGCCTCATCCTACCATCAAATGGTCAAGGTCATGAGCAAGGCACGACGATCGCAACGGAGCGTGCGGTGACGGAGCGTTGGACCCGTCGTTTTTGGTGGGTGAAACAACGGAGGTAACGGAGCAATGGAGCAACATCAGGCAACATCCATCCAGTTGTGTTTTTTAATATCATTGAATATCATCCCATATTCACTGACGAGTTCTTATTTCAGGATGATTGTAAATCTGTATACGGGGGTTTCATAAAACGATGGGTGACATATCCTTAAGTCACCATGGGTTTATATACAGTAAATACTAAGTCATGGTCTAATGACTTGCATGATTTGGGGGTACCGTCATCGATTGGAAACCTCCAAATGAAGGAGCAGCGGAGCAACCCAATCGGTTCGATGTGTTTAGTGGATTTATTAGTGATTATACTTATTAGTTGTAGGATAAACATGGATTCAAACATTCAAACATGACGGCAAATGGGGATTCAGGACACAAACACAAGGATTGATATGTGATTTTCTGTAGCTAATCTGATCTATCATTGGGTTTCGTGTTGGATTTGTGGTAGACACGTCGTTTCGTAGATGGGGGGATGGGCGCCCAAGATGTAACCAACAGCCAGGAGAAGAGCACTTTTTTGTCCCGAGAAATGGCCCGATGATAGTGGTATTTCGCGATGTCCTGGAGCATATGGGAATGTAGTTACCCTCTGGTAATTTAACATAGCTATTGAACATTGCCATTTATAGTGAGTTTTCCCATTAGAAATGGTGATTTTCCATCGTTATGTTAGTTTACCAGAGGGTAAAGCAATCAAACTCTATGATAATGATATGATTTGGTAATCACGTTCACAGTGATCACATTTCCCATATATTCCCATAAGTCCCACAGCGAAAAAGGGATTGGGTCTGTTTAAGTCCATAAGTCTATGTATGATGGTGATATTTTTCTTGGTAATCACATTCACGGTGGTGACTAGCAATCTTTATATCTTTGGTGTACTGCATTGGAAAATGCTTCATTTCATCATTTCACAGGATAATTAAATGACTTACATAACATCTAACATCTAACTTTAACATCTAACTGTAACATCTAACTGTAACATCTAACTGTAACATCTCACTGTAACATCTAACTGTAACACCTAACTGGATCTAACTGGTATTTTGATGATTTGCTCATCGAATTCGCAAAGAAAAAAAACCTTCCAGTCCAGGTCGAAGTGACCTATACAGGAGAGACTTGGTCACGCACTTCCAAGGTGGGGCAGCGACGATTGAAAGCCGTTGAACTGTTGAAGAAACGCTGAAGTTTTTTTTTTGGGGGGGTAGTTGAAGAACTGTTGAACATGTTTTTTCTCGGACAATCGAAGATTCCGAGAAAAAAAAGGGAAATGATGGGAAATGAATGTACATGATAATGAACATATCGTAAATATGTGTGTATATATATGATATGTGACTACCGGGGATTTAAACTAAGATGGAATGAGATGGGGATAGCAACAGCATCATGAAGTCAGAGTAATTTTTGTTTAGTGCGGCTTATTGCAGCTTGGATGTGTGACATTCAAACTAGCAGAGACTGTTGTTTGATTCACAAGGTATAAACCGATGGGAGTGGGTGTATCATGGGTCATGGGGTTTGTTTACTTGGGATTGGTGATTCCACATTCAATAGCTATAAAAACAGCCCAAATATTTGTGGGAAATAGTGATTATGGGGATATAACTGATATAACACGGTATTACGGTATAACCCTATATATATATAGCGGGATATCCCAAACCCAAACTCTGGTGTTTATTTCATCCCCAAAAAGTGCGCAGGCAAGACCTGTATGACAATCTTTCAGTCGATTGACATCCAGCAAAACAACAGAGATACCATGCAATTTCGATGTGAACAGAAGGGTGCTTTTTTTTGGCTTTGACACAGTCCCATGGTTTTTTTGTTGGCCCAAGGATTTTTCGACGTTGTTTTGGCAGATTTCCCCGAAGAGTTTAAGGGTAAAAACTGGCTCAACATCTAACGTTGCCATTTCTTAGTGGATAGTTAATAGTTCAAGAAGATTGAATATGGTAGAGTTTTGCCCCTTTACTAGTTCTAACTGGCTTAAGAATGTTTATGTGAATTAGGAGAATTAGGAGCCACAATCCCACGTTTGTACCTGGTGAAGTTGAGACGGGCCATTGTTTTTATGTGTGGTCCGGGAACTTGATCGCAGTCGGACGCACGGAATCCAAGGGGTTGTTTGAGAAACTTGATGCTAAACCCATGACGGATCCATGGTGCTGCTATATATGGTGTGCCATGGATCCCATCAATATACCCCAGTCATGTTAGCATATATATACCAGCACCATGGATCCGTCATGGGAAACCTGGATTTGGAGTTAGAGAATTTTAGATACATATTCTCACGCAAAGCCAGTTGTTTTTCTGGATTCACGTTTTGTCGATCTTTTCCATTCGCTTCCATTCACCATGCTGGTCACCAAAACCGAATCGCCACGTTGCTAAAGAGTTCATTCATGATTCACCGTTGGGTTTTTGGTGGTGAAAGAACGTGACACTCATTGGGGTTGGGTCACCACTAGGGAGCTTGCCGCATACCAACACCCTTGCCGTGTGAAAACTTCCATGACGTGACTCGTCGTGCAACGACTCGTCTAGGCAGCGATGGAGCTGTTGTTGGAATTGTTGCAGGAAAACCCTGACAAAAGGCCCAAGCGACTGGCGTTTCCGCCACGGAACTGGGTTTTGATGGGTTTTTTAGATTGGGATATAGCTATGCCAAAATCGCGTTTTTTTTTTAATTTTGGCAAGCGAATTATGAATAATTATGATACATTCAGCTAGTATTTGTATATATACAGGTAATATCAGCATAATTTCCCCATTTATAGATGAGCTTTCTAGCCGTGAACCTGCATTTATTCATGGTTTCCCTCAATGAATTATGGAAAAAATCAGCCAGAGATGGATTGACCCTGAAATTTTGTTTTCCCTGCACCCTCTGGCAATTGAACATCGCCATAGCTATTCAAAAATGATCAAAATGGTTCATTTATTATCGATGCTAAACAAGGATGAACATGATGACTTACGCAAGGATTTACTATATATATATAATTATGTTAAAAAACAGCGTGATTTTCCAGTTCGCGGAGTGCGCCATGTTGAACCAGAGAGGCTTCTAGGGACAGAAGTGCCGCCGATCCCCCAAGAACTACACGCCCTTGAGATTTGAGAAACATCCTGGAAGACCAAAGAACTAGAAATATATTTATAATTATGATACTGGATAAAAAAAAACTACTGTAATTAAGCAAACTAAGTTTCCTGGAAAACAAATCGACCCTTAAAAGACTGGTGTTTCCCTATTTTTTTGTGAAGAATCCCTACATAAGAAATGGTTGTTTTTCTAGGGAAAGCACCATTGATTTCTGGTTGTTTGGCCAACTTGAGAATCCCGTCTGCCACAGGCCCACAGCTGCAAAGGTTCTCAAACATCCGTGGTGGGAATGCACAGATCTGGGACAAATTGAGATGGAGCAAGGAAACCGTGATAATAGAACCTACCCCTAATATGCTCCATGTATGATATGTATGGTTTATAAAAACCTACAAAACTGGGTGATTTTTTTTATGTTGGTAGATATTCCATACATGGAGCATTGGGTACTAGAATCTGGGACGGTGTTTGAGAAAATCTCAGAAATCTGTGGGGAATATTTACATAAATAAAAGGAATAGAAACTGAAGATTGAAATCCTAGGCTTGGGGTTGAACATGGACACAGAAATAGGATTTGCATGGATTTGTTTAAAATAGAGTGCCCATAAATCCAATAGTTTATCATCATTGTCCATGTAACAAGTGCCATTTGTGAGGTACGCAGCACCCATTTTCAGACACACCAAATTGATCAATGAGCAACAAAGAATCTTAAAATTGCGGCTTTAAGACTGAAATGGTGATAAAATGGTGATAGAATTTGCCAATTTGCTGATTAATGTTAGTGACCAGATTGTGAATCTGCAAAATTGGAAGTGCAACAAACTAAAGTGGTGATAAAACCGACAAACGATGTCTTTGACCAACGGGAATGTGGTTTTCAGGAACCAACAAGAACAGGCCTTGAAGTTGGTAAATGGTTTGTTTTCATTAGTCATTAGTATGGATAAATTATAGCGACCTCACTGCGACGTCACGGGAATCATTTGTTTAATTGCGGGGAATCATTCGAAAATTGTGTTTCAAGTGGCCCATTTCTACGACTGGGACAGGTTGTTACTTTGGTACGTCATATTCTACATACCCTCTGGTAAATTAACATAGACCCTTAAAATTGTCCGGTTTTATTGGAAACTAATCTTCCAACCCCAAAAAATGCCAGGGTCTATGTTAATTTACCAGAGGGTATATTACCCAAATCCTATTTTGAAGGTATATAGCAGCCAATATAATACGTATATGTTCTATATTATGAAGTGTTTGGATGATATCCTATATGTTGTATGTATGGCATATTCACTTATATATATATAACAGGCTCATGTCTCTTAAATTTATCTCGGTAAATACTCCAGCCCAAATATATCCCCACTACATATCACTACATATTCCTATTTTTGCTGGTTCCGCCATGTTGCGCTTGTAGCTTCACGGAGCATCTGGGTGGGAGGATCATCCCACAAAAAGCAAGTTGTTCCTGATGAAAACTCCCCAGTTCTACCGGGTCATTCGGTTATCCCATTTTAAACGGCGTTTTTTTACTACAGCCAGTTATGAAACCTGGGATGCTGAAAATAATATGTTTTTTTTTTAAATAAGATATAGCATCATGGCCACAACTTATATAACCCAGATGCTTCATGTGTGGAATATTTACCTACAAAACTGGTGGATTTTGGGGGTTTCTAGGTGGGGATTCATATTCCAGCACCATGGTTCGCGTATGGGTAAGGCTCTTCCAATGTGTTAACGTAGACTGATCCAGAACTGATCCAGAGATGATTTTCTTGGCGCTCTGTGATCGCCCGCTATAGCAGTTACCCTCTGGTTATGAGTGTTACATAGCCATGGTTAAGCCATGAGCCTAATCGAAATAGATGATTTTCCCAGCGTTTGCTAAACCTCCATTGATTTTGGGGATTTTCCATGGCTATGTTAAATGACCAGATGGTATAACTGGATTATAAAACCTCATTGAATCATTGAAGTGACAAAAAAATCCTTTGGATTTTTAGGAGTTATACTCCCATGTAGTTCACTGTTACTTGGGCCACACATATTTTTTTTATCCCCATGGGCCAGTCACCCGTGAAAAACGACGCGAATTTCAGGTGCCAACGTGACCAACGTCTTTGCACGACATCTTAAAGGACGCTTATGGATTGATCATTGGAATCATATGGCTATGTCTGAAAATAGGGACACCCATAAAATGTCATTGGAACATTGGAAAATAGAGGGACACTATGGAAAATAATGGAACATCACCATGTTTAAGTAGGATATACCTTTGGATGATTTACTGGTTGGTGGTTTGGAACATGTTTTTTTCCATTCAGTTGGGAATTTCCATCCATCCCAACTGACTTTCACTCCATCATTTTTCAGAGGGCTAGGTCAACCACCAAGCAGTACAGATTCCATAGGGAAAATTCTGGTCAACCAATGGATTTCGGGATCACCAATTTTCAGACACCTTTTTGGGGAATTCTACTGAGCAATTGAATGGAAACCATGTATATGTAATATATATATATATATATATAATTATCCCATAGGATCCATGCATGGAATATTTACCAACATTTACCCCATAAATGACCCAAATGTAGGTAAATATACCATACATGGATCCTATGGGTATATAATATATATATAATTATCCATTATGGGACCCCACATGAACCAACCAGTAAGTAGAAGCAATTTGCAACCAGATGTTCGACGATGCTCGATGATTTAAGCCTCTCCGGGCCTCTCGTAAATTGATTGGGCGATACAGCCAGATGGGCGATGGGATTAAGTAACTGGGAGCTGGGTATTCTTTGTGGCTTAAAAAATGTTGCAATCAGCTGTCAATTAATCCCATCGCCCCTAGTCTAAGTATACCAGGTGTTGCTAGTTTGCTATGTTGGTTTATGTCGTTACCCTTTCTAATGACTGGTTATTTCATTACCATAAACCCAACAATTATATACGGGTTATAGTTGAACTTAGCTAAGAAACATCCCGAGTATTCTTTTATTCGTTTCAAAATCCGACCCAAACCACAATTATCCCTGCTCACCCCAAGAATCAGCTCGAAACCTCTAATAAAACATGGATCCCTAAGCCCAGGAAGTTTCGCAGCTTTTGCTTGGGGCCTTGTTTTTTTGTTCCCAAATTGTTTCAGTTGTGCGTTTGACCAATGACAGCGTGATTGGCTGAATGATGGATACATAGATGTTTGACTAAATCTCCGCTTCAAAACTGGGTCAACCTTGGTTAGATACAGTCGATTAGTATACTGTCAGTATACTTTAATCTTTTCCATGGTAAAATGCACTGAACCGGAAAATTCCATGGTAAAATGCACTTAGTCCCAATGTCAATTTCCATGGTTAAATGAGTTTTTTCGGCATCTAAGATTCACCATGAGAAGACCATGTTCGGTGTTTTGTTCAACATTGCGTCACCATTTCTTCCCAGCTGTGGATGTGTTTGGGGGCCTTTCAACCGTGCTTCGCCACAATCGGAAATAGCAAGGGTTCGCAAGATGTCTATACGAAAGCAGCGTTGAGACTAAGTGGTTAGCCGGTTAGCCACAAACAATTTCCTGAAAATTGACATTGGGTACCACTAAATTGGACTAAATTTGCTGGTTGATAATCTCCTGTTAAGATAGCCATAACTTGGGGGTGAATCCTAAATCATCTAAATCTACAGTCCATGTGGTTTTCCGCAAGGAAAAACATGCTTCACCCTCCGCTCATCAAACTTGCCTTGCTCAAGATGTTCTCAGCAATGAACCTCCATGTAGTGCGGGAAGCCCGAAAAAAGCCCGAAGGATGAATCATCATTAAACCCATAGGATCCATGTATGCTATGTATGGTAACATTTACCATCAATATACCCCCAATGTTAGTATATATACCATACATTGATCCTATGGGAAATATCATTAAATCTCAATTCAGTTCGATGATAATCCGTGATTATCCCATTCTATAGAAAAAAATATCCCCATGATCTCACGATTTTTTTGGAGGAATTCATTCTATCTGTGAGTCAATGCTTCGGAATCATGGGGATTTTTAAGTCGAAGATAATGGGAGATAGTGCAATGTGATAATGGGGATAGTATTGGATATATTTAAGAAATGGAATGTAATATGATGTAACCAAATGTAACCAACACTATGATATACTATATTTAAGGGCGTATCTGAAAATTGCTGATATCCATATTTCTGAACAATATACGTGATAAACGACAAAACGATTTAAAGATACCCTGTTTGCAGGTCATAACTTTTGGGTAAATTTTGGTATATAAACTAACAGTCGGCGACGTGGACAAAAAAAAGTATAATAGGTAAATCAACGAAGTGAATGGTCATGTTCCATACTGTATCCATATGCTCCGTGTATGGTATATTTACCTACATTTGGGTGATTTTTAGGGTAAATGTTGGTAAATATTCCATACATGGAGCATTTGGGCATAGCAAACTGTTAGTTTGCCAGAGGGTAACATGTGTTTTTTTCCAGAAATGGGAAATTACGTGCAAATTGCGACCGAAATACGGGCTTATTCATTGAACGACTTGGCTGTCTTTTTCATTTGTTTGTAATTCAACAATTCAACGAGGTGTTTCGATTCCACCCACAGAAAAAGTTGTTTTTTTCGGACGCCTGAGGAGTATTCACTTCAATCGTTTTTCTTTGACCAGATCCTCTGGTGTGAAAACACCCACAGCTTTCACTGCTGGAATTATAGGTACGAGTAGGATTTATAGGGAGTATTGATGGTTTGCAGAGGGAACACAAGTTGGTAGCTATACTAATAAATCATCCTAGATTCACCATGCAAGATGACCAGATCTTTGAGTATGCCTCATTTTCTGAATTGGATGAACTCGATAAGTTGCTAAACTTTTACACAACTGGTCAAACTCCACTGAATCTCTCCCTGAAGGAGCCTCCGGTTGTGTTTGTTGCTTGATAATCACATTTCAAAAACAGTTCGATGCAACATAAATCCGTCCAAATTAGCCTACCTGGTAACCCTCTAGATTGTTTTTTTCCAATCCGTTTTCAAAAAACTTGGTTTTTGACCATTTTGAAGAAAAAAACTGCTCTGGAACGTTTTTTTCCCAATCCGAACGCTTTTTTACGTCCCGTATAGATCTGTATAGTGCTTCCGAACGCTTTTTTACGCCCCGTAATGTGTTTCATTGTCCTTGTAAAATGACGAAATCATGCCATTTTTCAGATCTTGAAAATCCCTTTGTTTTACATAAAATGTTACGTAATTTCGAACAGTTTTGGATGCTTTTTGAACGCTCTTGTATACGAACGTTTTTTAACGCAATTGGGTTTGAACGGAAGTTTCTGATCCGCACGCTTTTTTTGCGTAATTTTGCGATTTTTTCGCTCTGTGTTTTTTTTTAGTTATTTGTCAATTTTGTGATTTTCCTCGAACAAACTCCTTGAAGTATTTATTTGTTACTATTTTGAAATCGTGTATTTACCTGAGATTGGAAATATACCTCAAAAATACAAAAACAGATCCGAACGGTAAAAAGTGCTCTAGAGATCTCTAGAGCACTTTTTTCCAATCCGTTTCCTAAAAACATGTTTTTTTGGGAAACAGATCATGTTTATTTTCAACTCTAAGGATATACCAGGTAGTGATTCTTTGCAGTGCTCAAACCCCAGTTGGTTGATTGCTATAAATGTTTTTACATTGGGTCATACTATGTTCTACTATCCAATATATTGTGGATGATCACAATCCCATAGGATCCATGTATGCTATATTATGGTATATTTACCTACATTTGGGTGATTTTTAGGGCACATGTTGGTAAATATTCCATACATGGAGCATATGAGAATGTGTCACAATCCATAAACTGGGAAATCCGTTCTTAACCAGCCAGTAGACAGGACGCCGAACCGCGGGTATAGCAGCCACTGCTCAGTTGGGGCGCCGCATCCCTAAAAGTTAAAATTTAATGGGGAAACAATGGCAAACCATGGCCCCATTATCAAACAAAGTTCATTATATGAGACTTGTTTTGTATAGTTTCCTTTAGTTGTTGTGTTGTTGTTCCCGGTGTTTGCGAAACGCGCAATGCGGAACGATGGAAATCAACCATCAAACATGATGATTTACTGTAATGTGGTGTAAATGGGAATATCATGGGAATATTCAAGGAGTATGGTTCTTATTGGGATACAATTATATATATAAATTATGTATATATATATGCATAGATATATCGTATTCGGCGAGCAGTGTTTTTTTTTACTGACCTCCAGATCATCGCATCGCAAGGACCGAAGATCAAAATTGGCGGCACTTGCTGATTGGATTCCATGAGACCTGGTCTGGCTGGAATGGCGCACATAAGGTGATCGCACTGGACAGGTGAATTGGAAGAATCGGATTTTTTCCGCACCGCCACTTGGGTGAAGTTCAGCGAGCAAAAAAACGAAAAGGTCTTAAGGTCTTTTTAGTTGAGGTTTCCGGGTATGGAAGCCCTGGCGCATTTGGTTCGAAGATTTTGCGTTGAAAATTGTGAGATGTTCGAGAGTAACATAGAAGTAACCATTCGACATGACATAGTATAACGAGAGGATTCACTTTGTTTCGGCGGGGTGCTGGCTACAACATAGGGGGCGGATCCCCTGTTTGCTTGTATGCTGTATACAGAACATATGCCAATCTTTAGCTGGAAAGTCTCCGAACTATTATTCTGAAGCGAAGTGAAAGGAAAATCAACTACTTACCCTCTGGTAAACTAACATAGCTATGGAAAATCACGGGTTTTAATAGGTAAATCCACTATAAATGGCCATTTTCAATAGCTATGTTAGTTTACCAGATGGTAAATGGAATATTTTCCTGGACATGGCCCAACTTCCTCTACTTCTAACATCTGCAAAAACCGGGAAAACGATCCACTAACTGAGATGAAGCACCAAGTATTCAATGCATTCAGGTGATGTTTGAAACGCTTTTGCGAACATGTTCGAACCGCAATTGAACATCATCGCCGGCCAAAGCCCAGTCATGATGCTTGGTATATTTCTTATGCGAAGCACTCCATTTCAGAACCAATTCGGGGAATTAATTTGACTTGAAAGTGACAGTCCCAAGTCAAGTGATTTTTCAGAACTGTTCCTGACTCGCCTGTCCCAACCTTGTCACAGTGGCCACTGGGTTTTTGTGAGTCCTGTGATGTGAATGCTCTGTGTCCGTCGCCCATGAATTCAGACCGATCCGAAGGCAATGGGCCTCAGATCGGTTGGAATGTGGCGACCAATACAAGCTCACAATTTGCCCATTTTCAAGTATGGGCGGTATGGGTCAAAAACTCCGAAGTTTCAAGGTTCCCGGATTGTTGCTAATCGTATCTAAAACATTCTAAAACCACCAAACATCAACACATTGACATTTCTCTCTTTTTTTTTGACCCGGACCGAAAAAAAAGCACAGTCACAGCAATTCAACATTTCGCGATATATGGTGTTTTGCTAATTGAGAGCTGCATGGTTCAGCGTACAAATGCGTAGCGGTCGAGATTTTTCATTTTTTCGAGTCCGGACTTCCAGCCTGGACCTCGATGGTTGGGGTCGGACCGATTACGGGTACACGGTTGGAAAATCCATCCCCGACGGCCAGACCTATAAGGAAAACAGGGGGATCCAGTGAGAACGGGAAAACCGCTTAACCAACTTTCTCCAACCAAAAGAGCGAAACATCAGATGTTTTGGGTATATTCAACGGTGAAGTGAACCTAGGAGAAATCCATGATTCATTGCTTGGATTCCCTTCCAAATTCAGACATTCTGCATTGTTCTGCACTCAAGGTCCTTTGAAAACTGAGCATTTTCTTTCGGAACTGCTCAGATTCCAAGGGTGCAGTTCCATTGCGAATTGAGATCACAGAGTCAACAAAGCATTGCATGGCTGTTGACGCCCCAAAAGTGCAACCGGAACAGAAACAACGTATCGCCGTGCTCAGTGAAGATGATTGCGCACACACAGGGGTCAACAGTGCAAAGGAATGTTTTAGACTGTTTATAAAAGAGGGGTCAAAGTGCACAACGGCACAACGGAAATCCTCCACTAGGAAACAACCGAACGGAACTGGAAGATGTCAACCATTGCGTGTAATGCCTTGGAACAGAGTTTTTTCATGTACTGTACATGTTTTCCCTGAATTCTGCAGTTGTTTGTTTTCAATTCAAAGACACACATACAATGTGTGCCAGTTTGTTTGCCGCTTTGGCTTATAACCAGGCTAACTTTTGGGTTTATCGCGATGAACAAGCATGAATATCATGAAATAGCTTTATAATTGCACCGATGTATTACTTTGGGCACAACCTTGCATGATATGCCTGATCACTCAGAACGTGACCAATGGCATACTGTACAATATTTAATGTGTATTTAATTGTATATATATATATATGTATTTATTTATTTTTATATGTATATATATATGTATATGTGTATATATATATATATGTTGTGGGTTCTCATGTGGAATTTGGGATTGGTTTTAAGTTCAATGGCATCATTTTATATTCTATACAAAGGCTATCTATCTATCTAACATTATCTAACTATCAATAGGTTTCTATACATTGCCTACTATTGATCTATTTTGCTACCTTATCCATCTTTATTCATACGTAAACTCAAGATTCTATTGTATCTATTTATTTTCAATATAAACAAATGCATCTAGCATCATCTAGCTATCCAGTTATCTGTCTAGCGCATTCTATCTCTCTCTATATATATATATATATATGAATTGCACATATACATATATATATATATACATATATATACATATATATATATATATGTGTTTATTTTATTTGATTATTTATTGATTCATTCTCTCTATATATATATATCAACATCGACATCTACATGTATATCTATATTTATATCCCTATAGCGACGGACAAACACTTAGAACATCATTTGGAAAAAATCTGAAAATCGTCACAGCGGGGATGTTCTAAGTATGGGTTTCAAAAAGAGTAGTTAGAACATACCCAAAACCTATACTTAGAACATTTCCAAGCTATACTTAGAACATCCCAGTGGGGAACCAATGGGAACCATACATATATGTATGTTCGAAGTATTTGTCCGTTGCTAATTATATATATACACTATATAATACTATATATAGATATATTTGTTAGGAAACCCACAAATTACTAGAGAGCTTCCCATTGCAGCGAAGACTGCTTGGGATATTGTTCCCGAAGAAAAGGTATAGAATGCTGCAGCAGTGAGGGGAGAAAGTGTTCTAAGTATGGTGTTCACCAAGGTATTTGTGTGTATATATGCAGATTTACCAAAGTAACAGGACATGTTCTAAGTATATGTGTGTTTTAATGTTCTAAGTATGCAAAAATCAATGGAGATGTTCTAAGTATCTGTTTTTTCTGATGTTCTAAGTGCGTACTTAGAAACATTTCTGATGTTCTAAGTATGGTAATTTTGATGTTCTAAGAGGAGGTTTCGAAATTTTGGAAAAATGATGTTCTAAGTATAAGTCCGTCGCAATATATATGTATATATGTTTGTTCTCTATCTCTTCCTATCTATCTATTTGATTGTTTGTTTGTCTATGTATCTATCTATCTACCTACCTATCCAATTCTATCGTCATACATTACATGCATCATCTAACATGTATGTAATGTAATGTAATTTAATGCAATGTAACGTAATGTATGTAATGTATGCGATGTATGTAATGCATGTAATGCATGTAATGTAATGTAATGTAATCTAATCTAATGTAATGTAATGTAATGTAATATAATGTAATGTAATGTATGTAATGTAATGTAATGTAATGCATTGTAATGTAATGTAATGTAATTTAATGTAGTGTAATGTAATGTAATGTAATGAAATGTAATGTAATGTAATGTAATGTTTGTAATGTAAAGTAATGTAATGTTATTTTATGTTTTGTTATGTTTTGCTATGTTATGTTTTGTTTTGTTATGTTATGTTATGTATGTATGTATTTATGTAATGCAATGTGTATGTAATGTTATGTCATGTCACTTCATGTTATGTTTTGTGATGTATGTATGTATGTATGGTAATTTTGTGTGATGTGATGCAATGTTTATGTTATTTTCTGTATGTATGTGTATGTATGTATACGCACAACTGGAGACACACACACACACACCATCTGCAAGTGTACTGAGCAACACTTATCTGTAGAGGCAGTTCCCACGGTCACGTTATGTTTCTTGATTTGTAAATAACCCCATCTAGCAAACTAGTTAGTTCATCACTTGCAATGAATGTGGAGCCCCTCAGTTTTGTTTGTTGACTGTTGGTGTGTAAACTCCATGAATACTTTGATTATGAATACCATAAAAACCACAGTTGTTGGAGTTATAAACCAACTTAGCTATCGTAAATCGGGGCTCCACATTGTGCACCCTCCAATACCGATATGATATTAGTGGACTCAACCAACTTTGCCAGCTATGGGGAATTATATAACATGTACATGAGTGACTTTTGTTTTGGACAGTAGGCTTAGCGGCTAAACTTCTTTAGCACCACACTGTACGTTGATTGGGCTGAACACAAGATGCATTTTCCCGGTATCAAAAAATCAAACAATATAAGAACAACAATCTTGAAAATTGGACACCAGCAACACAAAAAAAACAGGTCAGAACCTTTTTGTCACCCTTCAATATTGACATATAAAAAATCCTCCAGTTTTTCCATGTTTTTCCGACATGTTCATCAACTGAAAAAGGGTCACGGTCACGTCACGTGGCCGTCTCGTGGTGGCTGTGGCTGGCCGTGAACGCTGAACGCCGATCGCCCTTGGCCCCTGACTGCCCCGTGGCCTGGTTTTCAATGGCTCAGCGAAAGACGTTGCTCGACGTCGTTCAACGGCGCAACGGAAAGGCCCTTGCTGCCTTTGCTTTAAAACAAAGGTGTGAAGGACCAAGCTCCCTAGGTCTGTTTGTTGGTTGATAGCACCTTTCATAGCATAGTTAGATATAGTTAGAATCTAATCCATTCATGGCCAATCTAACGAAGTAGTTGTTTTACCACGGTATTTATACAGGAAAAAAACAGTATCAACCAACGTTAGCAAGTCCGAACTGGGGCGACACCTTGCACTGGCAGGCGTCATGGGTAGGCTTGCACAGTCGACCAATGCTACTCTGAGCAAGTCCATAACTGGAACCCAACTAACCAACAAAAATTGGAGAATGTGATGGTATATATATATATATATGTAGGCCTGTGTGTTTCAAGTCTTGTTTTAGTTTTTGTTTGTTCTTTACTGAGTTTTCTCTCTAGTCCAAGTACATTCCAGAATCTGTTTGGAGCACCCCCTCCCGTGTCGAAAAACTGGACCCACGAAACCATTTCCGCACAATTTTGGGATGTCTTAAGCCCTAAAATGTGGGGCCCTGTTTACGATAGCTAAGTTGGGGGCCACATGACTCCAATTTCACTATGGTTTATGATATACGTGTACCTATAATTAGTAGGGTCTACAAACCAACAGACATAATTGGTGGAGCATATTGTATACGTATATGTACATGTGTATATGATTTATATGTGTGTATATGTGTATATCCGGATGTCTAGATTTGTACATGTGCATATGTGTATATGTCTATGTGTATGTCACAATGTCTATATAGATTCCATACATATATGTATATATATATATCATTATTATGTAGTTTGTACTATAGGGGAAGCCATCCGAAAATCTCCCTATTTCCAGGTTGATGATGATCCCCACTGACCAGATTTTATTGTTGCAGCTTTCTAGCGGAACAAAGATTAGGACAGAGCAGTAAACAAAGAACTAACGGCTAACGTAATAAGTTATACCCCAGATGCTCCATGGTGCTGGTATATGTACCTATAGTTGAGTGATTTTGTTCGGGTAAATGTTGGTAAATATTCCAGCACCATGGTTCGCATTTGGGTACTGTACCCAAGCTTGTCTCACTGCTGACTTCATTGGTTATGATCCTTGCGAGCTAACCCACTCACATGCATTCTCCAGTCATGTTTTGCCCGAACCCATGTCACCCAATCTCATAAAGCTAGATGTTTACAACTTACATTACATTGCCAGAAATGTCATACATATGATAATATGTATGTATACTATTGTATACTGTATATTGATATGTATCACCATTTATTTCAATGATCTGCTTTCGGAAAAGGCGCTGGTCGTTTGAGGACAACGTTACCCTTACGAAACCACGGTCGATTTCGTCGATTCCCATTCCGCATCCCCACGTGGCGGCGCCCGCTAGCAGCTTCGCAGTCGCTGCTTCGTGGCGAGTCGCGCCGTGTCATTTCTGGGGGTGTTAAACGGAGCCACCCCTTGTGCCGATGTACAGCCGGTTGACTTTAATTGGATGGCCCATTGTGCGCATTGTGGTGGGTCTTTCGAAGGCCCCCACTCTTCCAGAGGGAGCTGTGGCTGATGCGAGCTGGAGATCTTGGAGTTGTGAAATTGGAGGGTTTTTTTTACATTGACTTATTGTTTTCGAACATTGTGATTTTCCAGTTGGCTGCGATAAATACCCTCGGGTAATCAAACATGGCAATGGACACTCCATTCACATCCATCATTTATAGGTATGTTTCGCATTAAAACATATGAAACTAACTAATTATATATATAATATAATATATATATATAATATACATACTATTATATATATATATATTATATATATATTATATATATATATATAGGATTTTGCTGGATTTTGTAAGAAAGATGCAGTTTCTCCTAATCTTCACTTGCGCAATTCCCTCGCCGATTTCGCGATTTCGACCAAGTGGAGCCAAGTCGCCGGGACCTCGGGCCAGCTGGCGCGCCGGATGGTGATTTGATGGTGATTTAATGGGATTTAATGGTGATTAAATGGGATTGATGTTGATATATGGTTCTATAATATACTATATAAATTATACTATATATTTATATATATATATTTCTATATATATATACATGTTTTAAATATCAAGTATATATATAATTATAAGTGTATACTATATATATATATATATATCTCACTTGAATGAGATGTTCGAAGCCTGTTATAACTGTGACAATGGTTTTGTTTTTTGTGTTTACCCTGGGGTACACCTTTACATAGATGTGGAAAATCCACGCTTTATCAAACTAGTCCAGGGTTTCTCGGATGCAGGTTCATCAAATTTTCTGGACAATTTTCGGAAAAACATGCGGGAAAATTCGAGACTTTATCTTAAAACGTTGAGGTTTTTTCCCAATGGCGAAAACGATTTTCGGAGAAGCCATGGCGAAAAAATGTAGGCTTTACCCCTGGACCAAACGGGTTTCCTTGATGTCGAACATAGATAATTTCCCATTCCGAAAATGATCCCAATGGTGTGTTTTCCACATCGAACTGTTGGTTTACATAGTAAATGAATCATGATGGGATATTATTCACTGGACTGGGATTTACAAAATGTATGGTATATATAATATATACATTATATATAGTGAGTTGGGATTTGCTAAACCTGCGTATGGATAAAGAAATGAATCCATGCGGTTCGGATTTTTCAAAAGCATCATTCATTTCCAAGTTATGCGGGCGCCCTTAAAATCCCTAAATGAGTTGTCAGTGATGAAAAAACATCGGGATTTCTACATATTTCTACCATCAACCCTGCCGGTGAGCCCCACCCATCAACAGATATCAACAACCAGCGGAGGGTTCACCATGGTTCACTTCGCTCAAAACTCTCCGGCTTTTTGTGCAAATCTCTAGGATTCCTGGGCCCAGCGTTGGGCGTTTTTTTATCATGGGATATCGATGCGAACCATGGTGCCATGGTGCTGGAATATGAATCTCAACATTTGCCCCGAATTTATCACCCAAATGTAGGTAAATATACAATATTTATCAACATTTGCCCCGAAAATCAATCACCCAGTTTTGTAAGTTTTTATATACCAGCACCATGGTTCGCATCTGGGATATGGATAATGGATGATAATGGAGGAAATTTATAAGATAAGAAGCAACAATCAAATATGGAGGTGTCACCCCTGGAGGACTAAAGCCTGATTAATGAAGGGGTTACCTCTGACAAGTGTTGATTTGCCTCTTAAAAGGTACCAATTCAAGCGCCTGGCACCTGATGAAGGGTTTACAGAATTGGTAGTTCTTCTATGTCAATCATGTTTAGGCCATAATCACCATGGGTATTTCAAACGAAACAAATCGAAACGAGGCAATCTAGGAACCAGCTGCGTTGTTTTTGGAAAACAGCCCGCGAATGTCCACAATTCCAGGTTCTCAATATGCATAGACCTCGTGGCGCCTTGTTGATGAATGCATGTTTCAGCCGCATAAATCTGGAAGGATATCTGCAATAAATACAGGTTTGCCCAGCCTCGCAAAAAAAAGCCTTTTTCCCCACCTGCCAGGTGAGGGTTGTTAGATTTTATGTCAGTTGCCTCCTCCTCCTTCTCCTCCTCCGCCTCCTCCTGCCTCGTCCTCCTCTCCTCCTCCTCCTCGTCCTCCTCGTCGTCCTCGTCGTCCTCGTCGTCCTCGTCGTCCTTGTCGTCCTTGCTCAACTGCGACCCGCGATCCACAGTGTTCTCTGCCGGACCTCAACCACGACCATCCACGCCCAGTGTTCCCTGCCGGACCTCAACCACGACCATCCACGCCCAGTGTTCCCTGCCGGACCTCAACCACGACCATCCCCGCCCAGTGTTCCCTGCCGGACCTCAACCACGACCATCCCCGCCCAGTGTTCCCTGCCGGACCTCAACCACGACCATCCCCGCCCAGTGTTCCCTGCCGGACCTCAACCACGACCATCCACGCCCAATGTTCCCTGCCGGACCTCAACCACGACCATCCTCGCCCAGTGTTCCCTGCCGGACCTCAACCACGACCATCCACGCCCAGTGTTCCCTGCCGGACCTCAACCGCGAGTATCCACGCCAAGTGTTCCCTGCCGGACCTCATGTAGGAAGATATGGGACAAAGAATGTGCATAAGAAAGTTAGAAAGAATGTCAGAAAGAATGTCAGAAGATATGCCAGAAGATATGCCAGAAGATATGCCAGATAGAATGCCAGATAATATGCCAGAAGATATGCCAGATAGAATGCCAGATAGAATGCCAGAAGATTTGCCCGATAGAATGCCAGAAAATATGCCAGAAGATATGCCAGATAGATATGTCAGAAGATATGCCAGAAGATATGCCAGAAGATATGCCAGAAGATATGTCAGAATATATGCCAGAAGATATGTCAGATAGAATGCCAGAAGATATGTCAGAACATATGCCAGAAGATATGCCAGATAGAATGCCAGAAGATATGTCAGATAGAGTGCCAGAAGATATGCCAGATAGAATGCCAGAAGATTTGCCAGATAGAATGCCAGAAGATATGCCAGAAGATATGACAGATCATCAAAGGAAGTTGGGAAGCAATACTTCCGTGTTACGGACAAATAGAATTCAGCGACTTGAAATGATGCAGGGTGGTAGATCACATAACAATACATAACAAAAGAATAAGAAGCAGTTAATGACGGGTGGTGACGAAGGGAAGTGGTGAGGAAGGGAAGTGGTGAAGAAGGGAAGTGGTGACGAAGGGAAGTGGTGAGGAAGGGAAGTGGTGAAGAAGGGAAGTGGTGACGAAGGGAAGTGGTGACGAAGGGAAGTGATGATGAAGGGGAGTGGTGACGAAGGGAAGTGGTGAAGAAGGGAAGTGAAGGGGAGTGGTGAGTGGTGAAGAAGGGAAGAGTGGTGACGGGGAAGTGGTGACGAAGGGAAGTGGTGACGATGGGAAGTGGTGACGAAGGGAAGTGGTGACGGGAAGTGGTGACGAAGGGAAGTGGTGACGAAGGGAAGTGGTGACGATGGGAAGTGGTGACGAAGGGAAGTGGTGACGATGGGAAGTGGTGACGAAGGGAAGTGGTGACGAAGGGAAGTGGTGACGAAGGGAAGTGGTGACGATGGGAAGTGGTGAGGAAGGGAAGTAGTGAGGAAGGGAAGCGGTGACGAAGGGAGGTGGTGACGATGGGAAGTGGTGACGATGGGAAGTGGTGAGGAAGGGAAGTGATGAGTTGGGGAGGAAGCCGGAGCACGAAACCTTGTGTTTTTCCGTGTAAAGTGGCTGCAGGCGGCGATGAAAGGTACCTCGTCTGTGCGGCGGGTGCGGCTGCGGTCGGTTGGTCGTTTTTTTTTTGCCGCAGTGTAACGGTGGCTTCAAGCTGCTTTGGGTGTGCTTGTGTGTGCGTAGTTATAGGGTGTTTTGGAATCTGTGCTTGCAGATCGCATTGGAATGGCTGCATGATGTTGCAAGGGCTCTGTTTTGGGGAGGAAGCCGGAGCACGAAACCGTGTGTTTTTCCGTGTGAAGTGGCTGCAGCCAGCGAGGAAAGGTACCTCGTCTGTGCGGCGGGTGCGGCTGCGGTCGGTTTGTCTTTTTTTTTTGCCGCAGTGTAACGGTGGCTTCAAGCTGCTTTGGGTGTGCTTGTGTGCGCGTAGTAATAGGGTGTTTTGGAATCTGTGCTTGCAGATCGCATTGGAATGGCTGCATGATGTTGCAAGGGCTCTGTTTTGGGGAGGAAGCCGGAGCACGAAACCTTGTGTTTT
Organism: Cladocopium goreaui; assembly: GCA_947184155.2. Taxonomy (NCBI): domain Eukaryota; class Dinophyceae; order Suessiales; family Symbiodiniaceae; genus Cladocopium; species Cladocopium goreaui. The sequence continues at coordinate 592,823 of CAMXCT020000824.1, forward strand.
TCCGTGTAAAGTGGCTGCAGGCGGCGATGAAAGGTACCTCGTCTGTGCGGCGGTTGCGGCTGGGGTCGGTTTATCTTTTTTTTTGCCGCATTGTAACGGTGGCTTCAAGCTGCTTTGGGTGTGCTTGTGTGTGCGTAGTTATAGGGTGTTTTGGAATCTGTGCTTGCAGATCGCATTGGAATGGCTGCGTCAATGTTGCTTGCCGCCGCGGCTGCATGCGTAATACTATTGTCTTTTGCAGCTGAAGATTGTAAATCGTATTGGAGTGGCTGCATCCAGGCTGCGATAGTCATTTGTCAGCAGATTTTCCCAAATTTGGCGCTAATAATTATCCTTTTAAAATTCCTTTTAAAAAATGCTTCAAAATCGTCTTTTTTTTGCTTTGGCGTCGAGATCCGGTTTTGGAGCTGCAATTTCCGACGCCGTTGCGCTTAGTTCTATTGTGATTTGCAACTCAGTCTCTGCAGATCGCATTGGAGTGGCTGCCTCAAGGTTGCTTGCCGCCGCGGCTGCATGCGTAATATTATTGTCTTTTGCAGCTGAAGATTGTAAATCGTATTGGAGTGGCTGCATCCAGGCTGCGATAGTCATTTGTCAGCAGATTTTCGCAAATTTGGCGCTAGTAATTTTCCTTTTAAAATTCCTTTTCAAAAATGCTTCAAAATCGTCTTTTTCTTGCTTTGGCGTCGAGATCCGGTTTTGGAGCAGCAAATTGTAGCATACTGGAAACGACTTTGTGCAAGCTTTGTAGTGCGAAGTAGTACTGGGGAGTACTTTGTGCAAGTTTTGTAGTACAAAGTAGTACTGGGAATTGTAGTGCAAAGTAGTAGTGGGTGCAAGCTGTGTAGTGCCAAGTAGTATGTACTGGGAAGTAGTACTGGGAAGTAGTTTGTCAGCTAGTTCGTGGATGTAGGTTGCTATTTCGAGTTTTGTGTGCGATATTGATGTAGGTAAATGTTGTGACATTGATGTTCAGGAACAAGCTATAGAACTCTTGATTAGAAACCACGGTGGCGATGTGTTGTGGCCGCAGCCGTTTGCATTTTCCAGGAGGCAAACATGTGTAGCAAGAAAGAATTGGGAACGTGCATTTGTCAGAGGTGTCATGTCTTCAGGTCTCATGGTTAGTCACGAAGATTTTCTCATGTTTTGGAGCGGTTATAGTGGATGAGAAAGGCATGCATGATGAGACAGCCATGCTCATAATTTCGGACGTCGCAGTGCGCAAGGAGACGTGGCAGTGCGGCCCGTTTCCTAAGACGCGGTGGAGCCATGGCGCAATCGGGGACCTTTGCTGATCTGTGGTCATACATCGAGAAGGAAGCGGCGACTTTGAAGGTGCTGGAATGTAAGACGTTGAAAGCTTGTCTAAGCACCGGAAAATGTCGGAAGTATTACAAGATGTATCTTGCTCTTGAGAAAACCTTTTCAGCCGAACAGACTCAAGTGATACAAGAATGGGAAAAACAAAACTGCGTGTCAGATGTGCGAGCAGCCTTTCGGAAGTTTTGTGCTGCTGCAGAAGCGCACGTAGAGGAGATGAAGGCTTTGGGAAAAGGTACATTGCGTGATGTGTGCATGAGTAAGACTGTTTCACAGAGCAGAACTTGGGGAGGCATTTGTTATCGTTTTGTGAAGAACTACACATATGAGAGTTTGAATGAAGAAGAAAAGGAAAAGTGGAAGGATTTGGAACGGCGGGTATGTGTGAAGCATGCAGCTGCGCAGCCCGAGTTCGATCGTTTCGTCAACATTCTTGAAGATAACAGAGAAGAGTTGCAAGGGATGCAGAAGTCTACGCTGCTTCAACTCATGTGTGCAGCTGAGCGTACAGGTAAGCCAGAATATGTATTTGGCCGAATTTTTTGGCGACGGAGGTATGAAAACCTTGATGAAGATATGAAGGCTAAGTTGCAGGAATGGGAAACATTGTTGTGTGTTCCAGCAGTTGATTCGGTAGACAAGTTCATGCAGATCCGTGATCCAGGCATGATTGTTGCCAAGGATTCAGAGTGAGATGAAAAAGGACCATGATCTGCATCGCGCTGGGTTCTGAGTTCTGCTTACTTCTGAAATAAAGACGCGTGGCTTCAATGGTGTTTGATGCAAAAATAAAACAGTTTCTCATAGATGCCAAGCAAAAAAAGGTATGGTAAAAAAGGGACACATGAAGAATTCAAAGTTTGTGAAGAAACTGGGGAATGCGAATCAGAACAGGATTGGTGCACGGGTTGTTGGATGTTTCCGGTTATGTGACGTACTGTTTGCTCCACACTGCAACGATGTGTTTATGCATGATAGACGGAAGGCCAGCATCGATGTCCTATCTCTGGTTTTACGTGCTTGCAGCTGTTTGCAGTGATGACTTCCAAGGATAAAGTACAGTAAGAGAAGTTGCACGGAATACAGTTAGTTCATGCCGTGACGCACATAACCTTGCTATACCTCCATGTCTCTACTTACTGTATTACACGACAGGAGACTCATATTGCAGCTACGCTCTGCTGTTAGAGAATCGCTTTGCGACCATCCTCGTGCGACAGTGCGGTCCACGAGGGCAACCACCATGGCTATCGGACCTTGCGACTTCTGGCGGTTGGCAGTCGATTTCGAATTGCTGGATCTCCATGCGCTCAGCAACGTGAGCGCTGCTTCGACAGCTACGAATGCATGTGTGCTGCAGAGCGCCAACCTTAGAAACTTGCTGCAACGCAAAGTGGAAGAGGAAGGAAATTTGGAGTCGCAAAACTTGAGGATTGACATTGGCTTCGAAGAAATGGCAGCTCTCAAGCATAGCTTGAAGATTGCATTGCACGTCTACAACGCGTTGCAAAATTCACTATGCTTCGCGTGCAGACGAAGTATCCCAACCGAGGAGCGCAGGAATATTGGTTTGGGTTACTTCAAATATGGACTCTGCGCTGGTTGTTTCGAAGCCTTGACAACTGTTTGCACGGAACAAGACGATACCTTGGCAGAACAGCGCTGCGTTGCCCTGACAGATGATGGTGTGCACGCTGCGGCCATGTTGTTGAGTGCTTACCGAGCAGGTGCAGGATGTCGTTTGTCGCAAACAGATGCAGCTTGGGTCCGCAATGTCATTGCGGATAGTGAGAACTTCTTGCCTGATTTGCTTCGTGAAGTGCCATGACGGCCAACCAGGCTTCCAACGTGATAAGCTCTCCAGCCTTTCGTGCCAGTGCGGGCCGAAAAGCTGCCAAAAGCCTAGACGACCAAATGTAGCGCAGAGAAAAAAGCAGCTGTCGAGCTTGGACTGCGTGAATCTCCTTGACAGGTAACAACTACACCATGTTCACACTTGCCGTTGCGATTTGATGCAATGCATCAACGCTTGGCATTAATGACCTCAATATTATTGTAAATATTTTATGGTCTACGCCTTTTGGCATGTAGAAGAATCAACATGAGTTACGCTCAACCTTGCTGACGTGCAGAAGCGCCGAGAAGAGCTCAGATGAGATGAAGTGTGGAGTGTGAAGTGTGGGGCGCGAAGAGTGCAGTGTGAAGTGTGAAGTGTGGAGTGTGAAGAAAGCAATGAGAAGTGAGAAGTGTGAAGTGTGGACTGTGAAGTGTGAAGTGTGGAGTGTGAAGAGTGAAGTGTGAAGTGTGGAGTGTGCAGTGGGAAGCGTGCAGTGTGAAGTGTGGAGTGTGGAGTGTGGAGTGTGGAGTGTGAAGTGTGGAGTGTGAAGCGTGAAGTGCGAAGTGGAGCTTCTGTGACATGTGAAACAGGACACCACTTTCGCAGAGTGCACGCACGCACGGGCCTGGCTGGCGCACGGCGCATGCAAGTTCTATAGATGAGAAAGGTCTTATATATATCTTTAAGGCAACTTCCGCCCCGCCTCGTGCGGGTACTACTGGTATGCCAGAAGATATGCCAGATAGAATGTCAAATAGAATGTCAGAAGATATGTCAGATAGAATGCCAGAAGATTTGCCAGTAAGAAAATGTATAAATGTCATGGTGGGGATCACACGAAGTAAAGTATTTTTTTTCAAAAAAACGTGTTATATCGTGTTCCATATTATCTGAATAAGGGTACATGTTGGTGTGACCCTACTACGAGTGCCACCTGAACTATACTCGATTATAGTGAACTCACCCCGCCCGATCCAAAATCTTGCGTTTAGTTGGGGGGACTTCCTGGGAAAGTCGCTCCAACATGCGTTTACTTGCTGTGGATCAGTTGCGTAAGATAGAAAACGATGCTTTAGAAGTAAATTTTGCTTCATTTAGCTTGTGTTTACACTGGTGAACTTGTTTTTTTATCATGCCTGGCTCATTCATGTGACCTTCAAGCAAATCCAGTCACGTGTTTACATGTCGCCCTGCCGGGGGTGATGCCTTTCTAGAGTATTTGCATCGATTCATCTAATTACAGTAGATGCTGGCCTGCAGCTAGGCTGTTGTCGGGCTGATGCTAAATTGCTGCGGTGCTGAGCTGCTGCCAGACTGCTTTGCTGCCGGGCTGGTGGTACTGCTGCTAAAGCTGAGGGGGTTCCAAAGCTATTTTCTGGCCTCGTTCGGGCCTCGTTTTGGCCTCGTTTTGGCCTCGTTTTTGGCCTCGCTCGGAACCCTCGCTCAGTACCATATCAGTACCATATAGATTGGTTTACTTTCAGCCATCCAACTGTAGATCTATCAATATATCAACTATAAATCCGTCCGCTACCCTATACTATAGTTACAAACTACAAACGATTCTTGCCGAAGCCAGATTGCATGTTTGTTGGTTACGTCCCAACTTCTGTTGGTTGAGTTGTTTTTCCTCGACTCAATTCTCATTGTTGTTAACAAAGTCCAAGTCTGCTTGTTAGTTCGTATCATATCTTTGTTGGTCAAATCGACCATTGCTCCAATTATCGAAAACCACCCTTTGTTCAATTATTATATTTTGGAAAATCACCCTATATTAGTATATGGGTATATAATCTATATCTATATCTATTAATGGATGTTTACACCCAGGTCTGAAAGGTCTCTTGTTTATTTTCGATGTTTGATCCAGGTGATTCCATGTGTTTTTAGTTACATGTTGAGTCCACATTGTTGATGGTAAAAGCATGACCGTGACATAACATGACTTAACTAAAAACACATGGAAAGTCATGTTGTTTATTCCATGTATAAGTCATGGTAAAATCAGTACAGTACTCACCGTGACGACTGAGGTGATACGAGGCATTTGATAACCTCGGTAACCTCGGTCTGAGAAGTGCTACACCCAGATCCGGCGATTTTGTTAAGTCTGCTGTTTTTGTTGATTTTGTTTGTGCCGCATGGAATTCTTGTCAAGAAAAAACTGAGTTCTGTCATGGAATGTTATGGAGACATAGATTCCTCATATGAGTCTCAACCCCTGGTAAACTCACATAACTATATTGAAAATTAACATTTTCTTAGAGGTAAATCAAAATCAACTATAAATGGCAATATTCAATAGCTATGTTAGTTTACCAGAGGGTAATGTAATGGTAAACTAACAGTTTGCGAACTTGAACATGGCCCAGTCGAAAGAGTCGAAATAGTGAGTTGTCCCATTCAAAATGGTGATTTTCCATGGCTTTTTGTATGTTTACCAGGCCGGGTAACCTCAATTTCTGGTCATTGGAAGCTTCACTTCCAAACTTTTGCCATGATCAAAGTTCGGGGTACTAGAATATATCCCTCTAGATAAGTGGATACTGTATATAAATTAGTATCTCTATATAATACTCTTTATATATATATATATATCATATATATATATATCATTATATATATATATCATTATATATAATTACATCTATACTATATTATGTTATGTTGATTGAATGTATATATATCCCTAAGTATCCAAAGCCGTGATAACGATGTACTTTGCCAAGGCCCTTGTGAGAAGGTACTTTCGGTAAAATGGACTATCTGAGGGCATTTTGCTCAAACCAGGTGGTAGATATAGGTTCACCATGGGCCTTCTAAAGAACGTTCAGCACCGGAGACGTGCGCCCCCCTTCCAGCCTGCAGCTTTGCCTTCACATGTGTTGCACCCCCAAGGATTTTTTGAAATGTGTTAGTTTAGACCCACAAAGATAATGATACCTATAGATATTATTATATAATACTTACATAATAATATAGTGAGGAACACATTTCCAAAAATCCTGGGTGTGCCCCTGGCTATATGGTTTGTCTCTGCCTTTTTGCTCAGTCTACGAACAAGTTTTTCCTTGGCCAGCCTGCTGCTCTGACCATGGTTCAGCTCATTGTGGATGAGTCTGACCCCAATGTGAAGCACCTCTACAAGCCCTTGACGTTGCACATAGGGGCCCCTTGGTGCCCAGATAATGGACATAATATATGATAAGTATCTAGCCATACACATCCCATAAACATGTTGTGATGCACTTGGATATGTGAATGTTTTAAGTTTCTTCATACCGACTACCCAATACATATACGTATGTTAAGCATATTTTCGCATGTATGTAGTAAACGCACTTAAACAATTCATATGGCATGAGATAAAAACATGCAAGCACACAGCACATGTCTGTGTTAACTGGCATATAGCTACACACTAAGGCAGAAGGTGAACAAATCCATGGGCTGCTTGAGAGCTACTTTCGCCCAAAACTTGTGGAGCTCATGGAAGACCCAGACCCTGTGCTCAAGTCTGTGTTTGTGTAGGTGTTTGTGTATGTGTGGGTGTATGTGTGTGTGTGTGTCAGCACTGCACATTTTTTTGCGGTATGTTGTGATACTGTTTTTTAGTCAGTCCCTGGGGCCATACTGGGGATGCTTCAGGAGAGAATGCTTGTCAAGTGGGACAAAGATCGGATGCTTGCACCCTGCTTTAGAGCCCCTGTGGGTATGAACAGTTATTTTCCACTCACTCCTTTTATCCAGTTCCAGTTCCCATGGGTCAGGTACATGAGCCAGACCTGGTAGCTCACTATCCTTTGCTGAAGGAGTACCTCATCACGTTTGCTCCATGCCCTGATGGACTTCCAGACTTGGAGCACCACAAGGCACGGAAAGCACCTTTCATTTTACCCTTGTTCTTCTCATGCGCCCCCCATTCCTCCCAGATGGGCTGCAGGCGGCAATAGCCCTTTTGGCTGTGACCCTGAACCTTTTTCCGGAAGACTTGTACCTGAAGAAAGGTGGCCGTGGAAAAGTGAAGGACCGTAGAATTCTTCATGACCATTGCTGGACTTAATCCTTGTTTTGTTTTCTGTGCTAGGACTGGGCTGGAGATGAAGCAAGCAAGCTTCGCTTGTTGGCCCAACATGTGGTTCGGATCACCCAAAGAACTACTTCAGCCAGGTGTGATATGCACCAGCTGGTTGAAGGCAGCAGCCATTGATAAGTTCAATGTAGATTTTTTGGGCATATGCATCATTTGCAGGAATGTTGTGGTGGGTGTCCTCAAGCAGATTGTGGCAGCTGCTCGGGACATCAACAGAAAGGACAATTATTTCTATAAGAAGACAATTAAATGGCTTCAGTATACGATATCAGGGGCCACATTTTCTGATTGCAAAGCAGGACTCAGAAGAGACAGGTGGTTTGAGGGCTCTGCCATCCACGGATTCTCTGGCCATTCAAGATGCCCCAGAGGACGGCCCAACTGTTTAGTTTGGCATGCAATCCCCATGGCCCTGCGACATACCAAGTCAATCTTGTACCAAGTTAAGTTTCAGTTTCTTCACCAGGACCCTTTGGAAGGCAGTGCCAAGAAGGTGGTTGCGCCCATTTGCTTCGAACCAGAAACGGAGGCTTGTTGTAATCTCACTGGGTTTTGGTAGCAGTCCTTAAATTCAGAAAATGAGATATGCATCTGCCATGCCATAAACCTAGATCTTATTCTGTTTGAATGTTTGGACTTGTTCTATGGCTGGGCCATGGCTCTGGGTAGGATGTCGAGGATTTGGATGACATGGAGGTCACATCCGTTTTTGGGAGTCCGCCACCTACACCGGCTGGAGTGCATATTCCTCCCTCCCAACCTAGGCCTGATCATGAGGCCCCAATGCTGCTGTGATATTTTGATCGACTGTTTGATATTTAACTTTTTCCATGCCAAAGTTCCCAATTTTTACACTGTTTTGCTCTCCATTTCCGTTGGAGGATTCGCATGTTGGAGCTGCGGGCCCTGCTGGACATCCTGTCCCTGGTTTTCAGGACATGTCAGTAGTATAGTGTTGCGGCTTGTGAGATATGGGGGCATCCACTGATGTTGATATCCACAGTCGACTGGGGTTGGTGGTATTCTCTAATTTAGACTGATGCAGGACCGTCAGCCTTTGATTGACCCCAAGCGACAGATCAAGCCTCCGGCCATGGACCTTGATGCAGTGGATGAGAATGACTTTTCCAACCTTCTTGGTGACCAGTCCAAGATGCGAAGTGATGACAAAGAGGTGGGCAGGGAGATGGGCAGGTGGTGATTGTGGGGAGATGATTGTTGACTAGGCTGACTGTCTTGGCCTAGAACAACATGGGTATCAATAGGTATCATCGTTTTCAGGATAAAGTAATCTTGAACATTTGCAGCAACTTGGGAAGGAGAAGAAGGTGAAGGCGTTCGAGAAAATGCAGGATCGAGAAGAGAAGAAGCGTCGAAAGGAAGAGGCTGCAGCATTAGGGCCGAAGCCTCGGGGTCGCCCTCCCAAGGTCATACCAAGTGAAGTAGATGTGGACAAAAGTTCCACTACGGCTGAGAAAGGTTCTCCTCCTGTCAAGGCACCTCTGAAGAGGCGTAAGGTGAAAACAGCAGGGGGTGGTGCTGAAGGTGCTGAGCCATCTGCAGGTTCGGCAAAAAGGGCTTCTCAGCCTGTGGCAAAGGCAAGTGCTAAGGGAAAGGCAAAGGCTGAGGGGAAGGTTGGAAAGGGTGAGAAGGCAGAAAAGCCTGAAAAGGCTGAGATGGTTCCACAGGCTGATGATGGGGCGGTTGACAAAGGTGATGCCAAGGTTGGAAAGGGTGAGAAGGTAGGAAAGCCTGAAAAGGCTGAGATGGTTGACCCACAGGTGCCCAATGCTGCTCAGGCCAAACGTGATGCCAAGGTAAAGCTGGGGCTCTGCAAGCTTGCAGACAATCTCAGTGACAAGGATGCTCATGAGATGCAGCTGCCTGGCCTAGGCTTTGAGGGGAAATGCTGGACTGCTGTCCCGTCTGGGGATGCCATGGGTGGTGGCTCCAGAATCAGGGTGATTCCCTACCAAGAGACCTTTTATGTGGCCGGGTCTGCGCACTTGCCAGACTACTTGACTTCGGTTCTGAAAGTAGCTTGGCATCTTGTGGTTGGTTTGAACTGCAAATGTTGACTGTTGGGTGCTGGGTGCTCTGATCGTCTTTTGGTGCGGCAATCTATAATCATTTTCTTAGGTGGATGGCAAGAAGGGGTGCTCTGTGAATTGGGGAAAGTGGCCCTCATTGGCCATCGCGTGGTGGCCTTATGCAACTGTCGATGATGATTTTTCTTAGAAGTCTGGATTTTGTGTGTGTGCTGCAAGCCTATGCAGTGATGATGTTTGCATCTCTGTAGGTGGTATGCTGCAAAGATTGTTGGGCAATGGGTGCAACCGGATGAGGACTCCTATGTTGTTGGGCAGGTGCAACATTTTTCATGGCTTGCTTTGGGTCTTTGAGTGTTGATACCCTTGGGTTTCATCTCAATTCATCTCAACTCCATATCTTTCAACTGCAGGTGAAGCAGGCGGTTAAGAACATGGCCTGATGACGGCTTGAAACGACTGGGTGAGTCTTAGGCTTTGACTCATGCAGCTGTTTCCAATTTGAATTTTGATTTGCCCTTTTTCGAATCGGCAATGTTTACCACGTCCAAAGTGTGACTTTAGCTGTAGCTACCTGGGGTGTGCGCAGACTTTCTGTGCGAGCACATGCATGCAGCTTGTGTATGTGCTGGATGTGACATGGTACATGCGTGTCTGAGTTGAAAAAATAGTGCTTTTACGGAGCTTGATCAGAGTTAGAATGGGTTGTGTTTATCTGTAATATATATTTATATATATATAATATGTGTGTGTGAGTATGTGCCATACCAAATTTCTAACACTTACTATGATATGCAAGCACTGTGCTACCATGGTGATCTACACGAACATATGTGCACATGCGTCTATGTATATACAACTAGAAACCCTCGGTGCCCCATTCGCAGGTATGGAGGTTGCTCGAGCGAACCATGACAAAGCACCTGCCTATGCCAGAGGTGCTGTCACCCCACTCGTGCTCCAGTGCTGCTGCAGCTACATTGAAGAAAAGTGGATGGTCCCCATTTTTTTTAATACAGAGTGGAGGTAAGTGGATATATTTAAAGATTGTATATGTGGGGTTTTTGGATAGTTCCATATTATATATATATAATTATATTTATATATATACATAGCATATGCTCGGGGTAGAAGATAACCACACTCATAATCTCATATATGTTTATTGGTTTCCTTCTGCTTGCTCCGTATTGGTCCTTTATTAATGGGAATGATGGGAAGTTAAGGAAACACCACTGAAGTAACACCAGTCTCGTAGAAACAATTGGGGGCCATCCACAGAATCTCTTTGAATGGTGTCAGTTTCTCAGGGTCCAAGGAAGCAACCGACCTTCCCTTTAGTTGCTTGCAATGCCCCAGTCTTTCCAAAGCTGCGCCCTTACCCGAAAACAATGTTTGCTTATGGCTATGATGGGACTGCCGCCCATATTGCACTTTGACTGCAATAAACAAAACTTCCACTGCCGTAAATTTAGAGATGTAAATTGATGTTTAATGGGATTTCCCAGTGGTTAAATATATGTGGTTCATGTCTGCCCTCCAGCACCTGTGTTGTCACGGCTCAGGATCCATGCTATGGACTATCTGTCTTCGCTCAGTGATCCTGGCAGAGATCTGGTGGCTGTGGAGGTGTTTAGTGGCAAAGCAACCCTGGTGACAAGTTTCCGACCCTCTTCCAAACATAATCAACATGTTCAACATGATCATTAGGACTGGGGTTCATTCTACATTGGGTACTGTATGTTGTCTGTGGATTGAGGATTTAGATCGATGAAGTCGCAACTTGATTGAAACTTTGTTGTGTAGTGTTATGGAATTGTGTTCCACAAGGGGTATATCAATTTGGATTAGCTTGCTGATCTGAGGCAGGGTTTTGATCATGAAGCTGATCCTGTTTTCCAGAACCTTGGGTCAGACCTGGGACTGCTGAAGGCAATGGGCCTTCTCATGCGCTTGGGCCTACTGGGGCTGTGGTATGGTGGTGTTCCATGTGATTCCTTTGGTTTCCTCAGCTCACCAACCCATGGTCGCGGGGCCCTCACGCCGTGGGGAAACCCTTGGCCATTCGTCTTTACTGGAAATGTTCTATGCACCCGCTATGCCATGTTGGCGCTGGTAGCCATAATAAGAGGATGTGTGTGGGCACTAGAACAACCAGAAAAAACAACTATCATGCACATGCCCCCATTCGCTGTGCTGATGCGGGAATATCTTCGACCGCTGATGGCGAAGTGGTTCTGTCCTCAAATGATTGGTTTCAATGATGTATTTCATTTTAAAACACATATATATATATATATTGTAAGTTTTGGATACCTGACCCATTCAAATAGTTTCTCATCTCTTGCTAGCTAAGGTGGATGGGCCTTTATGGCCATTGGACTATTAAACCCCAAGTGGCTTTTGGCTCAGCGCCCCTTGCCTGGTAATGTATATGGATATGCCCCTGACACGCCCCCAGCATGACAGAAGAAACCCAGGTCCTCAAAGCCTGCTGCAGCTCAGGCCATACCTTCCGTTGCTTCGGCGTGTGGTCACAAAGGGTAAGGTGGAGGAGATCCGTGAACGGAAAGTGTGGATGAACAAGGAGATGGTACGGGTCTCTATGACGAAAAAAGGTTCCAGAAAGACCGTGTAGCTACCTCAAAGGGCTTTGGGAACACTGATCCCATTGGAAAAAAAGACATGGGTGTCCGATTTGTTTAGCTATCTATGTAATATAGAATTTTTGTGGCGCACCCCAATCTACATATCTTTCTGTATCTATATAACCCATTACTCCATGTCTTATTCCAAGGGATACAGCACTAGATGCCACTCAAAATTCGTCAGTAGCTGTGACCTACATGGAATTCCAAGATGCTTGGCCTACTTGGCCCTCAGGTCTGGTGGTCGAGACTTAAAGGCTTCTGGTGCATATCCTATGGCCTATGGAGCTAAAATAGCAACCCTACACCGAGAATGGATGGACTGGCCCTCATTTTTTGAAAGCAAAGACTTTTGAATCATTTGTGTATTTAGTGCCAATGATGGTTATTAAATGCATGCACATGCTAGGACAAATGCCATCAGAACCCGTCTGAGTTGGAGAAGATCACCCAGACTGATCATCTTCTTGAGCTGGGTTATCAGGAGCTGGGAATTTCTTTTCGATGTAGAAAAAAGAACAATATTTCCTTCTATTTTTATAACTAGTACTAATATAAACAGAGGACAGAGATTTAGATATAATATATTCCTGATATTATATACCCAGGGCCACTCTAACCACTCCTGTCCCATCACACCTGTGTCATGTCTTTGATTTCAGCCTGCTGCAGGACCCTGGAGATGCCTGGAAGTTTTCCGACCTGGAGGGCTTGGTTCGTTTTCTAAGGACGGCTGCTGCAGAGGGGAGGTTCAAAGCAGACCCCCGGATCCCTTTTAGTACTGAACCCAGCAAGGAACTGTACGAACAGTTGCTGGCAGATTTCAATCAAAGATAGGGGACACTGATGGGCTGAAAAGTTACTTGTGTACTGGCAATTCTCTCTAGAAGTGATATAGGTTTTATGATAATATTTTCCAAACCTTGTATAATAATGATTGGGGTCCTGGATTGGATTTATCTTATTGCTTTTAAGATACCCTCATGTGCTGTACTATATTCAGGGCGATAGAACATCGATCTATCTGTATCTACAATTATACATATATATATATATTATAAATATACAGACTCATAGTCCCACTGGGCTGTGCAGCTGGCAGTAATGCTAAAATTGGTTTCCTGGCAATTGGCCCCTAATGATAATAGTCAATTACTCCAATGGTTGAGTTATGATGTCCTGAAGTGTGGGCTCATGTAACAAGTGAGTTTCCCGTACTCTTTAATGCTGCTTTTCCAAATTCCAAAAAGTGCCCTATATTCACTTTAAATTGGGAGTTTGCCGGTGGGGGTTTGGTGGGTGGATGGATTTCTTTATATTATCTTGCTTTGGGCAAAATTGATCTTGCTATTTGCAAAAACCAGTTCTTCTATCTTTCCTTGGCTGGGTGATGGTTTGCTTCTTCTTGGTAAAAGTCTTTCTGAGAGCACCTGGCAGATGTCACGCAAAGTCTCGACATCTGGATGGCCACTGCCAAAGTGAGGGCAGCCAAAATGAAATCTTCGCTTGATGCGATGGCCTGTGGATCGGCTGTGATTCTGAAAGTCTTCCCAGCACCTTGACATATTGCGCCACCAACACTGAAAGGTGCCTTTGTGGACTCGGCGGTTTGTTCCGTTCCGGGTGTGGTGATTCGCCTCGTCTGTGGCCTATTGTTGTTCAATTCTGCCTCTGGCAATGGAACGGCGCTGGGTCATGGATGGGGGTCCCATGCTGTGGATTGTACCAAAGTGCTGGCTTCCACCAGGAACCATGATAGCCTACCAGTTGCCATCGAATGGAAACACTTTGTGTGCCTTGTTGCCGTCAAACTCGAGGCTGTGCAGTCCCATGCCATATCGGCAGGTTGCTGTAAACGCACCCCTAACTAGATTTTAGAGGTCAGCTGCATAGTGCCATTAATACTACATAAATATTATGCCCTCATGATCGTCTTCCAATGGGATAGCCAACCCCCAAAACATAATAATAGCTATGCTATTATGGTTACTATATATTACAATAAATATGATGCCAGCAAACCATTCATAGTGCTACATCCCTGAACTGTCCCTTTACGTTTGATCACCTTAAGGGTGCCTCAATTGGATTGCACCAATTCGGAATGAGATTGGCTCCTGCCTGAGAGTCTTGGCTGGCACTACCATGCCATGATGACCAGAGGAACAAAAAATGCTGCATGTGAAATTTGATGATGCTTCGGTAAATCTATCGACATGCAAATCCACCGAAACATAGAAATAACGATAATTTAACGAAAAACAATATTTTTTCTAAACGTAACGAATGTGAAATTCGCGTGAAATTGCGTTAAAAACCGTGATGGGGAAGTTTCCGGACGTGAAATTTGTGAAATTTCAACCTTTGATTTTTTGTGGCATTTTCCAGTGGATCCTGAACTTAGCCATCAGTGTGAACCTTTGGGCGTAGCTGTTCCCGACATTTTCCAGCTATGCGGCGGAGAAGTGCTAGAGAGAAGAAGAATGTTTCTAGGTTTCAAATATGTGATCAATAATTTTTACATTTTTGGAGTTGTTTATGGTCTATGTGTTCAAAGAACCGTTCATTAAACATACAAATGGTGGACTTTACCCAGGCTGGGGATGCATTTGACCCGCAAGCTGAGCTCAATGATGCTTTGGCAAGGATGAATGTGCCTCCCAAGAGTGCTTGGGTTGAAATCAAGGTCTCTTATGTGATTATTAATACCCTGCCATCGCAGAAATGTCACAGATTATGGGAACCCACTAGATCCAGCCTGCCCTGGTGGCCACTGACTGCCAAGGTACATCAGAAGCTTCCAATGTCCCCAAGGAGAACGTCACGGCACCTGTCGTTCAGAAGCGGCCCCCAGCTAGCCCGGCTTGTAGCCGTGCTAGGGTGCCGGTGGTGGCTGGTCAAACCCCCATCAAGTCACCAGAGCAGAAAAAAACCAAAGTAGTTCATGGTGGATCTGAGAGGGTGAATGCACATGTGGAGGATATGTTGGCAAATTCAGAGTCCCCAATGGCGCCCCACATGAACATCACAGATGATATCTTGGACCGGGAGTTACCTGAACCCAAATCTTTGGAGAAGGCTTTTGAGAAAGCAGTTGATGGCAAGCCCCAGGACCTGGATGATGCACCTTGTCTCTAGAAAGACAAAACAAAATGGAATTGTACTTCGGTTCGATTTTAGATCATGAACTTAATAATATTATATAGTTTGTTTACATGTAGCTAAGGTACCCATGATCACCCGACTCTCATCTGCAAGTATGTTTTGAATTTAGAATACAACATGTTGATACAATATATATTATGTTATTTTCCCATAGACTGCTAGCCAAGGTCAAGATGGCCCTGGCCCTGAGAGTGGACTTGAACCGACCCAAATCGATGTTGACCCCCATGGATGACAAGAACAGAACTCCATGCACACTCCTGCTACTTTGAAATATGGGGAGTTCCCAGTTGACTCGGGTGATGAGGACGATTCTAAGCCGGTGTTGCAGTCTTTGAAGGCCTTTGTTTATGACCCACAAGATGATACCGAAGAGGTACCGACTCCCTCTCCGCCCCGTCCCGGGTTGCCTCCTGCCCCTGCACGGGAGCCGCCAGCTCCAAAGAGTCCTGAAGGCACTGGGCCCCCCAAGGTGGTTGAGGCTGTCCCCAGCATGGATCGTGCCACCACCAAAAGTTTGGAATCTGAAAAAGTTGAGTCTGCTTTTGATGCGTTTGCCATGTTGCAAACGGTGTGTGATGCTGACTTGCTTCTGAATTCGAAGATGATACTTCCAACGTACTTGGATGACTTGGTCCTGGGTGCAACCAAACTTCCCCCTTGGGAAAATGAGAAGTCAGCATTGAGTCTGCATCTATGTTTGGGGACGCAATTCAATGAGGGGATAGAACCAGACAACATGATGCAGCTTTCCCCACATGTCGTCACATGGATGCAGCAATTGGTGAACACCCCATGTGCTACCATGTGGGATGCTGAGTCTCAGAAGGCAATTGAAGCTTACACCAGCATGCGAAAGTCTTCGGAAGGCTTCCATGAGCGGATCAATGCTACGGAATCTACTTTGAGTGCTGTTGCATCTGCTGCCATGAGGAGTTTTGATGACACCCGGAAAATGTATGAGGGAAAACCCAACCAGGAACAAATGTTGATCACAAAGGCCACTACGTTGTGCAAATGGGTCACCAGCCGCCAGTCACAGGCCCAGGAGTCCTTGGAAAAGGCTGCTGCAAGGCACGAAGATGTCCGTGCTGCCTTTCTGGCTGAGGTTTCCCGCATGGTGGTGGCTGCACACCAACAAGTCTCTGAAAAAGAGGTCCCTGTGGTAGATGAGAATACTTTGTTTGAACAGCTTGACAAAGACCTTGAAAATGAACTCGGCATGGGATCCACAGAACCAGAAAAGGTTTCTCTGAAGGAGACCCCTGAGGAGGTTGTTCCTGATACCAAGAGGTTTGAAGCCATTCTTTCGACGGCTTTAGCTGGGGTGCCAGTTGATGATCCAACCCACAAAGCGTTGGTAGAGAACTTGGGGAAGGTCTACACCAGGACCCTTTTTGGTTCTCAACCTGTCCATCCACCTGCTGGCGATGATCAGACTTCAGCTGATGACAAGGCCCCTACATCTATATATATATATATATATAATATAATATATATATACATATATATATATATACATATAATATGTATATATGCAGATACAAAGAAATATATTGCAATCTAATAATATTATCGAGAGACAGAGAGAGAGGGATATATATATATATTGTTATCTCTAGACCCTGATAATTTACCTGTTTTTTGAACACTTACATTGATGAACAAATCAGATCCATGCCCCTTAAACCCTCATATACCTTATCATATACAGTGATTTCCCTCTGTCAGGCACCGGCTATGATCAAGAAGGAATCGTTGGCCGAGCCTGCTGATCTGCCAGTACCTCCAGCTCGAGCTCCTGCTCCGGCTCAGGTAGGGGGGTTGGTGGCTGCAGCTGAGTCTGAGTTCAGAAGGAGAGACACCAGTGAGCTCCAGGCCTGGTTTGTGTGAATTGGGTCAGTTTGATTTCAGGTATATATTTTTGGTTTTGTGGATTACTAACTATATATTGAATGAACATCATTCAATCTGCCCCCAGGATCATGAGTCTTTGGCGAATCACCCTGATGCTGTACGTTTGGATGATGGTTCCCTACGTTTCCGGCACAAGAACAAACTTGAGACCTGGGATGAACGCACTGCGAGAATTGCTCATAACCAGTATGTGAAATTTTCCCGCAGTTTTGACAGTACCTCATCTTAAACCTTAATGGGACCTTGTTTAAAACCAGTTCCAACATTTTAGAATGACAATATACTCATTTTTGTAAACTTATCTGATCCTAAGGTGCTGGAGTACCACCAGAAGTACTTGAGTTGGCGAAGAATAGAAAACACAGAAACTTGCATGCATTTAGACATCATGTTTGGAAAACAAATTCGAAATCATTTTGGCATCATGAGATCAGGATGACCATACTAAATCCTCATGTCCAGCTGTTTGTCCAACTGAGATCGTCCCTTGTTGACCCGTCTCTATGAAGAGTGGGTGCAAGCAGGAGGCAACTGGGCCCAAAGTACCATAGTGACCAACCACAGGGCCAAAACTGGCCAGAAGAAACGAGGAAAGTATGTGTACAAGCCCTTCAAGGACCTGAGAGAGAAGTTTGGACCAAGCCATGCGAAAAACATTCGGGATGGGAAGTACGAGTTGGAGGCCAAGAGGGAACCATCCGACACGTCGCCGGCATATTGGTGCAAGCACCCAGAGCTTCCAAATGACAAGGAACTGGGGATAATTTGGGATTGGGTTTGGGCTAGGTGTATGCCATGACATGATCAGTCAAAAGAAAATAACCACTGCAGTTGTGGCCCTTTACCAATTATATAATATTTTTTATAATAACCCCTTTTAAAGAAACCCATTTATAACCAATATTATAATGAATCAATTGCCATAACTGTGATTGGCTCTGCACTTGGTGTGTATGCAGGATTGGGAACTGTTCCGGGTTTGGGACAGTGCTGAAGTGGAGCACACCGAAGAGGATGAAACGGAACATCATTTCCGTCACCATGCTGAGCTCACATCAGAACAGACTGGTGCGGTTATGTACCTAGGTCAAAATGGAAAAAACATGTTACATATCGAATAGTTTTTTCATGATAAAATCTGTTTGAAGGATTTATATCCCTGTCCAGCCCCAGGTCAGATCTGGTGAGGCGACCTGGCCACCATGCTATCCCGAGTGCTCCTGCTTGCCCTTCGAATGCTGCTGCGCTTCCGGGTGCTCCTGGTGTGGGCCAGCCAGGTTTGGGTGAATCACAGAAACCAGAGGCAGATCGAAAGAAAGCACCAAAGGCCCCAAGTTTGCAACGCAAGTTTGCTGGGAAAGTGTCGACTCTGTCCAGCAAGATCACTGAGCTCAAGTGCATGCAAACACAACTCAGTGCTTCAGATTTGTCCCTAGTCTACTTGGGAAGAACAACTGGACAGGTTCTCACATCCATTTGAAAAATATTTTCCAGCCAGATAGCTAGGTTCTTAGGATCCCTACTTTCCACCTACTTTCCAATAAGGTCAGACTCAATGAAGACAGCCTATGGGGAAGAGCTTTCAAAAACGATGGCAGGGCTAGATGCTGCCAAGATCGCCCTTGAAACTTGGTACGCTAAGCGAATCCCGGAAAAGGACATCGTTGATGGAGTGAAAACTACGTATGATGACTTGATGGCCCTTGGAGACCAAGAGATCAATCGATTCACGGGGACGACCAAGTCGATTCGCAATGCCATAGTTCCTTATCAGTTCAATATTGGATACATGACATTGTAGACTCATATATATATATATATATATCCACCACCTCTTGAAGTGTGTTGGGATAGATCTATATAACATTATATATATAAAAAAAATATATATACCTTTTGAAACACAATGATTAACAATCCCATGCAGAAACACCATGTCTCATTCTGAGGCTCCTCCAAAGCCAAAGCCCAAACCAAAGGCGAAGGGCAAACCTGCTGACGAAGTGCCAGCTGCTGCTGCTGAAGCAAACCCGTGAGTCTAAGGGTCTCCACTGGTAGATCTAATGGGTGGGTCAAACTTTTGACACATGCTTAGGATGCGTGCGTGTGTTTTTGACCGTATGGGTATTTGAACATGAACAACTCAGCTGTTTGGACCTGCAGCCGAACCTATTGGCCCGGGACACAATCATACAACTTAAAACATTGAAGAGAAGCTTCGATCACAATTGATAGATGAATTTAGTTTCATCATACATTTTGTTTTGCCTTCGCTGATGGGAGTGCTGCTGTAGTGCGCAATTCGTGTGGCAATTGTGTGAAGAGGTCACAGCAGCTTTGAAGCTTGGGAAAAATATGCGTACAATATCGTACAATTAATATACTGTTAGATTTGGATTTATATATCAGAGTGTGCTACCTCCGATGCCCACGCAGGGACATCAGCACCTTTGGTGTCACCTTTGTTCAAACACATCATGGAGAATGTCGGAGGTGGAGATACATGGTTGCAAATATGCACCCCCCAAGCCCCATCAAGATGTCCTGTCCTCCAAGATTGGTGTTGAAGCTCCAGTGGCTCCATTCACTCCATGTCAACCTGCCAGCGATGCAAGGACTCTTCGTACCAGCGATCCCATGCACTCTTGAATGCTGTCAACAAGGACTGTGGTTGTACTATGGGCTGGCTGTTTGTGGGTTCCTACGAAATGCCTGGGAGTAAATCAATTCAAGGGAATTAACATGAAATGGGTGGGATTAAAAACGATACATAGTGTTTGGGGATCAAATCAGTCTTGGCCCAGGAGATGACGTTCCATGGAGTTGAGATGGCAGGGCCAGCCAAGGATATGTACAAAGCTGGTGCACGTGGCCGATGGAAGAACAATCTGCAACGGGACTTACTACGAAAAGTTCAACATGTGGTATCCTGATCCAACATATACGATGTGGATGGTCCAGGTATATTAACATAGGTTCTATTTACTGACCACGCTAAGGTACCTATGGATATGGTGGAAGTCCCCCTCAAGATGGCATCTACATCAAGGGATGGTGCAATTATGTACAAGAATCTTGGATTTGTTTGCTTTGGTGGTTCATTTTTCACGCATAACAACTACTGTGTTGCAAACATAATTCATGGAAACAATATCTAAGGAAACTGCCAGTTATCCTCCCACACAAATTGATTCCATGGATGCTGGAACTTGGTTTGTACCCGGAAGGTGCGTTGGAACAAAATGTTGTTTCAGCATACTGGGACCACTTGAGCTCCCATGTGGAGTGGGCATCTGAGCATGTCCAACATCATGGTCATGCGCATCAGCCACTTTACCTTTGGGGGGATGATGCACAATACAATGAGGAAAACGAAAAAATTGTGTGTGTTGCATTGGGAGCAACCCTGGATGAGCGCACCAGTTCAGTAGCAACGGTCTGGCCTTTGTTTGTCTACCGTGTTGAAGCTTGGATGCAACTACTTGCATGAGATGTGGGGGATGATAGACTTCACTGTTCCAATTTTTCAAGTGCTGAATTTTATACCTGCAAGTTTTGCTAAGGAGCAGGCCTGTGGCTTTGATACCTTAAATGCATTCCTGAAACCAGTGCCATGTCAGCAGTATTTGCTGTGTCATGGTTCTCCTTCCAATCCATTCTCTAGCATCTGATAAGAGTGATTGTAAATGCCAGCGTTTGCCATTGCTAAGGTAGCCGCTTCGCTGAACACTCTTTTCATGGGTGTGCCCTACAACCTGGGAGGATCACTTCGTCACAAGCGTCGTATCTGTGGATTTGTCACCCAGTACCAAGGGTCGTATCTGTGGATTTGTCACCCAGTACCAAGGTGATTGGAAATGGCACAAAGATACTTTGCATCAATTTTGATTGAAAGAATGTGTGACAATTGACATACCCACTAGTTTTACCATAATGATGTTATCTGAGGAATGGTTTAACCTAGCTGCTGCCTGGAATGCCCGGGAACTTTGCTTTGCATGTTTTGCTGACAGCAACGGATATCTTTGCCTTCCCAACAAGTTGGAGAACAATGAGAGGAGATCGTTAGACAATTTCATTTCAAAGGCTTGTCGTCGAGGTGAGAAGAGTTCTCTTGTTGCACTAATGAGAGTTTATGTTCATTTTACTATGTATTTTTCTGTTCTACTGAGATATGTGAACCACAGCTCGGTTCACCCAAGGTGCTCTTTGCGGAGTTGCGTCATTCCATCACCAGCAAATCAAGTTTTGTGCAATGCACAGTCTCAATCTTGGATTTGTCCTTTGGTGTGCAGGCTCTTGTTTGGAGTTATTGGTCTTGAAAGGGGTCTGGGGTACTGAATGTGTGTCCCATGATGCCAAGCTCAAGCGAGCTTGGCATGACTTCACCCGGTGGGCCAAAGAAAGAAAAAGTCAACACCTTATTTCAAGCTAAAGTCTTTGATTGCTAAGTTTACATATTTGATCATGCCAGTATTAAAAATACTGCAACTTGTTGATGTCTTAATCTAAGGCATTCCCAAGGGTCGTTCTACTTGAAGAGCCCTACCTCGCCATATCCAGAACTGCATGCAAAGGCATACAATGTCACTTGGTTGGGTAAAAATCATATGACATGTACTTAAGATTCCCTGGCCTCCTTCAGCCTCACTTTGGCCACTCCATGGCTTTGAGGCGAGGGTGGTTGCAGCGTGGCTCTCTGACTTCACATGTGAATTGCAGCTGAAGATGACGGATGACCCTGACCTGCCGCTTCTGTCAGTCTGCATGCAGCTGGGTAATGATATGCTTCTGGTGAAAGGTATACATTCCTCTTGTAGTTGGATACTTAGTTTTTTTTGCTGAGGTACACCCTTGGAGAATGGTTCAATGTTAGCGAACAGAATGGGAGGATCCTCTCTTTGGAATGCGCTCGGCACATGATGGCTCTGAGTGACCGTTGTTTGGATTCCTACTTGAAGCTCAGCGGACGAGCAATTCAGAACGGACACTTCCTCTTTCCTGCCCGGCCAAAGATACATGTTACTTGGTTTATCCCTAAGTTGTCTTAATACGATATGATGTTTGATTCCTACATGGGGGTTGTACTAATGAACAAATATATGGATCCGAATCCTTAAGGGGGGTGTTAGGTACAGCAGTGTACCGTGCAAATATAGCAGAGCCAGTAATAAAGAACCAAGGCTTGGATGGAGATTGCCTATTCTCAGGTACAAGATCGTTTCTTGGTATAAATATACCATGCAATGTGCAGCCCACATATGTGTCTGACAGACTTGGTGAGGCTTAAATGGGCGGTTCCTGCACTGTTTTAAAATGGAAGATTGGATTGGTGTGGCCAAACGTCCCTTTCTTGCATTAACTGCAGCCGAAACTTTGTGAATTCACGATTTCATAACTCACAAGGAATCTGGCCTTTCAAGATTCATAATCTAGATACAATACAATTTGACTAAGGGATCGCCAGGAAGACCCACGTTGCCAACTTGGAGCTGAATGTGATTACCAAATGCTACCTGAAACTTCGGTATTTAGATGACTCTTCTGAAAGTGAAGAGGAAAACGCAGTGTAGTTGGTGGGGACAACCAACATAGCTGCGCAGGAAAAGACAAAAGGGTGCCCTTCGGAGAATTTGCAATGTACTTTGGGGGAAAGTACGTAGGTATTGTGGATTCGGATCCTTAGGGTATATATATATATACATACATTTTATAGTACAAGAAAATGAAATATCATATCATATAACGTATTATATGTTTTGTTATTTTTTACATAGCAAGTGATGCCACCGCTGAGGCGCGCCGGCTGCGTTTGGCGAACGCCGGCTGCGGATCTGCGGTCGATCGCTCGGAAGAGAGCGAACGGAAACCCACGACGCGACAACAACGGGGGATCTACCGGGGAAACGTGAAATCAAGTGATAGTGAAATAGTGAATAGTGAATTATAGAGTTTTTTTTTCAAGAAATATATATATATATAGATAGTGATGTATGGTGAACTTTATTTCATACAGTTATAGCATGCTATAGCTCTTTTCACGGTTATAACTGGCTCAGAAAACCTCCTTGATTTGATATATGTATGTACAACCTCAGTTGCAGGAGTTGTAATCTCATTTGTAATTAAGTGTTAAGGGCCATAATTGTAGCTAGCTTAACTAAAAGGTGAGGTCTCCCCCAGTTTTGCCTGCTCGTTTATAACACCCATGAGCGATAGTTATATCCCCCATAAACTTTATAGTTAACCACATCATGACTTAACCTACTTATGTAGGGGGCCTGCCGAAGATGAGATGTTTAATTTTCCCAATGGGAAATCCACTACTGGATGGGAATCTGACTATAGAGCATATTTTATATGTTTGGTGGCTCCTTATGCAAATCCGAGAATATTCGTTTACTGTAATACCCAATCTACTGTTCTTGGTGCTATAGAAATATACTTGTAGTAATATTTATGATTTATTTAATCTTAGTGCTATGTATTGAACTATTTTGTATTATCACATTACTAGTACTGGTGTAATATGTCTTATTTTAAATTCTAATGTTATACCCAATCTGGTGATTCAAACGATGGGGCACCACCTTGTGCCTGATGAGGGTCGTTTTTCGAGGTAAACTTTGGTTGCATGCATGTTGTTGGTCATATTGGGGATATATTCAGCGAAGCTGCTAACAAGACATGTTTTTGTTGCTGGATGTTTTTCAGCGTTTCCATGTTCTCGAGAGGAGGCGAATGAATATGACGACCTCACTGCAACGTCACATTTTACACATACCCTTTGATTATTTGACGTAGCTCCATGTTTACTTGGTAAATGATCATAAACCATACAACACAATATTGGATGGTCCACATCAATGTGAAGTAACCAGACGGTATATACATATACATGATGGTAACTTCACATAGGGGGAATATCCCCTCTGCAGGGCCGAACTTTTCAGGTTTGATCAACAATCATGGGCATCTCAGTTGGTGTTTCATGAGATGGGGTAGAAACTTCTGAAATTCCCATATTTTGGGGGAATAGCCAACCTTAACCAGCTATTTGAAGCTACCTAAGGTACCACGTTTTTGAATGTTTTTGACTCATAGCCAGATATTGAAAATTAGCCATGATTGAAGCTCTTTCCAAGTGGCTTCACACAATTCACACTTATCATTGGTGCTACATGGTTTCAGTGATGTCCTTTTTCCATTTAGTGCTTTCGTTTCAAGCTGCGGTTTCCGTTGGCCATGTCAGATCGCATTGGATGATTGTTTGAAACTTTGGAATTTCGCTGGAATTCTCCCAAGCTCCAGCAGACGGTCTCGATTTTTGGGTCGCGACCCACTTTTTTTTCCCATTGGGGGATTCGTGGATTTCATGTTTTTTTTGGCGTGTTAGCCGTCAAGAGTCAAGAATGGGGATATCATTGATATCGGTTGATATAATTGACAAGAGATTGTTGTTTGACAATGAGAGTGGATTATGATTGATTTATTGTACTGGGTAGTAATATAGCCCAGTGCCGAGGAATAGCAGTTAACCAACAAATATTTCATGTGATGGGACAGGGTAGCAATGCCTCGGCTCAATCGGAGATACCTGGAGTTTGTGATACCTTAAGTGTGTTATTTGTTTAAGTCCTGTGTCAGGCAAGCGGCCATGATAACATGTACGCTTATGTTAGCATGTACATATAGGGTGGTCGAGAAGTGAAAGACACCAAGTTTGTTGCCTTAGTTGAAGGGCAACACATTTGTATTTAATTGCCTCCGGCAAGCCCGCCGGCCATAGGGAGGTGGCCCCAAGGGAGTTTGATGTGCATTCTAGGTGGAAGACCGCGAGAGAGCAGAAGAGAAAAGAAGGAGAAGAAGAAGAATAATAAGAAAGGAAGACTAAGACAAAGCCGTAAAACAGAAGCGGCTTTTGTAGCAAGGGTTGCTGTAACAACCTATTGACCGTATACCAAAGTTGTACCGCCCCCAGCAAAGTAGCGCCAGGTACTATGTATGAGCCTCTGGCTTGACAGCAGACCACCGCATGGAAGGAGACAGGGTGGAAGCGAAGAGAGATTGCCCCAAGGGAGGTTGATGCGCACGCTAGGTGGAATTCCTGCGAGAAGAAGAGACGAAGACAGAGCCGTAGATCAGAAGCAGCTTGAGTAGCAAGTGCGTGCTTGAACACCCAATGGAACGCATACCAAATGAGCACTGGTCGATCAGTATCGTGTGCGTCCTGTGACGAGTACCTGTAGACGACGATAATGCTGTATGCAATGCCATTGGCTACCGGCACTACCAGTGTAGAATTTGGGGAAGCAAGGAGGAAGGAGTAGAGGAGTAAAGGAGTCGGAGTAGGTGTTGGCGTAGGAGTAGGAGTAGGAGTAGGAGGAGTAGTAGTAGTAGTCGTCGTCGTCGTCATCGTCGTCGTCGTCGTAGTCGTAGTAGTCTAGTAGTCGTAGTACTAGTACTAGCACTAGCAGTACTAAGGGGGGGTGACCTTGATTCAGACGAAGCAAAAACGCGCAGCAAGACAACAAAGGAACAAGTGCAAGCCAAGAACAGAAAGAAGAACAACACTTTCCAATCAGACACGCCGGCAGGCCGGAGGATTGTATATGGCACAGTTGCACATGAATAATATGTTTACATATTGACCACATTTACCCTTGCAAATTGTGTACACATATGGCATATGCATTTGCAGACGCAAATACTTACACATATGTATGCATATTGATGCAGGTGCGTATATGTATACATACTAGCACATAGAAGTACAGACAAGTAAATACAAGTACTTACAAGTACAAGTACATACAGGCACATACAAGTACATACAAGTACATACAAGTACATACACGTACATACACGTACATACAAGTACATACAAGTACATACAAGTACATACAAGTACATACACGCACATACAAGCACATACAAGCACATAGAAGTACATAGAAGTACATAGAAGTACATAGAAGTACATATATATATATACATACATACATACATACGTACATACATCCATGCATACATACATACAAGTACATACATACATACGTACGTACGTACGTACGTACGTAAGTACATACATACATACATACATACAAGTTCATACAAGTTCATACATACATACAAGTACATACATACATACATGCATGCATACATACATACATACGTACATACATACAAGCATGCATGCGTGCATGCATGCATGCGTGCATGTACATACATACATGTAAATACAAACATGTACATACATACATGTACATACATACATGTACATACATACAAGTACATACATACACGTACATACATACACGTACATACATACATGTACATATTTACAATGACATACATACATACCTACCTACCTACGTACCTACCTACGTACCTACATACATACATACATACATTCATACATACATACATACATACAAGTTCATACAAGTTCATACATACATACAAGTACATACATACATACATACATACATACATACATACTTACTTACATACTTACTTACATACTTACATACTTACATACTTACATACTTACATACTTACACACTTACACACTTACATAATTACATACTTATATACTTACATACATACTTACATACTTACATACAAGTACATACAAGTACATACAAGTACATACAAGTACATACAAGTACATACATACATACAAGTACATACAAGTACATACATACATACATACATACATACATACATACATACATACATACATACATACATACATACATACATACATACATACATACAAGTACACACAAGTACATACAAGTACAGACCAGCACATACACGTATATACAAGTCCATACAAGTACGTACAAGCAAATACAAGTACATACAAGTACTTACAAGTACATACAAGTACGTACATACAGACATACATACATTCCTACATACAGACATACAGACATACAGACATACAGACATACATACATACATACAGACATCCAGACATACAGACATACAAACATACAAACATACAGACATACATACCTACCTACGTACGTACGTACGTACATACATACATACATATGTTTTTTGTTTTTACACATATATACGCATCGACTTTGTGGTCGCAAACACTCCGGGCGATTGCTGACAACTTACTAGCTGGTTTTCACATCCTACAATGTAGGGCCCCCCAGTTATAAGTTGGTCTGTAGACCCCAGTGACTCTAATTAGTTATTTATGATAAACCTTAGTTATTGGAGTTATAAACAAACTCAGCTATCGACCTGTTGTTCATGGTAAGAAACCTCCAGAAAAGGTTTGGTGTTTTGAAGCCTGAATTTGCTCGGTTGGTGACATTGGGACGATTCCTTTTGCCATAAACTTCCTGCTGAAGATTTTATGGGATTAGCAGTGATCCCTGCCCCGGTCATTGACCTCTTGCCAGATGCAAAAACATCCGAACATGGATCCGCAAAAACAAAGTCTGGGTCAAAAAACATGGATCGGCACTAAGAACCTGGGCAAATATCGGTTGAATAGATGTTGTTCTTATTGTTGCTTTGCCACACGGGGATATATTCACTCCGAGATGACCCGAGAGAATTTATGGCCAGTATCATAACGCGGTGAAATGGTGATCATTTCGGGTTGCTTCAACGCAATGTGGCTCCCCCCAGTCACCCAGTCATAAGTTGGGTTACAATCCCCATTATATAACATATTATAACTAGTTCGGTATAAGTATCATAAACCATAGTTTTATTTGAATTATAAACCAACTTAGCTATCGTAAACGGAGGTCCCACTTAGTTTCGTCATTGGAAATTCAGGTCGCTGATCTGCGAGTTTCAACTCCGTCGTTGTCACCCGGTATGCCGACCGCCAAATGGCAAGTTCATCATAGGAATAATGGTGATAAACCAATGCAATATAATGTTATGGATTAGAAGGAATTGCATTATAAGGAATTATAATGTATTATAATGGATCTATGGGTCCCGGTTTTCTCAAGTTGCGGGGGATAGACCCTGAGAGTTGTATCGATTGGAGTTTGTCAGGAGTTTCTTCAGAAGCATCACCGGCAATAGGTCGTGCGCTTTTGCCCCATGACGACGGGGAGACATAGGGATCCTGTTTGCTGGTGCCACTGTGGAGTGTTCTGCCACCAAAAATGTCTACAGTAGAATGACGTGCACAAGTTTTTTTTTTGGAGTGCCAGAGATATCAGTCTTTACTAAGAGATGGGCCCCTACTCAGCAACCTCCAAGCTGTTTAGTGCGAAAACTGCCAATAGGGGGACGGAAAAAATTGCAGTGCGGCATGAAGTGAGGCAGCTGTCATTCCACGCCAAGTCGAACAGACTGTCCCGTCCTGCTCAAATTCGAGCAGCCTGTTACACTGCCACCCCATTGGGGTTTCATGGCTGGAGCTGACTAATTTGAAAAACTGTGCCTGTGGTATCGGTCGTGTCCCCCTCAACAAGATCACCTCTTGGTCCTGGTGGAAACGGTGGAAACGCTCAACGTCAAAGGGGGTGACTGGATAGTTTCATGGGGGATAGCTAGTATAGTTTTATAACCCAAATGCTCCATGGTGCTGGAATATGTTCCAACATTTACCTAAAAAATCATCCAGTTTTGTAGGTAAATATACCATACATGGAGTATATGGGTAATGGTTTATAGATCTTCATAGTTGTATAAACCTAGGCATACACATGCACCAATCTTACCTGGATATCTATAATCTTTGCGTACATGGGCACCTATGCTCAGATGAGAGCCAACTGCTGTTTTTTTAGCGATCCCATAAAGTGGGGCCCGCCCAATCCGACTTGATTGGTTCATAACGATAGCCCCTCCAAAGGATGGCCAAATCATAACTATGGATTTTCCTGTTCTCCCTGCGGATTACTAATTCGACTGGCTGTCACATTTTAGTGATCATCACACATCCATAGAATCCATAGCTAGATGGGGTTATGAGGCAACTTAATCACTGGGGGAGTCCTTATTTGGCGGCGGCTCCAGGTTTTTCCCCACCTGCCAGGTGAGGGTTGTTAGATTTTATGTCAGTTGCTTCCTCCTCGTCCTCCTCCTCCTCCTCCTCTCCTCTCTTCTCCTCTCCTCTCCTCGTCTCCTCTCCGCGTCTCCTCTCCTCCTGCTCCCTGCCGGACTTCAACCACGACCATCCACGCCCAGTGTGCCCTGCCGGACCTCAACCACGACCATCCACGTGTTCCCTGCCGGACCTCAACCGCGAGTATCCGGGCCCAGTGTTCCCTGCCGGACCTGAACCACGACCATCCACGCCCAGTGTTCCCTGCCGGACCTCAACCACGACCATCCACGCCCAGTGTTCCCTGCCGGACCTCAACCGCGGGTATCCGCGCCCAGTGTTCCCTGCCGGACCTGAACCACGACCATCCACGCCCAGTGTTCCCTGCCGGACCTCAACCGCGAGGATCCATGCCAAGTGTTCCCTGCCGGGCCTCAACCACGACCATCCACGCCCAGTGTTCCCTGCCGGACCTCAACCGCGAGTATCCACGCCAAGTGTTCCCTGCCGGACCTCAACCGCGAGTATCCACGCCAAAAGATATGCCACATAGAGTGCCAGAAGATATGCCAGATAGAATGTTAGAAGATATGCCAGATAGAATGCCAGAAGGTATGCCAGATAGAATGCCAGATAGAATGTCAGCTAGAATGCCAGAAGATATGCCAGATAAAGTGCCTAGAATGTTTGCCAGATAGAATGCCAGCAGATTTGCCAGATAATATGCCAGAAGATATGCTAGATAGAATGCCAGATGGAAATGCCAGAAGATTTGCCAGATAATATGCCAGAAGATATGCCAGATAGAATGCCAGATGGAATGCCAGAAGATATGCCAGAACATATGCCAGAAGATATGCCAGAAGATATGCCAGAGAATCTGCCAGAAGATATGCCAGAACATCTGCCAGAAGATATGCCAGGTAGAATGCCAGAAGATATGCCAGATAGAATGCCAGATCGAATGCCAGAAAATATGTCAGATAGAATGCCAGAAGATTTGCCAGTAACAAAATGTATAAATGTCATGGTGGGGATCACACGAAGTAAAGTTTTTTTTTTTTTTTTCTGGGTTGGGTATATTTCATCAGATGATCCCAGAGTGATCTGATCCTACGCTGCTCTTGGCTCCAGGCCATTGGTTGAATATCGCACTGGAACGCTATAGGAACCTAGGAGGGAGCACCGAAACTGGGTGAAACATGTTCGGTAGGTGAATGGGCTATTTTTGGGGCTTGTGTATGGGCGGTTGGAAGTCATATCTTGCTGAAGAGGCAAAACAGTTAAACATAATAAACATATGAGTTGTTTTCAAACCCCCATGAACTGTAGAGGTATCTACATAGACTAACCGACTATGGGGCACCACCTTGTGAACATATCAACCAGACTCCATCGCTTTGCCATGCACCCCAGGTCGAGCTTAGACCTAGGGGAACAGCAGACCCTCAAGCTCGATCGATATCCAACCGTAGATATATCCACCAAAAAACGATTCGTTTCTGTTTGCCCAGTTATCTCTACTAACATCCCCAGTATACAACTCAACAATATTTCTGTGTCCACTTGTGAATCAGTCAAATCCCCATAATACCAAGTGACCTATCGTCCTATCCTAATGCAACCCCTGTGAAACTGTGAACCCCCTAAAATCGTCAAGCCGACAACGCAATGTCACAAGCAGATGATGCCGCGGGGGGCCATGCCACATTTATGAGGCAGCTGGGTGTCACGATGGGCTGATCTCAAGGGCTTTTGAACCCCAAAAGGAAGGTTCTATGCATGTCCTGGCACTCCTTTCAAGACTTGGATGGTAAACATATGGTATATCCTCTAGATGGTAGGAAAATAACCAGATGGTTATTAACCAGATGGTTAGTTTCTGGTCATGGATGATATTGAACATTGAAAGGAAAACCATTTCACTCTATGGCGACCATGATTTTCCTGATCTCTCTTTTTTATCAATCCATGGACACATCAGATTCGCTCATGGCAGAAACCGCATCCATCCCTGGGGGTCAATGATCTTGACCCCCCATGATTTTAGCATGGCATTGCTTCTTTGAAGATAGGCCGGTGCCACCTTTTTTGCGATCAGGCATTGCTTAGTACGGGGTATACAGAATGTTTAAAGGCTGGAGTAAATTGGTGGATGGTTGGTGAAATGGTGAGTGTTTAAGCACACGTTTTTTTGACAACGGAGAAATTGGATATCCCGCTTTTTGACCCTCGGGTCATCTAAGGGAGGTTTCCTGATACAACCTATGTGGTCCCTGAGATAACACTTCACCGGGTGAACCGCCATGGAATCTTAAAATATGTCTACTACCCTCTGGTTATTTAACATAGCAATGGAAAATTGCCCATTTATAGATGGTTTACCTATTAAAACCTTCTTGTATAAGGGATTTTCTATGGCTATGTCAAATAACCAGATGGTAAATTCAACCATTATAACAGTACATGGTTACACACCTCTACTGAAATCTCTAGTTAATTCTTCTACCATTGTTCTGAATGCTCATCATAATGATGATATTTGATGATATTTGTCTTTTGTGTAGTAATCCGAATATGGTATACCTTCAAGTAATTTAACAGGTTGTTTTGAGAAATGGCCCATTCATACATCATTCCATTATTAAGATGGTTGTGTCGAAAAGAACAATGTTTAATTACCAGAGAGTTTGTTTTGATATTTTTTGAGTATCTATGTTAGCCCATCTAACTATAGTTATTTCATGTACAATTTCAACACCATAATCCCATAGTTTAGTGAACCAAATTAATATAAGATGATATATATATATATATATAACCATGTATGATCTTCATATCCATAACTAGGTAATACTAGCTTGATATATTTTATATAAGCCTAAGCCGCCGTGCTCAAAAAACGTTCACTTCGAAAAATCTCATCGTGAAATCTCACCAGGTATGATCAAACTTCCGAGGCGCGGGCGGATGGTGGCTTTGTGGTACAAAATTAGATGGGCCTTTCCGGAAATTTTAGCGACTCCTGGTTAGTAACTGGGGTTACCCTCTGGTAAATAAACATAACTATGGAAAATCACCATTTTTAATGGGTAAATCCACTATAAATGGCCATTTTCAATAGCTATGTTAAATTACCAGAGGGTAGTGATACCCTCTGGTAAATTAACAGTTGGACCCTGAAAAGAACCAATTTTTAATGGAAACTAATCTTCCAACCCCTGGCAGGGTCTATGTTAATTTACCAGAGGGTAACCCCCAATGAAAATTAATTAATGAACAATAAACCATTTACTAAAAAAACAGTTCGCTAACTCTAGCTAGCCCATCTAGCTAACCAGTAATCGAACATGGCAACGGGAAATCTTGGATGATCGCTGCAGATTTTGCGGTTGCCCTTGGTGAATCTATACGTGGATTTGGGCAATGTCGCTGAATATATCAGCCCTGATTTGGGTGTAATGTGAATATGATGAATATGTTTTAAGATAGTCATGAATAATAGATGTTTAATTAATATATGTTAACATTCTTACGTGTATAATTGGACTATACGCACATTATGGACATGCACACATGTACTTAATGTATCTTAATACTAATATTAGTACAATTGATATCATATTTTTTTGAAATAAGATATATATATATATACACACATTATGATACATTAATCAGCAAGTTGTTGGTTTTCTATCCTCAGTACATACCAAAACTTTCTGAATCACCGAGTTGCTGGTCGTGATGTCTGGAAAATTGGGACGGCCTGACATCGTTGGAATCCCTATGGTTGATAAATGTATATATGGCTATGGATCAATACCTATGAAAATAGCATTTTTAGGGGGATGATGTTCACCAGGGCTACTATTGGTTTTGACACACTGCCATATAAATGTTGATGATCTCATCACACATGTATGAGTAACCGACATTTTTTTAGCGGAAGACTAAAGTATTGGTTGGTGGACATGGGATGTTGTGCGAAAACATTCACAGCCGATAGGGGCCCACCCACTTACCGATACTCTATTCTTGCACATAGCATGGAAGTACAAACCTTCACAACCGATAGGGGACCACCCACTTTGGCCATGTCCATTACGGGTAGTAAGTAATTTTGTCCGCCACTCATATTCATAGATATTAATATTGATACATAGATAAGATATACTTAGATGGGTGGAGTTGGTTAACTAATATAGTAAATGGGAAACATTTCATTGTTTTTTTTTGGGGGGTTATAACCTCAGTTACTAACCATCGACATAGCGTTTTTCCTATGGCCCATCGACATAGCGAAGGTCATTTCGTCCATTGCCAGGCGACGAAGCCATTTCTGCCTCTCCGTCCGACCACGGGTCCCACGGGTCCCACGGGTCCCACGGGTCCTACGGGTCCGGCTACAAACCAGGACTGGGAAAGGACCAATTGTTTAACCTTACCAGGAAATTTTAGGGATGTTTCCAAATTTATCGATGTATATCATTGTATACCCTAATTTCACTTCGAAGTGGTTTAACCTGCAAATTTCGGGGTACCATTTTCAGAGCGAAAAACATGGCTGGGATGGCTGATGCGTGAACCTTTTGTCGCAGGTGAAGATAGGTAGAAGGTGGGCCCCCCGTCCCCGTTTACGAAATCGCTAAGTTGGTTCACATAACTCCAATGGCTATGGAACTATGATTTATGATACGTATATTAAGTATTCATGAGGTTTATACACCAACAAACACAACCACGGATGTTTCATTATTTAGCCATGAATCATAGCCAAACTGTTCATCCAAAACAGC
The DNA here is from genome assembly GCA_947184155.2 of Cladocopium goreaui. Classification (NCBI taxonomy): domain Eukaryota; class Dinophyceae; order Suessiales; family Symbiodiniaceae; genus Cladocopium; species Cladocopium goreaui. The sequence goes on from CAMXCT020000824.1 coordinate 626,690, forward strand.
TTTGGAAAATGGCTCATAGAAATATATAGATGATTTCGCTATTGGAGATGGTGATTTGACTAGGCACACTATTAGTTTACCACAGAATATGTTTGTGTTTATATAATCTCTTCTGTGACTTCTCCAAAAATGATGGGGAAACCCCAAATTCACAAATGCAACGGGGAACATGATAAACTTCTGATAAACCATTGAATTTTGAGATAGTCACAGTGCGTCCCCCCAAGTTATAATTTGGTTTGTAAACCTTATTAACTATAGTTATATCCTCCATAAACTATAATTAACCAAGTTACAAACCAACTTAGCTATTGCTTGAGGTCCCACAGCCTATGTTCAGACAAAGCTGTATCCTGCAAACAGGGATGAAGCTTTTGCATGAGGATTTTAGGAAAACGAACGCCCTCACCCGGAGTCGCTTTCACACATTTCCATTTACACATTTTTACTAGGTTAACCTTGGATGGGTAGTGACTAATCCGTCCTAACTAGTCTTTTGGTATTAATGGGATTATCTACTAACCAGCTCGGAATTTATTTTTTTACAGGGTATCTAAGATTGGCCATGACATTGTCATTTACACATTTTTATAGTGATATAGTGATTGCTACAGCTATACATCTCATTGCATCTCCACATTTTTCGAGTTTCATGATTTAATGATATCAATGGTTAAAAGTTGGGTGTCCTTCAATTCGTTCAAGTCTTGGATTACAAAAAAACAACTGCATTTCCTTCAGCTATGGCCATGGCTATTAGTTTTAACTGGTTATTTCTATGGGATTATACATTCTATAAATGGGGTTATAGTTATATATATATAAGTACTTAAAACTGGTATAACTTGGGCCATAACTGTTTGCGTTGTCTTAGACCTTCATTTCCGTGTGTTGGGCTTCACTGGATTTCAGGCTGGCCCCTTAAGCGACTTCGGTCCTGGTGAGATCTCCCCTGGAATCGTCCCGAACTGGCAAACCATAGTCATTCAAGTATGGATGCTACAATATCTGGTTGGTGGTTTGGAACATTTTTTTTCCAGTTGGGAATGTCATCATTCGATCATCCAGTTGACAATATTTAGCTGTTTTTTCTCTCCCAGATGCTCCATGGTGCTGGAATATGAATCTCAACATTTGCCCCTAATTTATCACCCAGTTTTGTAGGTATATAAATATACCTCACATGGGTTGCATCTGGGTATGCTACATCACCAAGCTGGAAATGTTGGAATGTTCTTGGTGTAGCAGCGTATGTATCCGTGTGTATCGATTGAATCCCCTTTTTTATCACCTCTTACTTGTTTGGACGTATAGTTTAGCTCAAAGTACGCTGTGTTATGTCACCATTTCGTTGGTTAAACTCCAAATCTCTGTAGGTTACGCAATATCCATCAATATCCCATTTCTTGTTGCTGAACAGCGTCCATAGGTTTTGTTTGAAATCCTTTAGATTCTGGTTGAAATCCTGTCTGTGGGTATGAAACTCCAGAATCTGGAACGCCAAAATCCTATCAAAATTGTGGCCTATAGTTTTCTTGGTAATTAAAATTGAATGGTTTGAGACAAACCCAAATATGGGGTGGATATACAAACCATGTCAAAAACCACATTAAAACAACTCTAACCGCATCCCCCTAATTACACAAGCATGCATACCCCCAAGCTATGAAACTCCGAGCCAGGCTTTCGTGGATTGTGGATGTTTCATGATGGAAGTTGTAGCCCATTCCCATGATGAGATGCCTCGCCAGGAAATCTTCCAATGTGGAGGACCCGAGGCGCCATGAGAACTTGCGCCATTTCTGGGTACCAGCCCTACAGTTGTAGCCCACAGAACATGTTATAACTGGATTTCTGGGTACCAGCCCTACAGTTGTAGCCCACAGAACATGTTATAACTGGCTTCTAACTTATAATTCAAGTTATATACAGCCTTAGTTGCAGGAGTTATACTCCCATTTGAAACTGTTGGGCCGTAATTGTATGAGTGGCTCTATGAATCATGAAATAAACGGAGATCTTTCATACAGTTATGGCCCAAGTTATACCAGTTATAAGTACTTATATATATATATATAACCCCATTTCTAGAATGTATAATCCGATAGAAATAACCAGTTAGTTCACTAATAGCCATGGCCATTTCACTGTAGCACATTGAACTGGCGATTGATTCATGTCGCAACGGCCTCAGATGACAGGAAGGGGGCGGGCCAAGCGCCGCCGCCGCGCCGTCGCGAGAGGCGCCTTCAAGGGACGACATGATGATGGCCGACCCATGGGTTCCTACCATATATAAGGCCTATTTGTTAGGCCTATGTAAGTGAATATCCCCTCAAAATATGGCCTTATATGGTACAGTACCTCCATTTTAGGATCCTGGAATTCCCATTGATTTATCGCCTGGATGGTTTCATGGATAGCTACCCCAGATTAGCTCACCATGGTGCTGGTAGATAAAAACCTAGAAAACTGGGTGATTTATTTTCGGGGCAAATGTTGAGATTCATATTCCAGCACCATGGTTCGCATCTGGGATCTAGAAATTGGCCAACGGATATTTTTAAAATGGGTACTAGGTAGCCCCCATTTGTTCGGAAAGCTCCAGATATGCATAGTTTATGGAACTATGGAACATAAAGGGGGACTATGTTTGATTTCCAGTTCTGCTCTTTTTAAACATACTTCCAATTACTGATGAATATGTTCAAGTATCCAATCCCGTTTTATAGTAACTAACTGGTAACAATTAGTATTATGAATTAGTAATTACTAGTTTATTCATACTTTCAATTAGTGTTAAGTGGTATGAATCAGTGATTGGCCCTAGCAAGACAATTTTGAGTTAACCATCCCATTAATAAACGAAATTCTTCCCTGCTGACCTCGCACCTGATGGACCTTTGTTTGTTCGTGGTTGGTGAACGTAACTAAACAATGTCACTATAGTTCATGAATGTTTATGATACTCTTATAACTATAGCATTTTGATGGGGTTTGCAAACCAACTTTTTTTAGTGGGGGGGGCCCACATCGTACCTTAATAAGATAGGTATCTATTTTCAATGTCACCAGCAGGATGTTTCACTGCCATGCGGCGTTGTTTTCAACGGTGATGGAACGGTGGATTATGACAAAAATAGCCCGGCGAGCAGAAGATTCCCACAGGGGCTGTACAGTAATTGCAATATAATATATATATATATACTTACACACATACATATATTAATATAGTGTAGATAGTGTATAGATACCATGATATACCATAAACACACGAGCGCACTTGGATGATTCGAAAAAGAAAAATGGTGTGTAACCGGATTTCAACACCTTGCAACTGGTAGGGGTTGAAATCCAGTGGCGAATCCTCAATGCCATCCCCCTAGTATTCAATACCCCCAATATGAACTCCATTTCCATAGATCCATTGCATCCCGCTAAAGGATGAACAACTTAGTAATGAAAGATCCATTTCATAGATCTAATTTGTAATTAAACATACCGCCACGTGAAGCTTGATGTTTGTCACCCAGGAAGCTGCAGAAACACTCCTAAGGCAGTGGGTGGGAGGAGGTGGCAGTGGCTGCTAAACCCCGCTTGGTTGAGGATTATTCTTGATTGTAGTCATGCACTGAACCCTCCAACTATAGTAGGGATATAAGCGGTAAAAGTGGATACAACAGATAAATTATGGTTGGTTGATGATTAGTTGGGATTATTCGACCGCCTTTTTTGGGAATGATCACAATCCACTATGGGAAATCCGCTCTTCACCAACCAGTACCCTCTGGTAAACTAACATAACTATGGAAAATCACCATTTTGAGTGGGTAAATCAACTATAAATGGCCATTTTCAATAGCTATGTTAAATTACCAGAGGGTATTTCATGGAACAACAGTGGGTTCTGTCCGCGAACGACCTGGTGCATGACCTTGTATGAGTTGGCCCAGTTGACGGGTCAATACCGGATATAAGCAGCCTGCCAAAGGATATTATTTTGATGTGTAGGCTCATAATATACAGTACGTAGTATAGCCAGCAAATAATGACACATATATACGTATATATATATATAATGTAAATAATATATATACATTATATATATATACATTATATATATATATATACATTATATATACATGATTTTTTGTAGGATCGGCTCATACATTTATATATACTTATACACGTTTAGGCAGTGTTCATCCACGTAAAGAAATAAACTATAGTAGCTGCTTTAATAGTGAAATTATTATTATTAGATAGTTTTCACAAACTAATATTTCATAGCGGCTGTTTTGTTGGAGGCTCTTTTTACCGGTCAAAATCGCCACAGGAGTTTATGCGAAGAGCCTTATGAGACGGTCTTTGAGGTCAGCTCTCTCGTGCTGATGGTAGCAACGGAAAAAACAAAATCACGACAAGTTGGGGCCACAGAACTCCAATGTCACTATGGTATGTTTAACATGTTCTAACTATAGTTACTACACTTAATGGATCAACATGTTATAACATGTTATAACTGGGGTGCCCACATTGTAACGTGGTTATAGCCCACTAGATACTCAGTTCGATTCCAGTTGCTAATCAGTTCACTAATCCCATTGCCCATCTGAGTAGCTTGATACCCTCTGATCGCTGCAAGTTTGAAAAGCAATGAATATCCCCGATTGATTATCCATTACAGTTTGGTCATTGAACATAGCTATGGAACTTCACCCTTTTTCAATAGGTAGATAATAATCAAAGTAATTTGGGTCGTTTATTCGCAGACGGTTTTATTACCAGATGGTATCATAGATGGTCTTCTTTGACATGTTGCTAAGGTGATATGTACATGCAATTAACATTATTCAACTGCAGATAAGCATGATAAGATGGATGCCGAAATAGGATTATGTTCATTTGCAACAATGCGTTGATTCTTTTCATGGACTTGAACCATTGTATTCATTCAAGTCAAGGATAATGAATCACCATCTATGATCATGTTTCTTATTACATGGGGATATTATTCTATATATATATACAGATGAATTTCAATTAGCTTAACAGATGTCCGAAGTTGAACCAAGGTGGATGAAGTTTCCTCAGGAATTGCACCTTATATCTTGAAATAGCAGTTGTACTGGGGTTAGATAAGGCTATCCCAAGTTGTATGAAGGTATTCCAAATTGCAAAACAATGAGAGTATATGAGGATAGCGTTATCTATGATCTGGAAATATACTAATTTGGAAAAGTTCTATGATCTGGACAAAAACTTATCTACGATCTACACTGGTTATCCCAAGTTCTTTGATCCGAAAAAATACAAACTATGTTAGCCAGTGTCTAATAGCCCACATAGTGTCCATATCACGGTTGTGAGGATGATTATGCTATTACTTCAAGGGGGAGCCTGAGGTCGTGAACGCTAAGTTGGTTTAGTTCACTAATGCGTTTGTGGTGGCGGCATAACTAGATTGTTAGGTGGTGTGCGGTAACGTAAAGAAATTAGGAGCATCACCGTGTCTTATATCCCATGATTTTCCATTCTATTCCACTAAGTCCCAGTAAATCATTAAATCCCATTACATCACATCAATATCCCATGAAATCCCTATTTATACATATAACAAGATATAAAATCTCTATAAAATCACAACATCCCATCAATGCCATCAATGTCCCATCAATATCCCATGAATGTCCATTACAAATGCTAAGTGGGGATGCGTCAAAACCTATTTGTACCATATTTCGGGGAACGCTCTCTGGTAAGCGAACAGTTTGCTATTGAACATCACCATGTTTCATAGGTAAATCAAGGAACTAGCCATACGATAAATGGGCCATGGCTTCAAGTTCGCAAAGTGTACGAAATTCCCGGAGGCTAGTGGGGATCTAAACGGGGATCTTGGGAAACATCCATCCAGCTGTTTTGGGGTACCATCCGGGTGCGATCTGGGTAAACGACCGGTGATCTCAGCGTCCAGGACGTGAGTGGTTACTCCAGCCTCCGGAATCTGGATACCGGGGAGGCCAGGAGGATGTAAAAGGAGGGAATGTTTCGATACTTTCGATGGGATTTTGCAGCAAAATTTTTGCTAATGTTGTGTGGTAGAAAATCATGCTAAAATGCTTCATGATGGCTAAACATTGGTTAATAATTGCCAGCAATGGAATTGAGGGATTTGAATGGATTTGAGGGATCTGATAGAAATATATGGAATATTACATATAATGACAGGGATATGGAATATGAAATATGGAATATGATGATAGAAATTTGGATGATATCATGTATCATTGACATGGAATATATATATATATCCACGATACATTTAATAATTTTCTGGGATTTAGATTTAAAAAAAATAACAACTGGGATGATGGAATAATTGAAACATAATTGGCATATAATGGAAATATCACTAACTAATGGGATATGGAACAGTTCCGTTCGTATGATTTCAGCTTGCGGTGAGTTGCATCGCATTCTTGCGCCAAGGTTTGTGGATTCCGTGGATCATACGGTGGATGGGCCGTTGCGAAATCCTGCACCACCAATTTGGGATGGTTGAAACCCAGAACCCATAGGATCCATGGTGCTGGTATATATGCTAACATTTGTGGTATATTGATGGTAAATGTTAGCATATATATACCATACATGGATCCTATGGGTAATGGGATGTTTACCATTAACTGGTGACAACTGGATTTCGCTGGCCCATCCACAGTATGTTGACCATGTTGTTGCTTTCATTTTTTTTACCGTATTTACCTAGGAATTGATGTACCGATTTGGATCTAGCATATGATTTACCAACAAACAACATGGTAATCCGACTGGATTGTTTTTTGTTGGTCGCCATAGGCTTCAGAACATATTGACAGTGTCAATGTGTTTCTTTTTGAGTATCTGAGGTTACCCATGGACAAAAGATAAGAAATTGGATTTGCTGAGCCTCTGCAAGGTGTTTTTCCTCTGGCGTCGGAACTCTTCTCCTTTGAAGAAACCAAACATGATGAAACTGAGTTACTGTTGCAAGTGTAGATTGCTGCTATACAATTGTGATCATGTGGTCGAAACAATTGGATACCTCTAAACGACATTCTCTGGTGCAACCCCAAATGCCTTGCTGATTTTGGACCCTTGAGAGAGGAGTGCTTGCTACGGTTGCAACCCCAAATCGATGTCCACCCCCAAGATCGGGGCACATCTCAAATCATCCATGTATATCTATCTATCTATCTATCTGTCTGTCTATCTATCTATCTATCTATCTATCTATCTATCTATCTATCTATCTATCTATCTATCTATCTATCTATCTTATCTATCTATCTATCTATCTATCTATCTATCTTATCTATCTATCTATCTTATCTATCTTATCTATCTATCTATCTTATCTATCTATCTATCTATCTATCTATCTATCTATCTATCTATCTATCTATCTATCTATCTATCTATCTATCTATCTATCTATCTATCTATCTATCTATCTATCTATCTATCTATCTATCTATCTATCTATCTATCTATCTATCTATCTATCTATCTATCTATCTATCTATCTATCTATCTATCTATCTATCTATCTATCTATCTATCTATCTATCTATCTATCTATCTATCTTATCTATCTTATCTATCTATCTATCTATCTATCTTATCTATCTTATCTATCTCTATCTTATCTATCTTATCTATCTTATCTATCTTATCTATCTTATCTATCTTATCTATCTTATCTATCTATCTCTATCTATCTATCTATCTATCTATCTTATCTATCTTATCTATCTCTATCTATCTTATCTATCTTATCTATCTATCTATCTATCTATCTATCTATCTATCTATATCTATCTATCTATCTATCTATCTATCTATCTATCTATCTATCTATCTATCTATCTATCTATCTATCTATCTATCTTATCTATCTATTTATCTATCTATCTATCTATCTGTCTTATCTATCTTATCTATCTTATCTTATCTATCTATCTGTCTATCTGTCTATCTGTCTATCTGTCTATCTGTCTATCTGTCTATCTGTCTATCTATCTATCTATCTATCTATCTATCTATTATATACATAATATTATATATATATTATATCTATATACTATATATTATAAATATATACTATATATATTATATATAAAACAATATTGTACATAATTATATATATATTATATATATTATGTATATATATATATATCAATATGTATATAATATACTAAATCAGCGAACGATATGACTCTTTCGCAATGCCGTGCATTGGCAGCCCCAGGAGCGCCCCATGGTGCCCGAGAGTCTCACGGAAAGCTTTGTCCGGAGCCCGGGGGTGGCCCAAAAAAAGCGACAAGTTGGGGGCCACAGAACTCCAATGTCACTATGGTTTATGAGTGGTTTATGGTACTTGTAACTATACTACTATACTTACATTTTTCTCACTAATTATAGTTACATTTTCTAACTATAGTTATTACACTTAATGGATCTTAATGGGGTTTATAACCAAGTTATAGCATGTTATAACTGTGGGTGCCACATGACTGGTTTATGGTACTTGTAACTATTACGTAACTATACTTAATGGGCTTTGTAAAGCAAGATAAACCAAGTTATACTATACGTAATTATACTTAATGGGCTTTGTAAAGCAAGTTGTAAGCCACTAATTCTATGATTTATGATACGCCCTCGTAGAATGATGAGTAATGAATGGGATTATTAATTCATGGGATTATAAACCAACTTATAGTTGGGGGGGCCGCACAGGCCGCAGGGATCTTGGGAGATGATTTGTGGTTCGCAAAGAGGGCAGATGAATATTACACCAATGTTTACTCTGAATACGGTGTCAGTGGCCATTTCAAGAACCGATTTATTGGAGGTAGTTTTTTTAAAATTATTTCAGGTCTATGTAAGGGCTAGATTTCACGGAAAATAGCCACATTTTTTTATGGTTTGATATGGTACAGTACCTCTAGTTTAGGTACCTGAAATGGACATTGAAGGATATTGAAGGTGTATATAATATGTACAAGTATATATTATATACGTATACATATATATATATATATGTATACATACACCATATTACACATATATGTACACATATATGTATATACTATGAATTACCATGCTATTTCATATCATACACATAGGATTTTAACATTAATAGTGTTGGGCCCAAGAAAGGCCGTAGAGGTTGCATCACTCCATGAGGTTGGAAAGCTGTGTCAGCCCAAATTTCACCGTGCACGTCCGTGGAAGCTTTGGTGGTTGGGGCTCTCAGCTGAATTCGAAGAACGCAGAACGACGGGGCAAGAAACTTCTCGGAGCGAAGCCATTAATTGGGATATACGTTAGAGAAAATATTTACCATTATATCTAGATATAACACCTATCATAGATCTAGATATTCTACTATCTATATATCTTGCCCTAATTGGGATATAACACCTACGATCAGATCTACCATTAGGTATACCCTCTGGTTATTTGTTACATAGCCATGGAAAATGGCCCATTTGTAGATGGTTTACCTGGGTTTACTTATTAAAACTGATGATTTTCCATGGCTATGTTAAATAACCAGATGGTATCATTAGGATATTTAGATGTCAAATCATAGTGTGTAAAAAACCCTATATAGTATGTGTATGTGTTACTTCTATAGGGATGAATTGGGATATAACACCTACTATGTAACCTGTAAGTATAATACAGAAGTATGCGGGATATCATACTTATAGTATAATTGGGAATTGTGCAGCACAACTATAAGTATTGGCTGTTAGAATTACTTACCATCTGGTTATTTAACATAGCCATGGAAAATCATCAGTTTTGATAGGTAAACCATCTATAAATGGGCCATTTTCCATGGCTATGTAACAAATAACCAGAGGGTAGCAAGCGCCAGCTGTGATTGTATAGCAGCTTTCCAGGCAATCGCAAGCGCTAAGCCGCCCTTAGCCTTGAGAGAAATTTGCTGAGAGTTTCCCAAGGGCTGAGCTCCCAAGTGCTTGGCAAGGTCTTGCCAAGAATCTAAGGGGTCAAACCAATCATGATGATACGAGTGGGCCAGTTGAACCAACCCGCAGTAGCTTTTAAAACTGAACTGATGTCAAGAGCGCTTGGATCTTACCTTGGATTCCTGTTTTTGTGGCTTGAAACATGTTGAAACCAACAGCCATTTTGCTTATGAGACCCTTCATGACCCGAAATGGTTTTGGAAAATCTGCAGGAAGCCCGTGCTGCCAGGTCCGAAAAGCGCCACAAGGTCAGCTTGATCCCTCAGCGTCAAAAGTTGGATTTGGGAATAGGAATCATCATTTTCATAAGGTTTTTATAATTAGACCCGGTAGTAATGGAATGCCATTCATGATGGTGGGATGACCATAAACCCTTGATCTTTTCACCATGGCGCATGTATTGTACCATATGTCTTAAAAAGCATGGCTTTTATTCAGCATCAACAGATGGGGATGCAATCGGGATATAAATAGATATACTGGGGCGAGAACTATCAATATATCTGGATTATGTTGCGACCCCAGATCACGATGTCGATGAACTTCTCTGCGTGGTGAATGTTTTTGCAAGTCCTCCAGCAATGTTGGGAATGAACATCTAGGAGCATCAACTAGAGCTATTCTGATGTTCACGAGGCTAATGTGGTTAAAATATGTTAAAACAAGAATGAACCATAGATAGGTGCTATAAACCATTCCCAAATGGGTGGTTCATTATTGCTTTAACCACATTATTAAATTTTTAGATGACCTTCTCGTAGCTCAAACGTGGCTGGCTGGAAAATCCACTGATTTTACCCACCGAGCCAAAAAAGCCAACCGAATAGACCATCCGAGCGCAACGGAGACATAATTCGCCAGAGTTGCCCTGCAAAAAGCATATATTATATATATATATACCCTCTGGTAAATTAACATAGACCCTGAAAATATAGCCATTGTTTAGTTGAAACTAATCTTCCAACCCCGATGACTGCCAGGGTTTATGTTAGTTTACCAGAGGGTGTATATGTATATATATATAGAGAGAGAGACCTAATAGATGATTATATATGTGGAGAATCCGCCATGTATCTCCATTTAAAAAAACAAAACAAAAAACAGACTATTAGATCATTGTGCAACATGAATTGTAAATATCCATGGAAATATCCATGTCTGTTCACCCTAGGGGTAACGTGTGGCTGGACAATCAGACCATGGGGTCGTCCGACTGGAAGTGCGCTCTTTCAGTTGCAAGCGGATCACCATAGTTCTAGGGCCCATATTCCAACTTTAAAATGGGTGTTCTTTCACCTTGGTTATACCTTCCACTGCGCCCGACAGTATCTAAACGGTTCGCAAGCAACTGTGGATGGCATTAGGTTCTATTGGGGTAAGGTTATGCATGATATGAAACTATATATATATATACATGATGTAAACGAATCTATTGTGTCATATTGTGTCTATATACATATGTTATAAAGGTATATGAAAATATGTACGTATATTAATATACATATGTGCCTAAGTGTGTATTTAAATGTTTACGAGTATATATATATATACACACTTGTGTATCTTGTGTTCAATATGTTGTACTTTATTTTACACATTTAATATGTTGTGCATCTCTATTCACAATATGTGCATTTATTTTTATGTTATACATAGTTATTTGATTGTATACAAATATATTATGTTTTGTTATGCATAGTTTGATTCTCATATTATATCAATGTTTATCCTCATGTATAGTTTCCTACATATCCCACACAATATTTTCAGTGTTTGAATTCAAACTTAAATCCCAATCCCCATAAATCGAGCTAGAAAAAGTACCGGTAAAATCCCTGCAGGAAGGGGCCCCATAGTTAGCTAAGCTGGTTTATAACTATAACATACTATAATGACAAGATGGTGTATAATAACATATGATACTTACACTTAGATGAGGTTATAACACCATATTATACACCATATTGTTTATTATAATCCATATTGTTTATTATAATCCTTATTGTTTATTATAACACCATATTATACACCATATGATACAACTATTTATGGCGGATTAGATGAGGTTATAACCCAACTTCTTCGTTTTTCATCCGCCAGGACGAGCGTTTATTGGACGCCGCCGACCACGGCGACGCGGAGGCCATCCGTCAGCTGCTGACCCAACCGGCCGACGGCGGACCCCCGGCAGCGGCGAATGCGCAGCAGCGGCACAGCAAGGGACGCACTGCGTGGCTGGATGGATTTGGGTCTGAGAAGAGGGGATACAATCTGGTAAACTAACATAGCTATTGAACATGGTCATTTATAGTGGATTTTCCCATTAAAAATTGTGATTTTCCATATTTTTTTGTATGTTTACCAGAGGGTACCCACAAATAGCCGTTTTAGTAGGTAGAATGACGATAATCCACTGGAATTGTAGATACCCTATTTTCAGACAAACCCATTTGATGAGTTGTTGTCTCACTTGAGCTATCCCCAATGTTGGTGCCCCAGTAAAATGGGCAGCTACCCGACAAGAAACTTGGGATTTCTCCAAGAGAAGAATCGTAGTTGATGGTTGATTTCTAGGTAGCTAAGTCTGGTTTAGAACTTATATAACATAATATAACTATGGTCTATGTGGATGAAATAACTACAGCTAGATGGGGTACCAAATGCCAACAAACATAGCACTACGGACACCAAATTGCACAGACTTTCGGTAGACTCTTCGTGTTTTTTGTTGGGGTTGGACTTGCCGACCAATTTCCCTGCTCCCCTAGATTAAATACCCCCAAGAATCTTTTAACCCAATTAGGTATTATGAGGAAATAGTTAAAATAGTCAATCCTCATTTATATCCCGATTGTGATGGAAAATAGCAATTTTTATAATTATTTGAACAGACCATTCAAATTAACCAGTTTTCATTTTAATAATACATCGTAAATATGCATCAGGTCAATAGTTGAAATCGTTTTGCCACTATGTTTATTGGTTAAATCACATTCTCCATTATTTTCTGGTTGGTGGTTTGGAACATGTTTTATGTTTCCATACATTGGGAATGTCATCATCCCAACTGACTTTCACTCCATCATTTTTCAGAGGGGTGGCGAAAAACCACCAACCAGTTATGATTGGTACTTCATATTTGATCCTCTTAAACGTCTTAAGTTGTTGTTGAGGATCAAACTGATCAAACCAGCAAGGTTGCACCTTGCTGTGGCCTCCGAACATCTCGAAGTGGTGGAACTCTTACTCCAGCGCGGAGCCAATGTGAACCGCTGAAAGTTCAGAAAGTGCGTGGGTGACTTTTTGACGGGGTGAAGGGTGAACAGTTCATGGAATTTGCTGGCGAGAGATGTTGCTTTGTATATGTCTGGGAGATTGCAAGAATATGGGCCTGTAATGGGATATAATTGGATGTCTTTATTTTTATATATATATACACATGATGGGATATAATATGGGAGGGTCATGCGATTCAATGGAAAACTGTTCGATTTAATATGATTTAGTGATATTTAGCGATATATAGAACCAAACATATTTTGGAAAATCTGGATACATGAAATATAATAATAATAATAATAATATATATATATGGGTAATTCAACATGGCAATTAAAGATTCTTCAATTTGTCGAGATTTTGCATTGCCATTGTGACGATTTCGCAGTGCCCTGAGAAAGGTGATCGTTGTTGTGATCAGACAAATGAGAGACACCAGTTTTTTCAAGCAACCAGGGTGGTATCAAACAACTATGATTTAAGATACTATTTTATCTTTATCCCAAATGCTCCATGTATTGAATATTTGCCAACATTTACCCTCAAAATCATCCAAATGTAGGTAAATATGGATGTGATTGGAAATACTATGATTGGAAATTGAAAATACGATTCTCTATGATTGTTTCTGTTCCAAGGTTTGGACAAAATAGTGTTTTGTCTCCAGAAATTGCGGTCGGGCCAACTGTCACAAATAGGAAGCTGGTTTCTATTGTCATTGGACGGTTGAACTTCAAGGAATAAATATATCTTTTCTTTTGGCCCTTGAGAAGATCTCATGCCGAGAATAAATAAATTAGTGTATATATATATATATATGTTAACTATATTGACTCATTGGCTTGGTCTTGGAACTACTTTTCATATCAGCAGCTTTTATGAGGACACCTGGGTTGGAAGTCCTTCACCGATCAAGGTCGTAGAGGCTTAAAGCCATGGTGGCCAGTCAACTAACCCAGCTCCTAGCTCACTTTGAGATTTCATGGGCTGAATCCAATTTCAAAATCCCCAAAAAACCGGGGGGGGTGGGGTACAGCCGGGTACATCTGAGGTTTGGTAGAGTTTTGCAGCGTTAAGATCTGACTTTGTCTCAAATGGGGATAGCTATGGGCGAAGACGGGAAAAGAAATGATGATCAAAGGCCAAAGTCAATTTCAAATCATATATTAACAATTCATGGTGTTCCATTTTTTTGAGACAGCCCCATATTAGTCGATCATAGATATGGATGGTGCAATGAAAGTGGACGGATTCAATAGGCGAAAACGGACACGAATCATAAATGCCCCAAGCAAATGCTGACAATTCACACTTCCCCAATTGACTAAATATGGTCGTGAACCATTGTACCATGTCTATCGATTTGTTTGATTGTATTCAAAAATCCATTATAATTAATCAAAAATTGAATTGAAATCCCCTTAATCAGTTCAAATCCCCATTCAATACCCAATCCAATCATTAAACTCCTATCAAATCTTTAAATGCATAAACAACTCCCCATGAAATCTCAGAAATCAAGTCAAATCCTAATCCATGAAACCACCATCTAAAATCACCAGGAAGTCATCAACTCAATCATCCTTAAATCCATCGAAATCAGTACCCTCTGGTAAACTAAGAGTTTGCGAACTTGAAAATGGCCGATGGCCCAGTCGAAATCGTAGATTTTCCCGTGAAAATAGCATGGTGGGTCTTTCCATAGTTTTTTCGGACTGTAGAAACCAGAGGGTAAAAAATCCATTTTCCTTTGGTTTTCCTTTGGTTTTCCTATGGTTTTCCCATGGTTTTCCCATGGTTTTCCTGTGGTTTTCCTATGGTTTTCCTATGGTTTTCCCATGGTTTTCCACACGTCCCTCATCTTCAGCATCGTCCGGTGCTTTGGTGTCGAGGTCAACGCTCGTTCGCGTTTGGGGAAACTGACGCCGCTGCACGTGGCGGCAGCTCAGGGCTCGGTGGACTTGGTGGAGCATCTGCTGGCGGCACATGCGGATGTGCTGTGTCAGACCGAGGACGGAGAAATGGGACATGGGATATTCCCGTGGGATATCAAAGGGTATGCTGATTATATATATATATACATATATATACAATACACAGTATACCATATATACTACAATACACAGTATAAACATGTATATGTATAAGTATATTTCAATGTATATGTATATGTATATGTATAATGAAATATATTTATACATATACACAGTATACTATGTATATATATATATATAGTCAGATATAGTGAGATTGAACAGAATATTATGAGACATAGTGGGATACTATTTATGGGATATATTTGGATACATTCAACCTTTGTCTATACTATACATCAGATATAACCAACTGATGGTGAACACCTTGGATCCTTTAAGTCAGTATGCAAAGCAGGTACCAGTAATGCTTGGTCAAATGGAATAAATGTGAGTTACCGCTATAATTAACGTGGTTGGGGGGTGATTTGAAGAATGGGGTTAGCTTTGGGTATAGTCAAATTTAAGTTGTGGCCCATTTTGGATAACAAAAGGGTCATGCTTGGGATGCCCAGGTAGCAACGATCAATCCAGAATCCAGACTTTAATTGGAACGTCTAGCTATACCATCAATCCATGCTTCAACTGGATCATTGAGAAAATACGCAAAACATCATGATTTTTATGCATTTCTCCATCCTTCGGCATTTTTAACCGCCGTTTTATCATGAATATTTCAACCTTTCATAATTTGGATTTCTTCGAATCATTTCGGTGATTTAGAGATCTCCTTAACATTCCTTAACCCCCATTCTGATTTTCCAGACTTCCCATCAATAATCAGAGATATCCTTAACCCCCATTCAGAGATATCCTTAACCCCCAGATCAATAATCAACAAATGGACATTTTGGATTTCAACATTAAAATTTCATGAAATTTTGCATCTCTCCGGGGCATCCATCCACTTTCTTCATCCATTTGGAACCGCAGGATCGTCAAATCGCTCTGCACTATGCTGCTGCCAATGGCCACGGCGAGGTCGTCAAGTGTTTGGTGCACCAGGACGGCAACCAGCTGATGTCTCTCGTCGTCAAAATGCGGACGAAAAAGAATAGGAAGAGGCTGAGTTGACCAAAAAACCGGGATTTAATGGGATTTAATGGGATTATAGCTGATTTATGATAGCTACTAGTAAGAGTTATTTAAACTTTGGTTTACTATGGTGTATGGGGAATATAACTATACAGTAATGGGGTACGTAGACCAACTTATAACTGGGGGGCCCTCCCCTTATAGGTGTAGGTTATCTCTAAGAGTACAAGTGTGTGTACGTTGGTACCATGGTTTTCGGTAAAACATCAATTTCTATTTGGTGGGTCAACCATTTGTTAAAGGGCAAAGTCAACCATTTGTTAAAGGGCAAAGTACACAAGCACCTTTTGTTTAATCAAAGTTGCTGTTATATGGTTCTGGATATGGATCAAAACCAACTGTGAAGAGCAACCAAAAAGAAATAGCGTATTACCAATCAGGAAATGTGTTTGTTGATTTAAGATGATTTAAGCATTTGGTTGTTGGCTTCAACCATATTTTTTCAATTGTCCATCTTATTTGGGTTAATGGGTTGATGATCAAACATAGCTTCTGTGCTTTTTTGTTGGTGGTATGAAACCACCAACCAGATTGCCGGTGGATATTTGGCATGGGTTCGTCCCAAAATGTGCTGCGGGTTGCCCCCCGAAAATCCTTAACGGCTTCGCGTTGCTTTCCCGTTATATGAAGCTAAACTAACATAACTATGGAAAATCACCATTTTCAATGGGTAAATCGACTATAAATGACCATTTTCAATAGCTATGTTAGTTTACCAAGGAGGGTATATGAAGCTATCATAAATTGAGGCTTGCTCCCAGTTCGGACAAAGCCATTTTTCCATCCCTCTGTGCCTATGGGGATCGTATTCCATTGTACCGAACACACAATCAGTTGGATATCACCAGGAAAAACATGTTGTGGATATTTGGTTGCTCTCTGACTAGCCAACCAACAATTGGCATACCATTTTAGATTTGTGTTTATAGCCAGTTCTTTTTGGATATTGCCAGAACAATTCCACATTATTTTTGGAATGTGCTGCCCACAAGATATGTAGGTTGATTTATAATAAGATTTATAATAAGTAGTACATTAATTATATCTACCATCTAATGGGTTGATCAACAAACTTTTAAGTGGGCACCATCTTGGGATTGCTGAGATTAAACCCAATTGATGGGATTGTATCCCCAGTTAAAATCCCTATAGAACCTCACTGTCTATGGATGCTTAAAGCTCCTATGTCCCTATGATGATTGTTCTGTGTATTTGTGCTTGATTAAGACCACTACATTTCACTACATTTAATATTTATATCTATATAGTAAATTATATAAGACATATGTCCATGTCACCATGTATGATACATACATCCATACATGCATGCATGCATGCATCCTTCCATCCATCCATCCATCCATCCATGCGTGAATGCATACATCCATCCATCCATCCATCCATCCATCCATCCATCCATGCGTGAATGCATACATGCATGCATGCATGCATGCATACATACATACATACATACATACATACATTGATACATTGCGTTGCGTTGTGTTGCATTGCATTGCATTATATTGCATTACATTACATACACACATGTTTTTTTAGTGTATATATATATATGGACATGATATTTAATACACATTATATCTATGTATAATATATATATATATATATGTAATATGTATGATATAATAGAGGAATACATATATATATACACATGATATTCAAAATAGTTATTTATATATATAGTTATATATAGTTTTAGATATGATACTACAATATACAAGTAAAACATATATACTGTAATTGGTGGTGCCCCATAGTCAGCTAAGTTGGGTAATATTGAGGTTAAATGTTGGGTGTCTGGGTATTACAACATAATATGAGTAAATCGTTTGAAACAAGAATATAACTAAGGGGCACTACCTTGTAGAAAGAGTCCTGTCTGAACATTGGCATATTGCGAACTTGACTATTTCAAGAGGGAACATGGTGATAAATTGCTTCTGGTGTACCTTATTCTCATACATCTCAATGGTGATATATATATATATATAACATCAGCTACCATGTAACCACCATTTAACCACCATTTTACGACCATGTAACCACCATTTTACCACCATTTTACCACCCATCAATGGTCGATTTCTATGGGTGCTTGGCTTTCGATCAGCTTCCCCAGGTATCGCAACTGCTTTGGGCAGCGGCCCGCTGAAGCCGCTGCGGATGCCAGCACCGCCATGATGTTCCGATTCGCCACCCACGTGCCTTGGTAGTTCATATTAGTTTACTGTATAAGGATAACTCATATTAGTTTAACTTGGCATAACTCATAGTTTATTAGTTATATTAGTTCATATTGGTAGTTCAGATTAGTTTAAGAACTTTATAAGAATTGGATTGTTTAAAAAAAAAAAAAATAGTTAACATGGTGTAAATCCAATAACTTTACAGTTTATGATACTTATGACATCTTATAACGAACTAGTATTGATGGGGGGGTACCCAACGAATATATAAGGGGCATCAACTTGTAAGGGTTCTGTGCGGGGATTTCCCACTTTGCCATGACATATCTCAACGATCTCCCTAGAAGATCCCAATGGCATCAACATATTACCATCATGTCCCAACAATATCCCTATGTATCCCTATGTAATATCATATCCCTATGAAGCCATTCAGGATATCTTGAATATTATAGCCATCAGATATTTAGAATATTGCCTACAGTTATGGCCCTTTACCAGTTATAAGCACTTATAACCCCATTTATAGAAGGTATAATCCCATAGAAATAACCAGTTATCACTAATAAATGGCTATAAGTGCAATAACCCTATCATATCCCTTGGCCCAGGACGCTGCGATCTGCAGCCTCTTGGGCAGTCGCCGGAACAGCGCCTGCAGCGACGCAAGCACGGCCACCGGCAGCTGCGCGTCGGAGGCGGTGGAGGTGACTGAGGAGGACGACTTCAGCTGCGCTGCGCTGCAAAACTTAAGGGAGGTATCCCACTTAGCAAATGGGTTATACCCCCAGTTCTTTATGGAATATCCATGAATATCCCCTATATATAGGATAATTTATGGCTTATATATGGGATTATAAACCATTTACTAAGTGGGATGCACATATAACTGCTTCGAAACAGTTGGACTGGGATTATATAACGAACTTCGAACTGTGGGGTGCAGTTTTAAGGCCCTGTAAGCCAGTTATGGCCATTGGATGAAATAACTCCTACGACGATGATAAAACATATCACTTATATACTTGACTTTTATAAGTTGGGTTATACTTCCATATTAAATAATATTAAATATATAGTTAGAAGTGTCATAAACCAACCTACCGCAGCTATCCAGGGGGCCCCTCCGGCACCGTGTCGCTGGTGAGGACGGCTATGCCGAACGGAGCTGCATCCCGGGCGGCTGGCTGCTGCGCAACGCGCGCTGCGATGCAGTGCAGCGATTGCTGCAGAAGACGCGACAGCTGGAAATGGAGACGCGGCAACTGATGACGGCCAGATCGTGGAAGGCCCCAGAAACCATACGAAACCATGCTCCATGTATGGTATATTACCTACATTTGGGTGATTTTTGGGGTACATGTTGATACATATTCCATACATGGAGCATTTGGGATATGAAACCATGGCTTTGATTGGAATTGAAACTGGATTTACCCTACGGTATTCAAGCGTGGCAGCAGGAAATCCCCCAACGAAATTCAAAAAATCAACTAGAATAATAGTTGAGGATTTTCTATTGTCATGTTTGATTTCCAGAGGTTAATTATACATATTTGGTACTATTTTGGGGGTGTTTGATATTTTTTGTGGATGAGACTACAGATGGACCATGGGGTTAGCTAAATTCCTAGTGACAGGAAGGCATTAGATACCAAGCAATATCCCAGTTACAAAGCAGTTACCTAATCCCATATGGCCCATCGAAGTAGAACGGACCCAATTAATTGCATCAATTATATAATTCTATGCATGCGTTTATTTCTATATAAGGTGGTGCTGGTGGTACGGCCAAGTTCGTTATCTTTGTTGGTTTATGTTAGTCCATCTCAAAAACTATATCACCGGGGCACCACCTTGTATTATATCCCAGAGTATCCAATATCGCATTTGGTGAATCCCACAAAAAATCCCAGCTGCACCTTGGTGCACGCCAGTTCTATCCCCATCAAACTGTCGTTTCAACATCAGAAACCGCAACAGTTCAGGTCCCAACTTCCCCACTATGAATCAACCAAGACTTTTTCTTGGGTTCAATCCGCATTCCTCTGTTGTTTTCAACCCTAAAGCCGTCCAACGGTGGCTTTTTCAGCCCCCCAAACCCCCCGGTGCAGCCGGTGCCGCCCGGTGCAGTGCTAGGCCTCGTCGCCCAAAGACTCGCCGTCGCGGTCGCCCACCTCCAGCTGCTCCTCGGTGACCTCGCGCCGCACAGCGCCCTTCGCCAAGATGCGCCGCGGCAGCTCGCGCGTGGAGAAGGCCAGGCGGCGACCGCGGCGACCGAACAACGGGGCCTTAAAGGAGACTAGGACGGGTCATCGAAACCAAGAAATTGGATAAATTGGATAAATTGGGGACTTTGGAGATGAGATATGTTTTTTGTTGCGTTTTCTTTGTGTTTTTGCGATTTTTGTTGGATCCGTTGGCAGGTGGGCCCCAACAGTTTCGAGCTGGTGAACCTCTTGGGCCGTGGCAGTTTCGGGGAGGTCTTTCAGGTGAAGCATAAGCGAACGGGCAAAGCCTATGCGATGAAGGACGGGACGTGTGCTGCTGATTTTGATGGGCAGAATCAGTGAATGATGGCCGTAGATAATGGCCCAAAATACCAGTTATAAGTACCTATAACCCCATTTATTAACTGTAGATAATGGTTGAGGATGACCTTTGCGTTCTGTGTGCGTGGAAAACCGATCGACACATGGTGGTTTAATATAGATTTACTAGCGTATTGCTAGATTTATGGGTGAACATTTCTCTTATTGTGCCATAAAGGCGGGCCTAAAGCCGACACATCTCAATTGTTTGATGCAGACTACTGATGTGACTTGATGTAACATGATGCAACTATGAACAAATGGGATTTAACAAAACACACATGTAGTATATGGTGTACCGCAAGGCAAGGTGAGCTGGGTGGGTGTATATGGTGTTTGATGGTTTACTCATTTGTCATAATAAGATTCGAGTCATGAAGGTGGGTGGTGGAAGCCGAACATGTTCTCAAAAATATGTCCTTTGCTAACCAAACATGGACAAGTATCCATATATATATAGATAGATAGATGATTTAGCCATTAAAACCTCTATTCATAGTGGATATCCCAGCCTTGTTTCATTGCACCAGAGGCTAATTACACAGTGTTTATATATGGACAATGAATGGGGTTGAAACCATAAGCAAAAAGGGACTTCTAGCCAGCACGCACCACACAGATTTCACCCGCAGAGTCTTGTTATGCCAACCTTTGGGAAACTGACTTAGCCAGTCACCAATATCGGTGGGAACCTCACCAATACATCGGTCTACCATGGTCAAGTTACCCACCGATCTTGTTTTTTATGATCAGACAAATGAGAGGCACCAGTTATTTCAAGCAACCAGGGTGGTATCAAACAACTATGATTTAAAAATTAAGATTTTATCTTTATCCCAAATGCTCCATGTATGGAATATTTTCCAACATTTACCCTAAAAATCATCCAAATGTAGGTAATTATACCATACATGGAGCATATGTGTATTGGAAGATTGTCATGAACCCATTAATCCGGATTCGCCATTGTAAGGATTCGCCTGAAATGGGTTGAATGACCAGAACGAATGCATTTTTTTGACCTTGGTCGATATGGGTATTACAATTTTGATGGTCAGAACCAGGATGAAGCAAAACTGACCAATATTCCTGAGCCATTATAGGTAATAACTTTCAACTGCTCACACGCTGATGCATCCACATTTTGTTGACGTTGGGCTGCTTGCTCAGATATGACGCCTTGTTGAAGTTGTTTTGTATTAGCTGAGCCAGAAGATAGAACAAGTTTATTTTAAATTTACCCTTACTTTATTAGGATTTTACCAATGTCTACATCTACTTTCGTGTGCTTCTTACACCAATACGACACAATGAGGCGGGGGAAAACCACATCAAGCTCTCGAATGAAATCAAATAGGTTACATCAAATCTACACTATGTCACTATGGGTTACAGAGTTACAAAATGTTACAAAAATCATGACAAATCTAGGTCCCCGGGATTCCCCGGGCTGCCCGGCCACCACGGGAGGTCTTGCAAAAGAGTCGGATCATGAGTAGCAACCTGCTTCGCTACGCCGTGACGGAACGGAATATTTTGGCCTACATCCGGCATCCCTACATTGTGCCGCACGGGGGGAAAGTGCTGTTGTGGGGATATGGATATATATGGAAATGGGAACTATATCTGATTTTGCTGGTTGAATATAAATGAATATGTGATGACACATTTTCCATGGATTTTACCCATTGAAAATGGGACGATCAGTTTCAAGTGGAGATTGTCTTTTTTTCTTTTCGGGGGCTCTTCAGCCATGCTTCACTGCTGTTGTTTATGACGGGTTGGAGCCAGAAAACATATGGAACAGAAATCGGATGCCGTGACAAAGATGACAAAACTTCTGGTGAATGTTCCCTTGGAAATCCCTGTGACATGATCCTTTGTGTTTCTTCAAAATGGCGCGGTCATGTTTGGGTTAGTTTCACTCCCTTAGTTTGATACATCTACCATAAACCGGTGAAATATGAGTGAACTAATTACCACCAACTTAGCTAATATCAATGAACTGGCGCACAGCCTTGTGAAATCGTTGTTTTGGCCTTTATGTTTGGACTTGTTCATAAGTTCATCCTGCATGGTGGGCGAACTAGGGCTTGTTGGTTCCCTGGTGGGTGTGGAAAAAACATGTTTTGCATACGATCTGTGGCTGCCAAAATCCTGTTGGCTGATAATAATGACGGGGATTAGGAACATCCCCTTTGCATCCGTTCGCATTAATTACATAATATGGAATTATCATTAACTATCCTGAATGATCTTCATTCATGAACTGGGAATCCGGGAATCAGTTCTTAACCAACCAGTTTTCATGGTGTCTGACAGGCTGGTGTTTAACGGACACTTCAAACTTGTCAGGTCTCACTCCACTATGCCTTTCAGACACCGAGTCACTTGGTCTTGGTGTTGCAACTTGGCAGCAGGAAGCAGTAGGGATCAGCAGGCTACGCGACGGTGGCAGGTGGTGGCCCCCCGCCCTAGCGAAAGTAAGTTGGTTGTTAACCTCCTAAATAAGTGAACTGTAGATTCAGAATCACCATAAAGCCTGTTAGTCTAGTTCTAGACCAACTGAGCGATTCTAAACTGGAGCACCACCTTGTACCCATGTTAGTGACAGATGTTGTAGCTAGGAGTTGATTCGAGCTATGCATTTGATCTTGGGCACTGGAACCTTCATTGCCGTTGTTGTACCAGAGGCCAATCACCATATGCAATCTTGTCGATATTTATGTTGCCTTTGGAAAACAGAAAGACACAGATTCGGCACATTTGGAGGTTTCCCAAGTCATGGAGGTAGCCCCAAGTCATTGAAGTTATGGATGACGGTAACTTACTTATTGAAGCCTATGTTGCCTTGGGGGTCCCCCATGACTTAATACATATTATTTTTTGGAGTTGATATCCTCCAGCTGAAGGCATTACTGTCCCAGAGGGAACTTGCAGTGCGGGGGCTCAGTGTACATGATCACAGTATGTCTCATTCCATTCAGTGGTGAATGGAGGGAGCGGTGAAGGGAGCTATACATCCAGTTGGAACTATGAATTGAGTTTATCAACCACATGATAGCATCTGGTTGGTGGTGACTGGAACCATGGAATTTTATTTTTCCATATTTTGGGAATGGAAAAATCGTCCCAACTGTTACTCACTCCATCATGGGCATCAGAGGGGTAGCTGGCTCAACCACCAGGCATCCACTGCCAAGCCCAATATCTGACTTTCTCCACAAGAGAGCTGATGAAGGCCCCAGTAGCCTTATCTAATGTTGGTCCAATCGGTGAGATGTATCTGATGTTCCCACTTATGTATCCATATTTATCTTATTTTGCGTATCAAGTGGGATAGTTTTCCTTTTCTTTTCTCTTTGCTACATCTGCTACATCTGCTACGTGTCAATTGGGTGCGATCAGCCGATTAGTATGGGGTATCTGCTATATGCATAAACCTTTTACCATGTCTTAAACCATGTCTTACTCATGTGGTCTTTACATGTTTTAAATGTCTTAAATGGCTGGTACGACTGGGGAGATTTGGGCTGAACTCTGCAATCTTCCCATTTCGGAATTTCGCTAGGCAGCTGCTCACTCGCGAGAAGCGACTTTGTGAGACTCTGTCACGTCTTTATTCCGTGCGGGTCCTAGTTGGGTAGACCTGGTGGTGAAGAGGAGGGATATCAATGGATTGATTTTCAGCTTGTTTTTTTCTTGCAAGCCTTGATTGGGTAGAAGAAACTGGCTTAATTTTCCGCCATTGGCTTTTCTAGGATGTTGGTTGAGTAGGTGAAACAGGGCTTGGTAAATGTCCTTTCAAGTATCTGTTGGTTGTCTCATCTCCCCATAGTTGGGTGATGTTCAATTAGGACATGTACCAACCCCTGGTGGAAAACTGACTATTTCTTGCCCAAACTGGTGTAACCAACCCCCAGAAAATCAGATCTACCCGGCACCTGTGAAATCAGGTGCCGGATAGTAAAGTTGCTTGAGAACCCTCTGGTAATTTAACATAACTATGGGAAATTGCCATAATTTATAGCGAATTTTCCCATGAAAGATGGTAATTTTCCATAGTTGTGTAAACGTTTACCATCGGGTAACTCATCCAAAGGACTCTAAACTCAATAGTCATATAGGTTCATACTCAGCACATAGAAATTCTGAACTAGGACACCAGCATCTGTTATATCCAATTATATCAATTATATCCCATAAAGTAGCCACATATGGTTGGTTCATGTTGGTTCTGTAGCCCGTAAAAAAAAAAAATATATATATAAAATATGGATGGCCATTTCAGGTACCTAAATTGGAGGTACCTACCATGTATATCCATGTATAAGGCCTATGTAAGTGAATATCACCACAAAATATGGCCTTATATGGTACAGTATCTCCAATTTAGGTTCCTGAAATGGCCATTGAATTAAATATCCCCGCCCATGATTGTCCATCCCTATGCATAGATGTCAGTCAGTTGTACTTAGATTGGCGTTCTGCAACTAGTTAACTGATTAGCAACTGGAAGATTTTTCTGGGCATTTAATGGATTGTAACCCTGTTACTAATCAGTTAACACAGTGAACCCTATATCCCATTTTACTCCATTCACAATCATTAACAGCTAGTATCCTAAAATCTAATTGTTGGGCTTGAAAGCTGGATATATAACTAACTGTTTGATTCCTTTTGATGACTTCAAGGCCGGTTGGAGCCCCGCCCCATGGGCATATGAGGCCGAGATCCTACTGGCCCTGATTCATTTGCACGAGAGGTGTGGCGGTGACCATGTGGGATTCTGGTGCTGGTATATATGCTAACATAAAGGGGATATATTGATGGGATCCATGTTACCATACATAGCAGCACCATGGATCCGTCATGGGTTAAGAACCATCTTGCAATGCGAACCATCCATTTCCGACCAAATCAGATGCCAGGATGCCAGTTTTTCTTAGAACCTGCCATTTGGACCATGTTTTTTTTGCGCCATTAGAAAGGAAAAGAACATCCCAGAGCGGCCCACACGGAGCTGGCTTGGGCCAACCTTAGGAAACAGTTGGTCCATGAGATCGTTTTTAGCCAGAAAAGAGGAACATGATGAAGGTTCATGATGAATATATTCGTGTTTTCCTATCTTTTTTATGGATAACAATTTTAACAATGAACCATCATGAACTTATGATGTCATTTTTATCATTGTTTATCCATAAAATATGTATTTTTTGATGAATCTCCAGCATTGCTGCATTCTGCTTGGTCAATCCAGCATTGGGTGCCGAAAAATTTTCGAATTGCTGAGTCTTGGAGATGTAGGATCTCCATTTAGGGCTGGTTGGTGGTGACTGGAACCGACTGGAATTCTTTTTCTGACTTTCCATATGGGAATTTCATATGGATTATAGTGGTTTAATGAATTTTAGTGGATTTTCCATATATATATGGGAAGTTCATCATCCCAACTGACGAACTCCATCATTTTTCAGAGGGGTGGCGAAAAACCACCAACCAGAGGGATTTCCCAGAAATTGAAATGGGTGTACCGGTGTACCCCAACATCTATAGAGTTTATAAATGTTAATTTATAATGGACAATCCTATTCAAATGGAAAAAATAAAGGGGTACCCCCCATTTTAGGAAAGCTTAATTTCTCTGACTTACATCCCGACCTTGATGTCGCTTACTTATTGATCCACATTTCCTCGACTGCGACAAGAAACAACCCTAGCCCTACTTAGAGCCATGGAATTAGTTACTGCTCAGTGACTGAGACACAACATGGGTATCTGGTTGGTGGTTTGGAACATTTTTTATTTTCCATTTCATATATGGGATGTCATCCTTCCCATTGACTTTCATATTTTTCAGAGGAGTTAAAACCACCAACCAGGTATTTAATGGCTCAAACAAAATCACCTCTTACAGTTATGGCCATTTATCAATTATAACTGGTTATTTCTATGGGATTATATATTCTATAAATGGGGTTTTCTATTCGTACTTATAACTGGTTTTTCACTTGGGCCATAACTGTACAATCAGCAGTTCTCGGCCATAGAAAAATCCACGGCCGATCGCACCAGGCATACAGTCTTTCGGGATTTGAAACCTGCAGCTCGGTTGCCTTGGCTCGGAGATGAGGTCATAAAAAGAAGCAGATCCCATGGATTCCGATGGTTAATGATGGTTAATGATGGTTAATAATGGTTAATAATCACTGGTTGGTGGTGACTGGAACATGGCTGAAATATGTTCCCCAATAGGAACTGGATGATGATCCAATCTTTTTCGAAGTCCATCATTTTTCAGAGGGCTAGCGAAAAACCACCAACCAGATCAGGTTCCCCTTTTTTTGGCCATGAGTTTTTACGGGGAATCCCCCATGGCGCAACAAGCCCAGAGGGGCTCATCCGGAGGCTCATCCCACAAGAATTTCACAGGAACTCGCCATCGTCCCAAGAGTGAGGTCCTTATGGAATGATGGTGAACGTAGGGGTACCAATATCATCCAATATCCACAAAAAACATCTGATATCCACAGTGTCCACAGTTGACGTTTTGCAGGGCATGATCGTGTCAATGTACGCATTTAGATGCATTTAGTACCCAGTTGCCAAACTGTATCAAACTGTTTTGCAAATCCGGCTGTTTTGCCACAAAAAGCAGTTAGCAGACCCGGCTGTTCCATCAATGCCGCAAGACTCATAAAGTGGATCCGATGCATCTCTTTTACTCGGGTTTATGGAGATTTGGGGAGGCAAAGGTGCAACCGCAACGAAAACCGAGTGGAGACAGCAGATGCGCCTACCGAGTGTAGCGGCTTACCTACTGGAATGTGGAGAATGTGGAAAGAATCCTCGAATCGATGCCCCCAGAGGATGAATAGTTGTCTAAACCCCATTGCCATTAACCATAGCTATACGGTAACGACATTTAAATATGTGGAGGGCGGGCCAGACCGCAAGGCCCCGGAGGTAGTATGAAATACCAGTTCGTATATTTAAATGTAGTTGCAGTATGTTTAAATGAATTGGATTCCGTATGTTTAAATGGCTGGGCAGGCCAAGGAAAACCTTCCCGGAGGTAGTCTAAAATACCTGTTCGTATATTTAAAAATCCGTATATTTAAATGTAGTTACCGTATATTTAAGTATCATAAACCGTAGCTATTGGAGTTATAAACCAACTTAGCTATCGTTTACTGGGGCCCCACATAGCAGTTGATCCGAATTCTTCAGGACCAACGCAAAGGTCAACAACTCATTCCCAATGGTAACGAATCCCAAATGGCAACTGTGACTATCCCGACATGTCTTTAATGTGTTCCAATCATTTTCACAGTTGATCAACATCCTATACTCATGTTTGTTTTCCTATCCCATATGCTCCATGTATGGTATATTTACCTACAAAACTGGGTGATTTTGTTCGGGCAAATGTTGGCATTCATATTCCATACATGGAGCATATGGGTATTTGGTGATGATTTTGGAGTGCCTGATCAGGGGCGAAGAGTGCCATAAGGACAATGTGGTCATCGATGAGTCCCACCATGCCTTGTTGACGGACTTCGGCTTGTCCAAGGAGATCATCGATGGGGAAAGCAACCAGAAAAAATGGATGTTTTGACGAGGGTTTAACCATGGTTTTAAGGGTTTCACAACCCGGTATGTGTTAATTGATAAATGGTTGTTGAATTATAAACTATGGTTTAACTATATATATATATATGTGGTTTAATGGGATTAACTATATATACATATTATATATATGGTTGAATCATCATCATCATCACCAAGACCATCATCATCATCATCATCATCATCAAGAAAGTACTGTGAATCCTGGTCTTAGCCAACCAGGAGTGATAGATTAGGTTTTGACCACTGCTTAATTGCCGTTTTGGCATCGCTGAAGTGCGTTTGGACGAAAAAAGAGCGCTAAACGACGATATGGCTGACACTTAAGTGAGACTTACCCTCCAGGAACTAAACATGGCTATGGAAAACGTTTAAAGATTATCTACCCATTAAAATCCAAAAAAATGGTGAGGTGCCGTAGATATGTTAAGTGTGCCAGATGGTAAGTTGCTGTGTTCCTCAATTTCGATTCTTTCAGGGGCTCGTTCTCAGATGTACTTCCGGGGGCGAGCTGCGCGGACAAAATTGTGATAGCTTATACTGTCTAAAGTCAGTTGGGTATGGTGAATCCTATTGCTTTACTGACACAATATGATTAGTTTCGTTACAAATCATGGAAAGTATGGCTATGCTGCACTATCTATGGATAGGTGCGTCTCGATCACCACCTTGGTGAAACCAACGTTCCCCCATCGTAGAATCAATTACCCTCCAGTAAACTAACAGTTTGCTATGGAAAATGGTCCATTTATAGTGGATTTACCTATGGAAAATGGTGATTTTCTATAGTTATTTTAAATTACCATAGGGTAGAATCATGTGTCCCCACTGGTGTTTTAACATAGCCATGGAAGCCATGGCCCATAGAAATAGATGATTTTCCCAGCGAACTAAACCTCCATTTATAAGGGATTTTCCATGGCTATGTTAAATAACCATATGGTATCACTGGGGATCTGTATCCCATATGCGAACCATGGTGCTGGAATATGAATCCCAACATTTGCCCGAACAAAATCACCCAGTTTTGCAGGTAAATATACCATACATGGAGTCATATGGGTATTGTTACACCATATTATTTTGACAAACTTACAATGTTTGCTATATTCTCATATATGTAGTCGCTTGCAAGTTTAAGAAATGATCATCCAGCCGCATTTGGTCTGCACAAATTATAGCGAGGACAGCCGAGGCAACGAGGCAGGTTGCAGGAATTAGTGAGGTCAGCCCTTAATTTGCTCATCAGAATTAGCCGACCTCGACGAGGTAGCCTTGCATTGGTTCTGTTGCATGCTTGGGCTTGGCTAGAAAAACTTTTTGGGGGGCCAGAGGCCGGTCAGCAGGCAAGGAAGGAAAAAAAACTTTTCAGGCCCCAAAAAGTTTTATTTTCTACCGCCAGAGGCCGGTCAGCAGGCAAGGAAGGAAAAAAAACTAAAAAAACTTTTCAGGCCCCAAAAAGTTTTATTTTCTATCGCCAGAGGCCGGTCAGCAGGCAAGGAAGGAAAAAAAACTTTTCAGGCCCCAAAAAGTTTTATTTTCTATCGCCAGAGGCCGGTCAGCAGGCAAGGAAGGAAAAACAACTTTTCAGGCCCCAAAAAGTTTTATTTTCTATCGCCAGAGGCCGGTCAGCAGGCAAGGAAGGGATCAAAAAACTTTTCAGGCCCCAAAAAGTTTTATTTTCTATCGCCAGAGGCCGGTCAGCAGGCAAGGAAGGGATCAAAAAACTTTTCAGGCCCCAAAAAGTTTTATTTTCTATCGCCAGAGGCCCGCTTCGTGGGTTGACGGCTGCAGAAGCAGTAGCATTCAGAGTTGCTCCAGAAGAGCATTGCATCTCTGCGATGATGTCAGAGATGTCACCACCCAAGCGCAAGAAGCGCAAAGACCGATCAGACTCAGATTTAAAAATCCCTGCAAGAGACCGTGGATCGTGGAAAAAAACTTTTCGGAAGCTGAAAAGTTTTTTTCCTTGGGGTTGGACCCTGGAAAGAAGGCCCACAAGCTACTTTCTTCCTTCGAATTAACGAGGTAAAGCCTTAATTTGCACCTGCAAATTAACGAACGAGGACAGTAATCATGGGGAACAAATTAAGACACGAGGGAGACGAGGTAAGAATTAAAGTAATTTGGCCAGATTTGGTGCAAACGTATGTTTTGTTTTGTCATATCTTCATGAATCAACATGAGTATCATGTACCATCATTATTTGTCTACATGTGTTGTTCCTTTACATCTATGTTTAACCAATGTTTTATCAATGTTTTTTCCTTCTAGACAAGTTCTAAAAATCTTGTTTTTGATTTCAGGTTTCATAATTGCATATACTCATACATATTACATTTGTTTTATTAAGTTATATTATATTATATTAAAATTAAATTAAATTAGTATTATATTATATTAGTATTATAGTATATATCATATTGTATAGTATTATTCTTTTTAATATTATATAATATTTATTTTTAATATAATATTGTATTTTATACAATATTATCTCTTATACAATATTATCTATCATACCATATAAAATTTTCAAATATATTATATACTATTATATATATTATATTATAATATATTATATTATACTATACTCTACTATATTATGTTATATATTATGTTATATACTATACATTAAATATGATATATGATTTGTTATATATTATGTTATATATATTATATATTATATTGTATATATATATATGTATGTATATTACAATTCTGTACACGTATTTATTGGTATGTACACATGCGCTATGGTCAAAACAGCGTCTTTTCTTCTTTAAAATTTCAGACATGTGCAGCACAATGGTGGGATGATTTGACCCCATGCGTTCACCATGGCACCAATGAACATATATGGATGGTTAATGGCGCTTAGTGGTTAATGGTTAACGGGGTTACTTAGGTAACCACCAACTGGAATAGTTAACTACAGTACTAAACTATAACTTAAACTATAACTATAGTACTATGTTACTATACCTATTCATAGTGGTTTGGAATGGTTTATAAATATTTATAACATCTTATAACAAATAGTTGTGGTTATGATAATCATGATGTATGGATGGTTAATGGTGCTTAGTGGTGATGAATTAGTATTAATGGAGATCAATGGAAATAATGGGACAATATAATGTTTTTTTCTTGATGGGAATATTATGGTATATAATGGAAATATCTGGGTCAATTTCATCACGATTTCACTGTCCTCACTGGAAATCATGGTCAATAAGGGAAATCATCCCCAGATGACTATGATTTACTCATTATAAGTGGGGCCTTTTGCTGTGATGTTGGTCTACATAGGCTTGGTTTTTGTTTCCGATGTGATGACTGTCTGTTCCTTATTTGTCTGACCATTGGCTGTGAGGGTACAGGACTCTGGACCGGTCATCCTCTGCGGCGTTCCGTCGCTGGGGGAGGGCCGATTGCGAAGTATGTGGGCCTTAACTCAGGTTAGTGAAATATGATAATTTACCCAGATATGTACATATATATATATATATCCGGGATATATGTACAATATATAGATGCAATATATATATATTATACAATATTTACAATACTCATCTTTTCCACGCAATACAATTTTTATTTAGAGTACGTGTGTCTATATATACCTGATATATTTACACACATTATACATATACGCATCATATACACATAATAACACACATACTAAAACTAACAAACATAGTAATCATATAAGAATACATGTTTTTCCCCACCTGCCAGGTGAGGGTTGTTAGATTTTATCAGAGCTGTTCTCCTCCTCCTCCGCCTCCGCATCCTCCTCCTCCTCGTCCTCCTCCTCCTCCTCGCAGTCCAGATCCCAGTGGGCACTGCCGGACCTCAACCGCGAGCGCCAGATCCCAGTGGGCACTGCCGGACCTCCACCGCGAGCTCCAGATCCCAGTGGGCACTGCCGGACCTCAACCGCGACTTCCAGGTTGCAGTGGGCACTGCCGGACCTCAACCGCGACTTCCAGATCGCAGTGGGCACTGCCGGACCTCAACCGCGACTTCCAGATCCCAGTGTGCACTGCCGGACCTCAACGGCCAGATAGAATGCCAGAAGATATGCCAAATAGAATGCCAGAAGATATGTCAGAAGATATGCCAGAACATATGCCAGAAGATATGCCAGAACATATGCCAGAAGATATGCCAGATAGAATGCCAGAAGATATGTCAGATAGAATGCCAGAAGATTTGCCAGATAGAATGCCAGAAGATATGCCAGAACATATGCCAGAAGATATGCCAGATAGAAAGCCAGATAGAATGCCAGAAGATATGTCAGATAGAATGCCAGAAGATTTGCCAGATAGAATGCCAGAAGATATGCCAGAAGATATGCCAGAACATATGCCAGGAGATATGTCAGATAGAATGCCAGAAGATTTGCCAGTAAGAAAATGTATAAATGCCATGGTGGGGATCATTCGAAGTGAAGTAATTTATCTCATATATTCTACTATTGCATATTATTATACATATATATATACACATGGATCCAAACACTGTCTAAGAAGGTACTTAACCCCCCAAATCATGCCCCAGTCCCACTTCCTAAGAAGGTATTTGGATCCATAGGGATTATATATCATCACCATTTTTTTATAGGTAAATCAACTATAAATGGGCCATTTTCAATATGTTTTTGTATGTTTACCAGAGGATATATATATATATATACCCATAAGATCCATGTATGGTATATATGGTAACATGGATCCCATCAATATACCCCAGTCATGTTAGCATATATACCAGCACCATGGATCCTATGGGATATATATTGTACCTTTCTGTAGCTATACATTGGTTCCCTCCTGTCGCAGGAGGGCGTGGGGCAGCGCGGCACCAAATCCTTCTGTGGTTCCGTGGCCTTTCTGGCGCCCGAGATTCTGCTACGGAAAGGCCAGGCCGAAACGGCGCCGAGGGCCGGCGGAGGGCCGTTTCATAGGATTCAACCGGAAATTTCATGTGATTTTTTATGGGATTTGGGAATGTAAGATGAGAATTTATGGCACTTTATGGGATTTTAAAGGATATGTAATTAGATGTTATGGGAGTTTGATGTGAATTTATGGGACATTCATGCGATTTCATGAGGTTTGAGCAAATCAGATGGGGGATATCAACATTTTTTTGGAGGGAAATATCCCATGGGACATATAACCAACTTAATAAATCTTAATATGAGATATGGCTGTATCTGAAAATCATGTATACGGTATACGCTCAGGTGTGTTTTTCCCCACCTGCCAGGTGAGGGTTGTTAGATTTTATCAGAGTTGTTCTCCTCCCCCTCCTCCTCGGCTAGCTATCCTCCTGCTCCTCCTGCTCCTCCTCCGCCAGCATCTCCTCCACCACCTCTGCCTCCACTTCCACGTCCACTGTTGCCTTGCCAACTCTTCGCCAAGCTCTTCGCCAACGTCCGAGCTCAGTGTGCACCGCTGGACCTCAACCTGGGACCTTCCCAGCTCAGTGGGCACTGCTGGACCTCAACCTGGCCGCTGGGCCTCAACCTGGGACCTGCCCAGCTCAGTGTGCACCGCTGGACCTCAACCTGGGACCTTCCCAGCTCAGTGTGAACTGCTGGACCTCAACCTGGGACCTGCCCACCTCAGTGTGCACCGCTGGACCTCAACGGCCAGATAGAATGCCAGAAGATATGCCAGATAGAATGCCATAAGATATGCCAGATAGAGTGCCAGAAGATATGCCAGATAGAATGTTAGAAGATATGTCAGATAGAATGCCAGAAGGTATGTCAGATAGAATGCCAGAAGGTATGTCAGATAGAATGCCAGAAGATATGCCAGATAAAGTGCCAGAATGTTTGCCAGATAGAATGCCAGAAGATTTGCCAGATAATATGCCAGAAGATATGCCAGATAGAATGCCAGATGGAATGCCAGAAGATATGCCAGAAAATATGCCAGAAGATATGCCAGGTAGAATGCCAGAAGATATGCCAGATAGAATGCCAGATGGAATGCCAGAAGATATGCCAGAACATCTGCCAGAAGATTTGCCAGGTAGAATGCCAGAAGCTATGCCAGATAGAATGCCAGAAGATATGTCAGATAGAATGCCAGAAGATTTGCCAGTAACAAAATGTATAAATGTCATGGTGGGGATCACGCGAAGTAAAGTAATTTTATATAATGTATATATAATATATTTAATTGAAATTGCGGGGTAGCCTTGTTTTCAAACAACCCTATATGATTTTCCACGGGGACATTTTTTGGGAATCTACGGGAATATCATAGGATCCAAGATCCAAATGTAAAAAAAATGGTAGAACATGATATCACTCAAAGGTGATTGGGATTTAATGTTAATGGGATGTCAATGAGGACCTCAATAATCAAAAAATAACATATACCTGCAAACCATGAACAGTTGTGTAGATACTACTTGTACAAACAAAAACTGAGGTTTAAACCCATGAGATTTTGGGGTTTGGGCACCATGTTCAGAAAAACCCACTAGGGGACTTGGTAAAGTTGCGGAGTTTGCAGTTGTTTTCTTTTTACATCCAAGACTTAAGAGTTGTTTCTTAACCATGAAACATACAGTAATGTTGATTACTGTAAACAAATGAATTTTGAAGCATCACACGTTAAGAGTTATCCATGGAAATACATGGGAATGCTGCATCAAAATTCGAACAATTAAGCTCCGAACCTTGGCATTTCAAGTATCATAAAATGCAATTTTATATGATTTGGCCATACAAGATGAAGATTTATGAGCCATGGTATTGTAATCAATAATCTGTGCAAATTCATTTGCAACTTCACTGACCTCACTTGCGCTAAATGATCTCAGGACTTTACCCTATATCCAAGGGATGTGAACATTGAAACACCGCTGCTTAGCTCAGATCTTCGTGTTTCCAGCCCAGGCGATGATGAGATCTACACGACTGCAATTCCAACCATTGCTACATTCCCATGACATGGGACAAAATAGGGTGCCCAAAATCTGGAACGTGTTATCAAAAGACGTTGCCTACAGGATAGTACCCCAATTTGTTCGCCAAGTTGATTTTCTCTAGTCTAATATCTATAATATATATATATATATAAATGTTGGAGTTATGGTGGGTCTATGGTGAGTGTATGGTGAGTATAACAGCTAGCATGGGTTTATATAGTAACTAGGGAGCATGTTAGTGTATTCGGAGTTTCGAGACCCATATTCCTGCAGGTCACAACCACACGGTGGATATTTACAACCTCGGTGTGCTTCTGTACGACATGCTCACGGGTCTTCCTCCGCCCCTCCGTCCGCACGTAGCCTGTGATGTTTTTTCTCTGGGGGGGAAGTTCAGCCATTAATTCTGGGCAAATTCTAACGACCTCACTGCAACCTCGCTGGAATCATGGTTAAGAAGGGGTATCATCCCAAAATTGTCTTATTGCAGGTTAGTGAATTATTATAATTTGCCTAGATTAATGATCATTGTGGATTTTTCATATCTGCGTTTTTCACTGGCAAGGATTATGGTGAGAGCATGAAGCTCAAAATGATCCATGAATATATGTTTTTCTGAATGCAGTTAATTAATATGAAAGTCCCATGGATTTCTGGCAAACAGTGATATATGGTGGATTTCAATACTAAAATAGTCTAATTTGGATGATTTGGGGGTACCCCCATGACTTAGGAAACCTCCATACTGTGGATGGAAGAAACCCTGCACCACCTTGGGCGTTTGAAACTTGATCAGTTCTATCCCTTCATGGCACTTTTTGAAGGGTTGAAACTTGAAACCCATCCTTAAAATCATGGGCTGAATAAAGCACCTGCCTCAACTGGTGCAGGATTTCTTCCACCCTCCACAGGCTTTGTCTATGTATGTCTACATCTGAACAACAAAGATGCGGATGTTTCTTACCATCCCCAGTTGTCCTCTGAGTTGCTCCTTTTCTTTTTCCGAAGTCTGTGGTTACCAGTTGACGACACGGTCAGCTCAGACATCTTGACCAAAAAAAACTAGGGCATGTTGTGTATCTATAAACTCTTATTTACCCTCTTGTAAACCAACATAACTATGGAAAATCACATTTTTTTAATGGGAAAACTCACTATACATGGCCATTTTCAATAGCTATGTTAGTTTACCAAAGGGTAGTTGTATTTCATGAATTTTAAGTTTAAAACTGTTTCCACACTGATTTTGGTTTGGTACTTGAAACATTAGGAGGAAACCCTGTTCCATCCACTGATTAGTCATCATGTTGCGTCTTAAAAGATACCTTTTGATTTGGGGGTTAATCCTTTCACCCATATTCAGGCACACCCAATTATGTCAGTTCAATGCTGGTTATATATTTCATGATGTACCATGATATCCCCATATTGTCGGTTATATTTCCTATTTGTGATTATCGATGTATTGTTATGTTCCCATTCTCTCTCCAAGCCACAAGCTCAAAATTGTTCAGGGCCGTTTTTGCATCATGGCACCTTGCTTAGGTTCTACCATCACGACAGGGAAACCTTGTTCGCCAACATCAAGCATGCACGACTAGAGGCAGCTGGGACTGGCTTTCTTCAGTGCGGAATGGCTGGGAGAACCGTGGCTGGGGAGTTTTTCAAGGTAGGTTGATGTGAACATTGCCACATTGTGTATATATTATATACTACCGAGGAAGAATACCCTTAGTTTTGTGTTGGTTTGGAGTATTGAGGTATGTCTCTCTCTCTCTCTCTATGTGTGTGTGTGTAATTGTATATACGTATATATATATATATACAATACACGTACATTCCATGACTTGATTTGGTGTGCTGGTGACAAAGACCTCTATGCTTTATTTTCTGCCACTGACTAAAGCACCATTTGACCATATTTCTAGCTCGAACATCCCAATTCCCAACAGCTACCATATCTATTCTCCATATTAAAACAATCGTAAATTGGTGCATATCATATTCATTCACATTCCCTAATATGAAACCATGAACTTTCATTTCAGGTGGGTTTTAAAGCAGTAATCCCATCCCCTGTAATCAGATGTTGAGCAATCAGAAGTCCCACCTCAGATACAGTAGCGATAAAGCATCCCCTCGGCTGAAAATAGGCTACCACCCCCCCATTCTGACATAGTTTCTGACATAATGTTTGGAAGTGTATATGACATATATATATATATATCAATACAACATTCTATCTGATATTCTTCCTTGGATATGCTCTGACATTCTATCTGACATTCTATCTGGCATCTATTCTGACATGCTTTCTGGCATATGTTTTGACATTCGCTTCTGGCTTTCTATCTGCCATGTGTTCTGACACACTATCTTGCCGGTCTCTCTAACATTTTCTTCTGGCATTCTGCCTGGCATCTATTCTGACATTCTGTTTGGCATTCTATCTGGCATTCTCTCTGGCAAGTGTTCGGGTCCAGGCGTGCCCCACAGCATCCGGAGCTGGCGATATGCTGTTCGGAGGAAGAGGAGGAGGAAGAAGAAGAAGATGAGGAGGAGTGGCACCTTTGTTAAAATCTAGAGACCCTCACCTAATTGGCAGGTGGGGAAAAAGAATGGTGTTCAGAGGCTTCATGGTTTTAAATTGGGCTTTAAATCGCTGATCATACTGTTCTTCACATGTTTGGGGTATCCCGGTCTTTCCGACATTCAGCGACACCCAAGTCGGGTTCCATGAACCGTCTCAGGTGACCAACCATGACCGTATCATTCTGCATTGTCACAAGCGATGCATCCAATGATCGACAAAAATAGTTAGGATAGTTCTCTCCTCCTCAGACTTACAGCCCAACTAACAGTTTTAAATGGGATGAACTAATTCTTGCAACTGTTTGATTATATGTCACTTCTATAAATCATGTTATCTAAACCAGTTATGACTCACAGGGCATATGGGATTCTTGCACGTTAACTCACCATATCTTGTTGCTCATATTCCAAATATTCACATTGACTGGTTGGTTATCCCAAAAAATGTTTGGTTGGTGGTTTGGAACATTTTTCTTTTCCATAATACATGGGATAATCCTTCCCATTGACTAATATTGTTCAAAGGGGTTGAAACCACCAACCAGAATAACATTTAAGTCCAACTCAATCCAACTTAAAGTGTGTGTTTGTCCCGTTTAAACTTCAAGTCATCACAAACCCAGTGGTAAAAGTTGGTACATGTACAAGGTGAGGCCCCCAGTTG
Source organism: Cladocopium goreaui (assembly GCA_947184155.2). NCBI lineage: Eukaryota > Dinophyceae > Suessiales > Symbiodiniaceae > Cladocopium > Cladocopium goreaui. Next base: position 665,789 of record CAMXCT020000824.1, read on the forward strand.
CAAGTTGGTTTACAAACCCCTCTACTTACAGTTCGATTCCCCATAACACAGTTAACCAAGTGATTTCAACCATTAAACATAGCCTGGTTGATTGTTTACGAACTAGGGACTTATACATATTTATACCACCTAGTTTGCTGGGGATTCTGATAACCCACAATGTGGCTAAAACAACAATAAATCATCCCCCAATTCACATTTTTTATCGGTGCTGTACACCATTCCCAGTCATGGGTGGTTTATGACATTGGTTTTCCCACAGTAGGGAAACCTACAGTTATGGCCCAAAATACCAGTTATAAGTACTAAGAAAACCACATTTATAGAATGTATTTTATCCCATAGAAATCACCAGTTATAACTAATAGCCATGGCCATTTCACTGTATCAACCAACCAGTTGGCTTCACCTTGTACCACCTCCTGGTGGCGCGAGGTGCCGTTGTACGTGTCGCGTGTGGCCCGTGCCTTTATCGAGGTCGGCAAAGGGTTCCGAAGCCATGATGGAAAGCGTGGGAAAATGGGGAGCTTCATCAACCAAAACGGTGGAAAATCGTGGATTTCACCCAGAGAAACGATGGAAAATAGTGGATTTAAGCATCAACGATGGGAATTTTAGAAGAAAAATACCATAAACCCTAGTTGTATGAGATACAAACTGGGGCACCATGTGGTGTATGAGCCGTATGAACTCAGATCCCGGTGACGGGTCCCGTGGAGGGTGACCAGGGTGACCAGGGTGACCAGAAACCACTTAGGCCACCATGGAACGAGAGCCCAACAAGCGTTTGGGTGCTCATCACACGGCACAAGTCAAGGCAGGATGTTTCGGAGCTTTACGGAGCTGGGAAAGTGAATCGGATTTCGGCTTTCAATCGGGGATATGTTGGTATTTCACAGGGGTATCATGGGATATTCAATGGGAAATCCATCCAAACTCAGCAAACCCGATGGGAAAATCAAGAGAAATAGACGATGAAAACGTGCTAGCTGGGAAAATCCCATTATGAATATGGTAAAATCATGGGAACATATGGGATACGGTAAACGGATTATAATTGGGATATAGGGGGTTTCTCCCCCAGTTACTAACCAGGAATCGCTAATCCTATAGCCAATCTAAGTATGGGAACATCCCAACATCCCCATGAAAAATGGAGGTTTCCGTTGGAAAATCTTCTGTCAATGGTGGATTGTCCATTGAGAAATTTGATGACCGGAGGGTACAACGGGTGCATTTACCATTGCAAATCCTCGCCTTGCAGTTTTCCCCAAGAGGGGAGGTCGTTGGAATTGCAAGGAAGATTCATACCCCAACAGCCCAAAACCATCCCCGACATGACCATGCAAGGGTTGTTTAAACATATTCCCAATGGGTGGGTTTATATCCCATTGTATCCCATTTTTTCCATAACTTTTTTACCATAACTGTTTAAATCCTGTTCTTTTTGGTTATAAGTGTTACAGTTATACCCCAGTTATATCTCCACCCTTGGGGGTCCCCGAAGACTTCCACATCAAATCGGGCCAGGAGCACGCCTTCTTTTCCGAGATGGACTTTGAAATGCTGATGCGCCGGGAGGTGGGGCATGTGGTGATGAGATAATTGCGTATACTGTATACATTGTATGAAAATGATTTATTGATTACCAACAAAATCAAGTACTATGTGGCTAATTTTTGTAACGCATGAATTCATCAAGTGAATGTATGTCAGTATGACATCATTCTAGCAGTCACGTTACCATGGAAAAGAAGTGTTCAGGTTGACATGGGTTCGGATAGTTTATAGCCTCATGAGAGAAATTGTCTCGCGCTGAAACAGAATTATCGGTTCCTATGTCATAGGGCAAATCCGATCAATCAAGATGTGGGGCTTGGCGCATGGGCACTGCAATGAGATCAGAAAATATTGGCTGTTCTCATTCCGAAACTTCGTATCTTCCGAATCTCAAAACAGGCATCGTGTCATCCAGCGAGACCGCGAGACTTTGTGATGCTCAAAGGACCTGGAAGATTTGGGATGGAAAGCGGTCGAGTCTCCTGCCTTCTTGACCCGGGATGCAGGGGACAGGTCAATCGGGATCCCAGTCGGACAGCGAGAATCGAATCTCAACTGAACTCCCTGGACTGAGTTCAAGACGACGAAAGCGGGGTGCTCAACGGCTCAACTCTGACTGTCGATGAGTACCTGCAGTTATGGCCCAAGTTATACCAGTTATAAGTACTAAGAAAACCCCATTTATAGAATGTATAATCCCATTTATAACCAGTTATAACTAATAAATGGCCATAACTGGAGTACCTGAAACATCCTGAAGCCATGAGAGGATACATCGGAGACATGAAGAGCGAAATGACTTCCTTCTTAATCGCAGAATTGACATATATGAAACTCTCAGTCTTCCAGAAAGCGATGCCTAGTCCCACACAAGAACGGGCTGGAGCACCAGGTGATGGTTGAAACTCAATCCGTGAGGAAGTTCACCAGTACCCCAGTGATAGGTTTCTAAATGCATCCATGGATCCCCTTTAGCCTTGGTCCAACCTTTACGAGAACTGACCTTTCTTCTGCTGATGTTCAGAATTACTAGTGGTTGGTGGTTTCAAACATTTTTTATTTTCCATTTCATATATGGGATAACCCTTCCCATTGACGAATTCATATTTTTCAAGCTGGTTAAAACCACCAACCAGTTGATAATATACGAGGGTTTCGTATTGCTTTCGTATTTTCAATGGGTAAATCCATTATTTCTATGGTCATGTTCAATAGCAAACTGTTAGTTTACCACAGGGTAGTTGGCGGACATAGTGCAGTATTTCCACCTGAGTGATCTCCCAGACTTTCATGCGACATGAGGGAACAGAACTTCACGCCCTTAGATCAGACACACTGGGTCTTACTGGGGCCCCAAACCCACTCCGAATAGGAATATGTGAATACGCTACCATTCAAAACGCTTATATTTTGTTAAAACACAGCTACTGGTAAAACAACCTTAGAAGACCACATTGTTTTAGGGTTAAACGGTTAAACCTTAAACAAAACGGCTCTCCATAAAAATAAATCCAAAGCCCTGCATAAACCTTTCTAAAGAGGTCTAAGGGTTTTATAAATAGTTCTAACAGAAACCCACTCCATCCCACCCCCCAGGGGTCTGTCAATTTGAAGAGATGGTAACAAAATAACGATGAACCATCATTTTTTTGGGTACCCCATGTTTAGACAAACGCTATATTACATACATATATATATATATGTATATATAATATATATATATACATACTGTATATATATAATATAATATATTATATATATATATATATATATGTTTTATATATACATATATATATCTATTTATTTATATGTATGAATATATATATATAGACATATTATATATATACATTATTTATATATATAATATATAGTTATATGTATATATATATATATGGAAGTTTCCTAGAATGGTGGTATCTCCAAATCATCCAAGTCATGAAATCATTTTGGTATTGAACCAACGGTGACTTGGGGATCACCAATTTGAAGAAACCTCCATATATCAGTTTTTTTGTCATTATATAACCAACTAGTAACCAATGCCTTAAATAACTAAAAACAAAATAACATGATTATAATATATCACTTTACAAACCTATGGATTCCCAAACTATAATATATATACATATATATGTATGTGCAACCTGTGAGAATGGAGCTTGTAAAGGTGCCTGTTCCAGAAGCTCATGCTGATGAGCCATCGATTCCCTGGCAGAGGCTGGAGAAGTTTGATACTGGCAGTTGCTGCCCCAGTGAGCTAAATCGCAAAGATGGTTCAGTTCACCAATATGTGAATATATGTGCATATATGTGAATATATGTGAATATATGTGAATATATGTGAATATATGTGAATATATGTGAATATATGTGAATATATGTGAATATATGTGAATATATGTGAATATCTGTGAATATTTGTGAATATCTGTGAATATATGTGAATATATGTGAATATATGTGAATATATGTGAATATATGTGAATATATGTGAATATATGTGAATATATGTGAATATATGTGAATATGTGTGAGTATGTGTGAATATATGTGAATATATGTGAATATATGTGCATATATGTGAATATATGTGAATATATGTGAATATATGTGAATATATGTGAATATATGTGAATATATGTGAATATCTGTGAATATATGTGCATATATGTGAATATATGTGAATATATGTGAATATATGTGAATATATGTGAATATCTGTGAATATATGTGAATAAAGGTGAATACATGTGAATATGTGAATATATGTGAATATATGTGCATGTATGTGAATATATGTGCATATCTGTGAATATATGTGAATATATGTGAATATATGTGAATATATGTGAATATATGTGAATATATGTGAATATATGTGAATATATGTGGATATATGTGAATATATGTGAATATATGTGAATATATGTGCATATATGTGAATATATGTGCATATCTGTGAATATATGTGAATATATGTGAATATATGTGAATATATGTGAATATATGTGAATATATGTGAATATATATATGTGAATATATGTGAATATATGTGAATATATGTGAATATCTGTGCATATTTGTGCCTGTATGTGCATATATGTGAATATATGTGAATATATGTGAATATATGTGAATATCTGTGAATATCTGTGAATATCTGTGAATATATGTGAATATGTGTGAATATATGTGAATATATTTGAATACGTAGTATGACTGTAGTTTGATGAAGGTTCTAAACCTACTTGTAACTGGGAAGATGAACCAACACTACAGGGTGGTGACCCAAAACGTTGTGTTTGTTAATTTATGTTACCGCATCTAACTATAACTTTCATCACCACCAATCATCTTATGACCTATACACAAACTCAGCTAACAAACTGGGGCACCACATTGTAGTTTATGTAACCACAGAACAAAGTGAGGATGTATAGCAGCCATTTTTGTCCACGAGCATTGTGGTAATTCAGAAATTCGTTGGATGACCATGTGCCATGCGGATCTCAAAGATTTCTTGGGGTTTCCCACACTACAGGGAGTTCGGTTTATGGCTGGCTTGACCATAGTACCATGCAAAACACATTGCACCAATTCTACCAGAAAGTGTCGCTTATAGACTATCCTCAATTACCGCATTTCTTGTGATAGAATGACAATTAATGATCGATCCATGGCACATATATCAACAACTGTATATATATATGTGAATGTATTATATACATATTTTAAATGAATGAATATGTACATGTATAGCTTTTGAATGAACATATAACATTCAAACCCTGGAATACCCATACATAAGTTCCAGAATACGATCATACATACCTTTTCATTTTATACATTCAAAGTGGGGCCCCCAAACAATAGCTAAGTTGACGGAACGTGGTTAACTGGTTTATGAAGGATATAACGAACTAGTTTTCATGGGGTTTACAAACCAACAAACTTACGTAAAGATCACATTAGATGACCGGTTAAGTCCCATACAATCACCATTTCTGGTTGATAAAGTCCCATGCAACCAACAACAAACACAACTGCTGGGTCCTACCTGGTATAGCCATTTACAATTATCCATATGCATACTTATCTACAACCATATAGATAATATAGGTGTAACTATCCCATATAATTATCTAATATCATATCCATATTATCAGGGATATTTCTCAATTTTCCCATACAGACAAAGATTATCCATGATTATCCCACATAGTTTATTATCCCGTATGGGTGTTTCTATAATGTGGGGCTCCTCAGTCATAAGTTGGTTTGTAAACCCCATGAATAGTATAGGTGAAAGTGTCATAAACCATACTTGTTGAACTTATGTTCACCAACTTAGCTATCGTAAACGGGTGCTTCACATTCTATATTTGTATATCATCCCATAATATATCGTCGAATATCATCTGTTATCATATATGGCTATGAACATACAAAAATGGGATCAAATAGGTGGATGCCAATTCTTTTCTTTTTCAAATAGATCTGGTTGGTGGTTTGGAACATGTTTTATTTTTTCATATATTGGGAATGTCATCATCCCAACTGACGAACTCATATTTTTCAGAGGGGTAGGTCAACCACCAACCAGAGATGTAATGATCTATTCCCATATCATCCCCTGTGGATCCAAACACCGTCTAGGAAGGTACTTAACCCCCCAAATCATACCCCGGCCCACTTCCTAAGAAGCTATTTGGATCCATAGGGATTACCCTCTGTTAAGCAGCCACATAACTATGGAAAATCACCATTTTATAGCTGGGTAAATCCACTATTTCGACTGGGCCATTTTCAATAGCTAATATGATCACAACCCATAGACAGCTGTCCCAATGACTCCAGTTGATCGTCTCCAGGTCCCCACTTGGCTTGGCTCGCGCCCCCGAGAGCCCCTTCGCGCGTGCGGATCGCGCCCCTCGCTGGAGGGCAAGGCGACGACGGCGATGATGGCGGCGCCGAGAGGATGATGTCAGGGAGATCTTCAGGAAAGAGCCTATGGGTTGATAGGCAATTATTTGGTAACTTTATGTATTTATGATCATCATATTAATGATGATAGGGTAATTCTATGTTCCGAATGTGGTAACTATGGTGAATTATACGATAATCATGTGTAAATTATAACTAGAATATTGGCGAAGGCTATGGGTTCATGGTACTTACATATTTGTATTCCTTCTTAGACTTTCATGGGGACTCTTGTGGCTTCATGTGGTTTCGACATTGATGCCCTTCATGCGGTGCCAGGTATGTGCGAGGCCCAAATGGCGGAAGTGATCGCGGAGCGCCTGGGCCAAAATGATGTTTCCTTGCGGAGTAAACATAGCAGTCAATGGGTATAACATTAAATGATGAATTATTAGTGGTAAATGGTCATTAATGATAGATATTAATGGATATATATATATATAATGGACCCCGCCCACATAGAATATAGAATTGAAATTTTGGCTTCCCAGGGCATCCCCATAATTGAACTTGAAAACATTTACTTAGAATACAGTTGACGTCAAAAAACCTATACTTAGAATATCGTTGGGCCATATAAATTCTTTCACTTTTCCAGACGAATTCGTCATTTTTCCATAGAAATTCTTCACTTTTCTTTATAAATCCTTCACGTTTCCATACAAATACAAACTCTTCACTTTTCCATATTTTTGCCATACAAATTCTTTCACTTGTTCAGTCAAATTGATCATTTTTCCATGTATTTATATATATATATATATTTAAGAAATCCTTCGCATTTCTATACAAATTCTTCACTTTTCCATTTTTTTCCATACGAATTCTTCCCTTCGGTGAGCCTGAAAAAATCATTTTTTTAATACAATATGAAAAGAAATTGATCATTTCGGGGCACCTTTTTTTGTTTGTTAAAACGTTCTAGTTTACGGACTTCAGACATCCAGGGGTGCTTCTCCCCAAAGGGAATTACGTATATGATATATTATATTGATATATACCCTTATACTTTTACATGAAAGATACCCCATTCCTTGCAGAACTACATACATAGAATATAGGTCCCCAATGAAAATAGCTAACCATTCCTTTGGGAACACCAACTAATTCCAGTAGTTTCATTGCAAACTATTTTTTTCCATTGTTCTCCGACACCGTTCGTGGGGGGTACCCTTCGGTGAGCTTGAAAAACTCAGTTTTTTTAATTCAATATATAAAAAAAATGATCATTTCGGGGGACCTGTTTTTTTGTTGAAACGTTCCAGTTTAGGAACTTCAGATATCCAGGATTGCTGCTACCCAAAGGGAATTACGTATATAATAATTATACATGAAGGGGACCCTATTGCTTGCAAAACTACATACATAGAATATAGGTCCCCAGTGAAAAATATTCATCATTTTTTGAAGGAATGCCACCTAAGTCCATTAGTTTTCATTGCAAACTAGTTTTTTTTTTTCATAGTTCTCCGACACCGGTCGTGGGGGGTACCCTTCGGTGAGCTTGAAAAACTCGTTTTTTTAATACAATATGAAAAGAAATTGATCATTTCGGGGGAGCTGTTTTTTGTTGAAACGTTCTAGTTCACGGACTTCAGACATCAAAAATTGCTGCTCCCCAAAGGGAATTACGTATATTATATAATAATTATACATGAAGGGGACCCTATTCCTTGCAGAACTACATACATAGAAAATAGGTCCCCAGGGAAAATACTCATCATTTTTTTAAAGGAATGCCACCTAAGTCTATTGGTTTTCATTGCAACATATTTTTTTCATAGTTCTACGACAAAGATCATTTCTTTAACGCAATATGAAAAGAAATTGATCATTTCGGGGGACCTGTTTTTTTGTTGAAACGTTCCAGTTTAGGAACTTCAGACACCCAGGATTGCTACTCCCCAAACGGAATTACGTATATCATATACACCCTTTTGATTGGAAGAGATAAAATTCCTTTCAGAACTACATACATAGAATATAGGTCCCCGGTGAAAATATTCATTCATTTTATTGGCTTTCATTGCAAAAATATGTGTTTGGTCATAGTTTCCCGACACCGGTCGTGGGGGATACCCTTCGGTGAGCTTGAAAAACTCATTTTTTTAATTCAATGTATAAAAAAAATGATCATTTCGGGGGACCTGTTTTTTGCGGACTTCAGACATCCAGGATTGCTGCTCCCCAAAGGGAATTATGTATATAATAATCATACATGAAGGGGACCCTATGGCTTGCAAAACTACATACATAGAATATAGGTCCCCAGTGAAAATATTCATCAATTTTTGAAGGAATGCCACCTAAGTCCATTAGTTTTCATTGCAAAATAGTTTATTTTCATAGTTCTCCGACACCGGTCGTGGGGGTTGCCCTTCGGTGAGTTTGCAAAACTCATTTTTTTAATACAATATGAAAAGAAATTGATCATTTCGGGGGACCTGTTTTTTTGTTGAAACGTTCTAGTTTACGGACTTCAGACATCAAAAATTGCTGCTCCCCAAAGGGAATTACGTATATAATAATCATACATGAAGGGGACCCTATTCCTTGCAGAACTACATACATAGAAAATAGGTCCCCAGTGAAAATATTCATCAATTTTTTAAGGAATGCCACCTAAGTCCATTGGTTTTCATTGCAAAATATTTTTTTAGTTGATTTTCATAGTTCTCCAACACCGTTCGTGGGGGGTACCCTTCGGTGAGCTTGAAAAACTCATTTTTTTAATACAATATAAAAAGAAATTGATCATTTCGGGGGACCTGTTTTTTTCTTGAAACGTTCCAGTTTAGGAACTTCAGATATCCAGGATTGCTTCTACCCAAAGGGAATTACGTATATAATAATTATTCATGAAGGGGACCCTATTCCTTGCAAAACTACATACATAGAATATAGGTCCCCAGTGAAAATATTCATCATTTTTTAAAGGAATGCCACCTAAGTCCATTGGTTTTCATTGCAAACTAGTGTTTTTTCATAGTTCTACGACACCGGTCGTGGGGGGTACCCTTCGTTGAGCTTGAAAAACTAATTTTTTTAATACAATATGGAAAGAAATTGATCATTTCGGGGGACCTGTTTTTTTGTTGAAACGTTCTAGTTTACGGACTTCAGACATCCAGGATTGCTGCTCCCCAAAGGGAATTACGTATATAATAATCATACATGAAGTGGGCCCTATTCCTTGCAGAACTACATACATAGAAAATAGGTCCCCAGTGAAAATGTTCATCCATTTTTTCAGGAACACCACCTAATTCCATTAGTTTTAATTGCAAAATAGTTCTTTTCTCATAGTTCTCGGACACCGGTCGTAGAGGGTAGGTACCCTTCGGTGAGCTTGAAAAACTCATTTTTTTAAATACAATATGAAAAGAAATTGATCATTTCGGGGGACCTGTTTTTTTGTTGAAACGTTCCAGTTTAGGAACTTCAGACATCCAGGATTGCTGCTCCCCAAAGGGAATTTTGTATATAATACTCATACATGAAGGGGACCCTATTCCTTGCAGAACTACATACATAGAATATAGGTCCCCAGTGAAAATATTCATCAATTTTTGAAGGAATGCCACCTAAGTCCATTGGTTTTCATTGCAAAATAGTTCTTTTCTCATAGTTCTCGGACACCGGTCGTAGAGGGTAGGTACCCTTCGGTGAGCTTGAAAAACTCATTTTTTTTAATACAATATGAAAAGAAATTGATCATTTCGGGGGAGCTGTTTTTTTGTTGAAGCGTTCCAGTTTAGGAACTTCAGACATCCAGGATTGCTGCTCCCCAAAGGGAATTATGTATATGATAATTATATAACCTTATACATGGAAAAGATCAAATTCCTTGCAGAACTATATACATAGAATATAGGTCCCCAGTGAAAATATTCATCCATTTTTTCAGGAACACCACCTAATTCCATTAGTTTTCATTGCAAAATAGTTCTTTTCTCATAGTTCTCGGACACCGGTCAAGGTGGGTACCTTTAGGTGAGCTTGAACAATTTCAAAAAGGATTTTTATGGTGTTTTGGTGGATTTTAGTGGGGTGAAAAAAAATGAAACATGACCATTTATGTTCATTTATGTTGCGGTATGGGTGATATGTTGATAATTCAAAGGATTTTAGTGGGATGACAATTTGAAAAAATGACCATGTATGTCCATTTATGCTGCAATATGGGTGATATTTTGATAATTCAACCGAAAATTAGTGGGGTGAAAAATTCAAAAAATATCAATTTATGTCCATTTATGCTGCAGTATGGGTGATATGTTGATAATTCAAATGGGGAGAAAACACATGAGCACGAAATGGGGGCATATTCTAAGTGGAGTTACGGTCGAGTTCAACTGCATAATTGGAAAAACGGATATTCTAAGATAACGGGGTAGATTATATATATATGGGATATTAATGGGATGATACACTAGGTCAATCAACTGGATGGGTAGAAAATAATCCTAACTAGTCTTTTGGTATGGGATTATCTACGTTCACCAGCTAAGATTGTTTTTTTTGCTGAGTATCTAAGATTGGCCATGATCAGGGGAAGACAAATTGTTGTTGTAGTAAGGGAGCATTGGAAAGTGATCCGCACATTTTGGTTGTATGAATCCGCATTTGTTTTATTTGCTTGTTGAATTGGAAATTGACTCTCAGGCGCGTGAAGTTCATGAGTGATCCATGTTGATCCTGCATATAGGGTGTGTCTGAAACGGGGTATCCGGTATACCCCCCAAACTGGCAGTTTCTATTAGGGAACATGATGATATTGTGGTCTACCCCCTATTAGACAAATCCATGTTGGACGGCTTCATGTTCTAAACAACAGCCCAACAGTGCATTGTGTCTTTATCATACCTTCCCTCGCTGGACACATCCAAAAAGCCTCGATCCATGGCTTGGAAGTAGCCGGATCATCTTGGTGAAACCACCTATTGATAGCGAAGTTGGGGATAGATAGCGCCAATTTCTCCATGGTTTATGATGTAACAGTATTCATGGGGTGAAAACAAACCGGCTTATTACTTGGAAGGCCCCACATTGTATGTATATTATTGTATATTCATATGTATCTATAGTCATCTGTCTGTCAAGAAACTGCAGGTTTTGTTGTCCCCCTTTGAGGGTTTTTCCTGCACCCATCAAATAATCACCCCACCTGCAGCCCCAAGTACTGTACCTAGGTAGCTAGTCCTGTCTCCTGTAGTTGGAATCATTGCACTAATCTCCCATCTGTAGTCGCTATACTATCATGAGGGATTCCTGGGATTTCCAGTTATTTGCTACATAGCTATGGTTAATGATGCTTAACGAAAGAGAATGACGATCAATGGTGATTTATGCTGGTTGGTGGTTTGGAACATGAATTTTATGTTCCATTTCATATTGGGATGTCATCCTTCCCATTGAGGAACTCATATTTTTTAAGATGGTTAAAACCACCAACCAGAAACACATGTTTTCTCCACCAGCTTGCGATTCCAAGCATCTCAGGTCTCTGATTGGGATTGCAACTTGGACTACTCTGTGGCGCCCAACAGCCGCGGCACGAGCAATTTGTCCTCGGGCGCCAATGGCAGCGAAAGTTCCGCGAGCACCTGGAGGTGAACCGAAGTTCGGGTGCTGCCCCAGGTTACCATAGGAAGGGAAATCAATCATGAAACATGAGGAAAATGAGGACTTCACCAGCTGGGATTTGGAATTGTATTTTGATCAATTTGGAGGACCTTGCTGTGGATCCACTTTTGGTGACTTCTATGTGGTCGGTAATTTTTGACCCCCATCTTCTATTTGATTTGATCTTCTATTTGTCCGGGCGGCCAAAACAAAATAAACAATGCTATTTTCAGGGCTATTTGGTCTGATATGCCAAGGCTCTGGAAGACTGACATTTAGAGTGTTTTCACACTTTCACGATCGAATAGCGCATATCAATTAGACGTAGTAGCTGCTAGTCAAGCAGTAACAGATAGTGGCAGGCAGTGGCAGGTAGCGGCAGGTAGTGGCAGGTGGAGGTAGTGTCGGATTGTGGCAGGTGGAAACACTGGCAGGTATTGGCAGGTGGTGGCAGGTAGTATCAGGTAGTGGCAGGTAGTGGCAGGTAGGTGAAGATTTTTAAATAATAGACCGATCAAATAGAAGATATTCACTGAATTAATTTCAATGGCTGATACCCATCCCAATTAATAATTATTCAATATCTTCTATTTGATCGGTCAGTTTGTACACCAATATCTTCTATTTGATGTTTTTTTCCTCAACCGGGTTTGTGACTAACATCAAACCCAAAAAAACAAAACAAAAACGATGTTTTTTTTGCGTTTTTTCAGAAGTCGAAAAAAGGGCCCGTTGCAGATGGTTTTACGGGGGAGGACCTCTTTGTATCTTCTATTGGATCTGAAAATGTGAAAAAGGACCCTACATGACCCTCGAAACCGGCTCTTGGAGGACCCTTTGCGACAAGGACCGTCTTCCAATTTGGTTTCTTTTCTTACACCTCCAATTTTGCATCTTCTATCTGGTTTAATTATTTAATATCTTCTATTTTTGTGTTTTATATATATATATATATATAAATAAATAAATATATATATATCATACATCCATATCCAATAAATATATATATATATATAGACACACACACACACATGCAGAAACATACATCCGGCGCCGCCAGGCGTGGATTGCCGATCCAAAGACGGCCCTCGTCGCAATCCTCCCGCGACCTTTGACGCTGGGTGCTCAGTGCAGCGGGGAGGGGATTTTGCTGGGATATCAATGTAATATATTTAATATAAGTATATTTCTATAGATGATAAGATGTGCATATATATATATGTGTTATTGTATGTTTTTGATATCATATATGTATAGTTACAAAGGCAATATATCATTTTTTGTGTAATAGTAGACTTATGTTGGGGTATATTTATCATACATATGGTTGTACGCAAATACATCAATGATATTTGGAAATATGTTTACTTATATGTACTCGTAATGATGTAGAATATTCACGATCATTCAGTGATACTTGCAAATTATCATGTATGTATATATACCTGGAAAGCCGTTTGAACAAATTTTTTTGTTCATTATGGGAAAATCTGGTCGAATACACCTTTTAATGATCAATGAACAATTTTACCCGTAATGACCAGATAATTTGGTCAATTCACGATATTGCTATTGGAGGTGCGCCCGATCCTTGCATCCAAGGCTCACAGTATGGATGTGAATGATGTGAAATAAAAAAGGGGAAGATGCATGTGACCATGCACCCCAAATCGAGAATGGAAGAAATATATGATGGGTGCCATAGAATATATTATGTGGCATAGACTATATATTATAGATTCCCAACAGGGTCTCTTGAAATATGTGCATAGAAACCATGCGTCCTGATTGGGATGATTGCATCGCTGCTGAGCACGTTGAGGCCCGCTCTGATTACGTGGGGGGGGGGCATCGAAAAACGAAATAAGTTTGATTTGATTTCTTGCCATGAATTCTATCTTGCAAGTACAGTTGGCTTTTGCTGGAAGCTTTTGGGCGTTCCCTTCAGAGCAAACCGGCTCAAAAAAAAAAACGTTTTGCTGCCTTGCTATGGCGAACCTTTATGGTGTTGCTAAGCATTGGTGGATGGAGCCTTCCATCCAAGAGAGGGGGAAAGAGGGCGGCATTGGTGCCATTGTTGTAACCAACAATACCCAGCCCCTTGCATCCAAAGATGTACGTCATGCCTTGTGGAACAGAGAAGTCTTGATCCCAATCATGGAGAATATGCGATACCACCACCTGATCAAGACACCTGATATGGGGACGATTCAAGACCAAGTTTGGATTCTCCAGCTGCTGTCTACCAAGCAGGGATTTGATGCCCACAACCTTCCTCCAATCCCTGAAGAGTTGGAAGTGCCGGTTCATTTGTCGGTGATTAGCATTAAGAAGCTGGTGTCATATGTGCGAGCCAAGTACATTCGTCCTCACATGCCACGGGACAAGGGTTCCTTTCTTCATGCATGTTTCCATTTTTTTATGTGATTATCAATCATGCAGTTCAAATCAGATCATAATTTCCAGGTCTTTCCCGGAACCACAGTATGTATTTTCTTCCATTCCAATTTGCATATGATGGATGGAAGAAATCCTGCACCTGCACCGCTTCGTGCCCATGTATAGTGGTAACACTTATAACTATAACTGCAATGGGACTATATTGGATAAACCATCTATCATCCGGTGCAAGATTTCTTCCATCCACAATATGGTTCAGATCCCTTGGATCATATATGCCCCATAGCTACCCCTGGAGGACGCAGACTTCAGAGAGCTCTTGACCCACTTTGGCGAGTTGGAGCCTTTTTTGCACCCGGCACATTGTCCATGGTTCATCGGGCCAGCACACTTTCAAATGGTAAAGGTGAAACCGGTGAAACCAATGAATTTGACTGCAGGCTGAGGTTGATATATAGATTTTATGGGAATCATTTCAATATATTTGGAACCCTACATTACATGCATGTATACAGTTGTTGCAATATGTTGGAGTGTTTGCTATCAATTCCCACCGGCCTTGGCCGCGCAACTCCGCCTCTCAGGAACTCTATTTAGACCTCCCCGCGGACAAGTCAGCTCCTGACGACAGCGAGGATGAGAAGGGCGAATCTAAGGAGTGTGATCTACGTGATCGGGTTCGTCAGGTGCCAATTCCTTCACCTACTACAACCCCGGTTGTGCCAGCTCTGGCTGAATCTGTGGGTGGGAACTCGGGTTTGCTTGAGAATGATATGTGGGTTCCAGAAGCCCTTCCTGTTGATGAGCAGGAATGTGTGTTTGGATTGCACAAAAAAATCATGGAGGCCAAGGCCAGGATTGCTGAACTCAAAGGTCAGAATTCCAACAGTACTGGTACTCCCATGGTTTCTCCGAGTGATCCAGTTCCAGAGATAGCGTCACCAGTGAATTCGACTTCATCAAGGGTTGCTGAAATTAGATCCCGGATGGAAAAGTTGCAGTCAGATTTGAAGTTTCTTGTCAGTACCATCGACCAGTTTCCGTCTTTATGAAAACATTGTTCATATGGCCATCCAAGTTGATCAACAGCAATCTTAAGAGGTATAGATGTATTCCCCTGGAACCTTAGGATAGATGTATTCCCCTGGAACCTTTAAAAATTAATATCAAACCTGTGAACCCATCTCTTTCCCAGGTTGGAAGCCAGCACTTCTGTGCCAGCAATGGACTTTGATGAGACTCTCCCGATGGTGCCGGATGAAACTCAGTACTACGCTCCCGATGCTGTGCCCGATGCTGTGCCCGATGCTGGGGTGGATGAAGCTTGGTGCCCCCCCGAAGCCACTCAGGGTGAGGATGAAGGCCCCAAAATCAATGATCCTACTACTGGCAATGGTGATGAAGGTGAGCGCATTCCTGTTCCTTGAACCGGATATAGGTTGATGTCTCTACCACTTCAACCGAACTTCAAGTGTTTCTGTTTTAGATGTTTTTTTTTCAGGGGAAAAGTTCAATATGTGGGTTCTCAGCTGCTCTGTGCGCTCAGGTTGTGGATCGCTTGAAGCAACAGCGGTTGAAGGATGAAAAGAAAGAGGAAAACTCTACGAGGAAAGGAAGGAAGCCTAAGGGAAAGGCAGGAAAGGCAGCCAAGGCAGAAAAGCCAGCAAAGGCACGAAAGGCAGCTAAGGCAGGAAAGGCAGCAAAGGCAGAACCTGAAGCAAACAAGGAGCAATCCAGCAACAGTCCAAAAACCATAGGTAAGAGACTTCGCAGGATGAAGTCACAGGTGCGCATGGTAAGCAATGAACCAGAAGATGGTAAGATCACCCAGAAGGATAAGGCCACACCATCAGCAGCAAAGACAAGGAATCCAAGCAGTGAGACAACGGCAATCCCAACCACTATGAGCAAAGGTAAGGGCAAGGATGAACGCAATGTCAAGGAGGCAGGCAAAACGAAGAAAGTCAAGAAGGGATGCAAGGTCAAGGGATGCAAAACGAAGAAAACGAAGAATGTAAAGAAGGCACAGGGTGAAGAGGAGGCAATGGACCAGGCAGGACATGCAGGCAAAGGAGCAAAGGCAAAAAAAGCAAAGCAGTCGTCCACATGTGCGGAGCCAGCCCCCAAAGCTGGAGAGGACAGTCCACTCGCCTTTCATCTTAAGCATGCATGTTTGTTATGACATATCACATATGAGCAACATAATGGCTACATATCCTTAAGTATAAACTGATCTACAAGTCTATTACCAAATGTCTCCAGGATGGATGCCGCCGAAAGCGCATCAAGCACGATGAGACCACGGGTGAGATTAAATCCGTAGTTGAGCACTTGAACCAACAGTTTGAAGGGCAGTTCAAGATCATGGTGTACTGGTCGCGCTCAGCTGTAGGATTCCTAATCCTTAAGAATGGCAAGCTCCAACAGGCTTGGTAGCTGAAAACGTTAAAACCTTTCTGATGTTCTAATTATTTGATGTTCTGGTTGAAAATGTTGGGAATTATGTATGATTCATTTCATAAGTAGGTTACCCACATGGACAGACCCGCCAACCCAGTCTCCTTTGCCATTGTTGGTGTCCCGATCCACGCCATGTCCTGGAGGTTTGCTACTGCACAGTGCGCTTTGAGGATTTGATGTTTGCAGTCAAGAGTGTCGCAACCATAGCTACTTTATTGCACCCCAGGAGATGCTTTTCCTTTGTCCCATCAACCATTCAATAAATGCAATCCCACTTGGAAAAAGTAATTGGCCACAAGTGGTAAGCCATGACCCTGAATTGTTGAATTAACAATCTGCAGCCCTTGACTTATCTGAGGCTGGTCAAATGCTCAACGGCATTGATGAAGCGGACGCTGTGTCGAATTTTCTGTACTACAAGCCAGTTCTTACCGGCCAGAGCTCTGATCCCAATTTGAAGGAGGAGTTGCACAAACATATCAAGGAATTCACTGATGAAGTCAGCCCCGAAAATGAGGATGCTGATGCTCAGGATGTTGACTAAAGAAGCCGGACATTTATCTTAGAGTATATCTGTAGGGTTCCCATGCATGTAAGGCTTTCACATCACCGTTTTCGAAACACATGGTTTATCGCAGTGAACCTCCAGCTACAATGACTACTGAACGCATGAACTCATTTTTCATTGTGTTCATATCAGCATTTGATCTGTGATTGCCTGCTGGCATGGTCCGCTTTGTGGCACACAATTCTATCTTTGGGGGATATGGCTTAAACGCCGCAAGACTTTGTCTCGCCAGCGCTTTGGGGAAAAAAGTTTCCATCTCCCACTTTGTATTTGGGCAGGGTTCCATTTATCC
This sequence comes from Cladocopium goreaui, assembly GCA_947184155.2. NCBI lineage: Eukaryota > Dinophyceae > Suessiales > Symbiodiniaceae > Cladocopium > Cladocopium goreaui. Next base: position 683,677 of record CAMXCT020000824.1, read on the forward strand.
AGATGAAAAGAATACGTACCAAAGTCTTACAAAATCGGAACAGGATGTGAAATTACCACCAACAATTCTGGGTTCATTCACTTTCAATCGTCATTCTCGCCTTGGACAGGTTATGTGATTGCTGCTGCTGCTATACCAGCTGGCTGAGGACTGGATGGTGGTCACATTTTTTCACAAACAATGGATGAAAAATGAAACCCAGCCCAGCGTTTATTGTTTTTTGAAATGCAAATCATGAGAAGTTCATTCCATACATGGTGGACCCTGAGAAACATTCCCCAGCAACAAAGATCCCACACGCTCGCACAATCGTCCTTCCGCCAGGATCTTGGCATGCCTCTTGCAGGCAAGAAATGGATTGCGAAACGGGGCTTTGTGAAGCCAAGTCGAACTGTCCTGTTATTTCATTGGGTGATGTGTTGGCAAATATTGGCAGATTTGAACTGATTGCCAATCAAGAAGGGTGGGCCGTCCAGAGTGCAATTTTCTTGGGCTGGGTGATCAGCAGTCATGTTCAATGAAACTTTGGGGACAATCATGTTTTCGAGAGAAAAAACGATGTCCAGTTTAAACTTCCATTTAATCCATCTTGCCATTCATTCGATACACTTAATCCATCTTGCCATTCCGATGCAGCCACCATCCAGCTCCAAATATTGGCGCCTCGTTTCTCTGGGAGCCATGAGGGCCTGGGACAGCCGGGATGTGACGCGTTTGGTCCATGAAATGAAGAAGCGATTCCTGCCCAAGGCATGAATCATAGAATGAAACATAAATTTCATGGTATGATTTTCAAGTTATAATGACCAAGTACTGATGTTTTTGTCCTTTGCAGGCATTTATTCTTTTGACCTTATTGGTCATCTGGAATGGGATCCCTGGAGATTCTGGCGTGGGCGTGGGGTCCTTAAAGATGAATCATATGAATCTTGCAAATTCAGAAACTTGAAACTTGATGGAATCCAAACTATAAGATTAAACTATAATCTGTCCATTCCGATCCTCGGGCTCAGGATTTCCAGTTCATTGAACTCTTCTCTGGGTCTCGTATGGCAACAAAATGTGTATCGGGTGCTGGATACCGTGCAACATGCATCGATATCAAAGACCATGAAGCTGCTGGATATGCCTTGGGGGAAGGTAGTGTCTTTGACATTAACAGTGCTTCAGGCTTTGTGCTCCTTAGCGTAATAGTGAAAACTACATGCATGCATACATGATATGGGCGCATGGGATGCCAGTATGGGGCCATATTGGCTTTAACCTCCCTTGAAACAAGTGACCTGGAAACCCCGTTTTTTGATCAAAAACGGGTGTTCCAGGTCACTTGTTTAAATTTACCAGACCATATGAACCCTTACCCATCGCATTCAACAGCCAACCCAGGTTGGCAATCCAGGCTTTGCTTCAAGGAGACCCGGATGGATTCGTGGCATGGTATGGTGTGCTATGCAGTACATGGTCAGCAGTATCAAGGGGATCAACATTTCGATGGTACCTCAACTCCTTGGGATATGAAGATCGGGAATGTGTGGCACAAGGAAATTTGATGGTAGCAAGGTTCGGATGTTAAACAAAACATGTTCATGCAAAGGCTTTCATGTTTCCCATCAAGTACAATTAAGACCAATGCAACAAACCCATGAAGGTGCTCACTGCTGATGGCGCTGACTGTGTGCTTGGGTGGTGTTTTCATTTGTGAGCAACCTCGGCAAAGCTTGCTCTATCGACATCCTCGATTCCGTTGGCTAACTACTATTTGTACGGCCCCCCGATTTGAATATAAATGATTTCATTGGTGAATGTCTATTTTGGATTATCTTCCATGGATCTTACAACTCTGGATCTCTGAACCAAGGTTTTCCGAAGCTGTTGGTGGATGCGTTTATTCAAATCTGATTCTCCAAAGCGACATGTGGCATACTCCAATTCCCCATGGGTCGAACGCTTCAACTTGGGTCGGCTTACTGGATGGAAACCCAGTGACAACAAGAAGAAGAACACTGCTGTTTATGTGGATCCTATTTCCGGGAAAAGGAAATGGCATGGAACCAAAAATCTAAAGGGTACAGAGCCTTTACCTCAGTTGTTTTTACTGTCAACTACTGGTTTTGTTGCACCCCATCATTAACGTCCATTTGACCTGTAGCCTGGTAAATCAGGTGCTACCCGCTCCGCTTTGGGAATGAAGATCGTAGAGATCTTTCCTCGCCTCTTGAAAGACTGCAAGCCAGTTGAGTGCCCACCTGATGCCAATGGAGCGACTATTTTTGAGTCAATGGAATACGGGGATATGTGTTCCGATGCGGATATTAGGACCTGTATTTTGTACATAAGAGGATCGTACAGCCTCCAAATTCCACCAAGTTGGCGAAAACTCTTGCCAACACATATTTGAGAAGCATTTTATGGGAACCCCGACGGATCCAATCAAAAAAAATACACATTTTGAACAATATCGATTTGATCAAAAAAAACAATCAAATATGGCCATATATGGGCATATACTCCAGTATTTGGGTGTATTGAAAAAACCGTACCCGTACTGAAACCGTAATTTATTGGGTTTTTATTGGAAAAAAACCATAGCGAAATGTTGAAAAATACCATATATGGGCTGTTTTCCAGGGGTTCTCGCTAGATGCCTTTTGCAGCGAACTTAGCTGCTTCTGGAAATGGGTATCGGCCAAAGCATGGTCCATAGACATTCAACATCTCAAGTTTCACACTTGTGAGACGTTTCAGCTACGTGTGTGAGAGATTGTCTTTGGAAAATGTGAGTATATATCGATTCAACAAGTGTGCTGTTCAATGCATGATGTGTTCACATGATACCCATCACTCATGAGATCAGTAATTACTTTCCCCCCTCAGCCATTTTGTGAACCAATCGGCTTGGTGTGCTGGGTGAATGGAGCCTTTGCTCTCTCGTGCGTGGAGCTGCGCATCCTTGGGTGCTGGTCAGAATCATCTCATGGCAGTTAAGAAGGAAGGGATGACCCGCCAGAAACAAATGGAAATGGAGTTAAAGGCCAGGGTGAAGGTTTAAGTTCAATGGTTTGAAATGTTAATGTTCAAAGAGCCATAAGTATAATCTTTCCCTCAGCGATTTCAATGGTCACCTGTCAGGCATTGCAGGATGAACTTCTGATGCTAGAGAACCCACCTCCTATGATGGATGCTAAGGCCGGACTTATATTCAAAAGGTGTTGGGTATACTATATACCATATGGCAGATTTGTTTTTATTTAAAAAAAAACACCAAACCCCTTGTTGGCCTGTGCCAGGACTTGACACCGTCTGCTGCACCACCTGCTCCTACTTTGGAGGACACAAACCATTGCAATCATTGCATACTGTAAGCAAACCCATTAAGAAACATCAGAGATTGAGATTTGTGAGGATCTTTTTTAGGTGATAGGTTTGCAATTGGTAACCTATAATGATATCTGAACCTGTGTCCTCTGTCCCTTGTGCCTGTGTGATGTAGGAAGCCAAGCCTGGCAAAGAAGCTTCTGCGGCACATGCCGACCCCGAGCATGAGCGGGCTGGGAACCTAAAGTTGTGGGAACATGAAATTTTCGACAAACTACTATTTATCCATCTCTTATATTCTCTTATGATGGATGTTATTGATCATATATGATCATATAATATGTGCTGCAATGCGTTAGGCACTGGAAGAAAAGCAAAAGCTTCTTGAGGAGATTGAAGTTCTAAGGAGGCAGAAATCTAGACTCTCGAATTCAACCGTGGGTTCAACACCTTCCCCACGGCCGTCTGCACCTACTCCCAAGCCTAGCCCTCCTACCCCCACTCCCTCAGTGGCTCCATCCCATGCTGCTGAACGTGCCCCGGACTCTGATGAGGATGGTGAGGCCAGGTTTTCAGGGAATGGGGACCGGGGTTATGGGTTTGGGGTTTGAAATCATGTGTCATAACATTCTTGTTGAGATATTTCCATCAATCATTGCCAAACACCTTGAACGAGATGCATGTTGGGAATTAGCCATCAAGTGTTACCACCAGCTGTCTCTTGTGAAGGACTCCGGCGAGAAGATCACCCGAGATGACAGGGGACGTTTGCTGTTGAACGGCAAACTCATGAGTGATGCTGCGGTTGAACAACGTCTCCGCCGCTGGTGCACCAAGAAGAAGAATGGAGGTCTAAAGTGTTCCCAGGATGTTTATGAGCGATATCATAATCAGGGGCCTGACGCCCGACTGGAGCTTATCCAAATCTTCAAAGATGCGTTTTTGAACAAGGAGCCATTGCAACAATTGCATCTTAGAACCATCTTGAAGTTAAAAGTATAGCCTATAGAGTCTACATGTTACCAACAAACTCCCACTCCATGTCTCCTTGCTCCCATGTGAGCTGCCTGCAGGACCAGTGCCAGAGTTCCGTCCGTAAGCTTGTAGTGGAGGAGACCGGGAAGACCTTGAAAGTGCAAGCTGGATGGTACACAGAGCGTCAGATGAAAGACACCTTGAAAATGCCAAAGTGGCTAGCCTAAGATTCATGTGGTCTTGAGATTTAAAACTTATGAGTTGGATTGCAAATGGGTGAAATCTATTATGATGTAGCCCTGAAAAGAATGTCATCATTGAATCACCCCTGAGGTGCGAGATTGACGCAGTGACCGCTTACACAGCTGACCGACCAAAGCTTCGAAGGCTATGGATGTTTCAATATGATTTCAACTTATTGCATCTTAAGTTATCATAGCCCGATTACCGGAAAATCATGGCAGGAAATGGAAGTATAATCCCAAGATCGAACAGCACTACATCGAAGTGGATGAGTCCGGGGAGTTGACAAAGCGATATACCCAAACCAAAGAGGAGGAGGAAATCTGTGGTTCTGCCAGGCCCGTTGAGTTCAGGACCCTGTCCCTGGAGGACCCCGCGGCCATGGATCGAGGAGCTGAGGAAGAGGCTGCCGCTGACCCTCCAGGAAGTGAGCCCAGGCCACCTAATGCGGATGTGGAGAAGCAGGACTGACCGTTTATCGTAGGGGGAACCCTTGTCATGCAAGTATATTTACATTTTTTTGTCTATCAATCGATGACCCAGAGCAGGAAACACATGTGCTGTTGACCAAGTCCATGGAAGCTCTGTTGGCAAAGTCGGCCAAGTTGCGAGACATCGAGTCAAAAGTTGAGAACCCCAGGCCACTTTAGTATTGGTAGGATTGGCGTTCAATGATCACACAATCAAATTTGAATCAACAGTATTTGTTTTCATGAGTGACCTTTGCATCATCTCATTTAAAGCCATACCCTAAGTGTGAAGTCGATCCTCAAGACTGCCTATGAAGCCATGGACACTCACTATGATGCATTGGCTACAAGCCTGGCTCGCTACCGTGCAGTGAAGACAAAACCGTCTGATACGTTTCTTTGGCACAATCATGTTGAATCTATTGTTATAAAATGGTATATAGCAAAAACATTACTGACATTCCATCAGCCCCGGCACTTTGAGGTTGGCTCAGAACATTGACAAGCAATTGGAATACGCAGAAGTCTTGTGCCTTGATTTAAAACCACTCTGAACAACTGGATTTCTATGGGTGGTGGAACCATGGGGTTTATGTTTTTTGCCGTCCCAGGGGAAGCAAGGCTACACGTGCAGAAGTCCAAGCCCAGCATTCGCCCCAGAAAATTCTGGTGAGAACAGTGTGAACATACATGTGCATATGTATATTCATTCATATTATATCATATATATTTGAAGTAGAATCGATCTTATAAAGTCTGATACACATATCACGGTATATCACCACATGGTCATACCTAAGGCCGGCTTTGAAATCTGCCCGGACCAAGCGCAAGTCTGAGAACGACGATACCAATTCTGAGTTGCCAGCACCAAAGGTGCCAAAGTCGAAGGCAAAGAGCAAGGCGAAAGCCAAGTCTGCCAAGTAAAGGCAAACTTCATGAAATGGGGTTTTGCAATTCTGAAATGATTTGCTTTGGATCGATCTCACAGCCCTTTCAAGCGTGTGGTTGCATTGGAGTCAACCCTGAACATGCTCACCTGGGCCTAGCGTGAATTCCATGAAAAAAAATCGTCCACGGGTAGTGCAACAAATCTTATCCATGCAGTGCAGCATGCCCAGAAAGACCCATCCCTGGCCTTCCCACTGTTTCTGTAGATCCCATTGCCATCGCATCAGCACCTTGGCCATGCCAGGTGTTGTTGGACCAATGGGAAAGCATGCAGCATCGTGCATTGCAAATGGTGCCGGGGACCCAAGAGGGAAAGGGTGAAAAAAAAACAAACTATATCAAACTATGAATTATATTTGGATACTTTGGACAAGCCACCATTCTGGAGATTTGGCCCAAAAGACAAACAAAAAATCAGAATAGTTTAGTCGTCAGCTCCCCATGGATACTCGAGCCCGTGTAGTTGAGAAAAGGGAAAGAATTCTGGCCTCATTGAAGGCTTCATTTGAAGCTTTGGGTGTTCACGACCCAGACTTGCCCTGGGGGTTTGTGGCAGGACCCAAACGGCCTTTTGAAAAGCATGCCTTTGAAGCAAGGCAAAGACTCCGTGATTTGGAGCAACTACAGGTTCTGGATACGGTCATTAGCAATTGGAAATTCATCAACTTGGAAGTGAACCGTGATGAAACCGATCAAAATGTGAGCTGTGGCAGCTGAGTGGGCTTTTTTCAATTGCCAATTCGTTATGGCTAGGCCATGCAGTATGGCTTGCGCTGTTGTGCAAATTTGCTTAAATGTGCACGCTGTTGTTCCCACGTGGTGCTCCCATTGCCCTACGTGATGCTGAAAATTACATGACATACGCTAGCGATCCCTGGCAAAGAAAAAGGTCAAAAGCTCCTGCTTCAAAGTTTTTTTTCTCACATGATCTCCTTCACCAGATCTCTTTCACATGAATCCTTTCACATGATCTCTTTCGCATGATCTTTTTCACATGACCTCTTTCGCATGATCTCTTTCACATGACCCTTTTCAGATCTCTAGCTTATTGTACCCCCAACGATTGGATTTTGATCGCCCAGGCCACCGCCAAGTCTGTAGCTGAGATGAGCAAGGCCGCAGTCGATCATTATGGATCTACAAGTTGCCCAATCACTTCCCGTCTTGCAAGTGTGCCAACTAAGAGAGCAGAAGACGAATGCCATAAACTGTGACGTAGCTGAAGCTGACTCCATATGATCCCATATAAAAATTACGGCAATTATTCTTTTTAGGGATGCTTTGGGTTGCATTTCAACTTGCACTTTTTAACTTTGAACCCTGCCCCAACCAAGGTTTGAGAAGCACAACCTGGCGTTGAAGATTCCGGTTTCCTGGGTTGACTTGGATGGTGGTGATAGCTACCCTGTGCTCAGTATGCTTGACACCATTGACTACTTGGTTCAATCCAACAACTTGTCCAAGTTGTTTGGGGAACAACCCATGGAACAAGTGCAACCAATGTTGTTAGAGTTTTGGCGACGTTACAGCCTTGAATGGCCAGATTATGGAGTCTTTCGAGCTGCTGCTGAAAACAAGCTGTCGCTATCACGAACAATTCCAGTTTACATTCATGGTGATGAAGGTCGTGGATTCAAACGATCGGGTGTCATGATATTGAGCCTACAAGGGGCCATTGGTCGTGGCAGCAAACCTTTCCTCAAAAGACATCCAATTAGATCTCTTCGTCAACTCAAGATGGGTATCAACCTTCAAGGGAGCTCTTTCAACAGTCGAATGCTGTTTGTTGCAATGCCAAAGAAACATTACAAGGCGAAACCAGATTCTGGGACTATGATATTATTCATTTTCTATCCTCTTAGATTGCCTTTGGTTGTCCTTTCCTGTGACATTAATTTTAATCCCACTCAGCCCCCTATCCTTACTCAGGAGAATTTCCAGGCTGTACTCAACAAGATGATCAATGACCTCCTCAAACTTCAAGACATTGGGTTTACCTACGCAGGGGAAAGATGGAACATCGCTTGCTTAGGTGTGAAAGGGGATCTTCCGTTTTTGAGGACCGTTGGAGACCTGACGAGGCATTGGCAAAGGGCGCACAGGTCAGAGGAAAACAAATCTCCTCCTGGGGTTTGTTGGATGTGTTTGGCTGGCACAAAGCCAGGGGGGCCTTTTGAAGATTTCAACATAGATGCTCAATGGTCTGTGGTTGCTACAGTTGATCCTTGGGTTACACGACCTTCAGTGCTGCAATTGTTTCATTGTATCGATCGTCCCCATGACTATCTCAAGACTGATGTTTGGCACAACTACCATGGAGGAGCAGGTAAAACTTTCATAGCTTCAGTGCTGGCTGAATGTTTGCTTCTTTTGCCGGGGTCAAGGGAAGACAAAATTTCCCAGTTGGATGTTCTCCTACGTCAGTGGGCCAAACGGCCGGGTTGCAACCTTCCTCATTCAGGTCCATTTGTTGCGGAGAGAATTGGCCTTACAAGCTTCCAGGTCTTACCTGAAGGAGGTTGGTCAAAGTTTGCTGACACGCATATCTACCACAGGTTTGTGGAATGGTTCTTGACAGAGAGGATTAATCAATTCAATGAGGACGAGTATTTTTTGATGATTCTTGAAGCTGTCAAAGCGGCCAACGACACTTTTTCAATTCGTTACTCGTCTGGGTTGTGGCTGACGTCCAATGAAGCGCTTGCAGCTGGAAACAAAGGAAGAAAGTGGTTACGTATCTATGCAAATCTTGCCTATAGGTGCTTCACTGAGCGAAAATCACGCTTCCCGATCTATGTTAAGTTTCACATGTTGGACCATCACTGGCGTCGTTTGGTATCTGGAGCCCAAAACAAATGGACACTGAACATCCTAGCGGAGTCAGTGCAGGCTGATGAGGAGTCTAGTTTGAATTTATTTGAATTTTGATATGTTGGTCGTTATGTGGTCCTATCCTAGTATGTGTCATCACTGTTGTATTTTCCGTTCCCTGGGGATGTCTCATTTCAGGACTTTGTGGGGAGATGCTGTCGCGTCAGCCGACGCATTTCCCCCAGGGCAATTGGATTGAGAGTACTTCAAAGGTATCTTGTGATGGCAAACAAAGCGTGGGTCAACAGCCCGAACCCTGACACTCAGCAGCCGACGAAGAGAAGCTTCGCCGAGATGACGGGCCCGCTTGAAGCTGATGGTCCAAAGCACAGAAAAAGGGGGAGTGAAGCAATTGTGTGTGATTATGGCTGAACCCCCAAATTGGGAAACACCCGTAAGCCGTAATGACCAAAAAAAATGGTTGAGGCCGTATGATCAAAAAAAACATTCATTTGGGTTCCTAGGTATATATACATGTATCCATCTATGTACATGATATCTATCATATGCATCTATGTGTCTAGCGTATATTTAGTTATCTATAAGATACGTGTCTTTTTGATTGTAACTGTAAGATATCACTTTTTATTTTCCCACCATAAGTGATTGAGCACTTATACGTATATAGTAATCTAGTACTTTACATCATATACATGCATCGTGCAAATATATTTTTAGGTGATGAACAGATACCGTTGATTAACATCTCCAGTCCGTCCCCAAGCCCTACAAGCTGTTGGAACAGCATGGGCACGTACATCCTCGAGTGCATCCTGTTGGCTTCTCTGACTTACTGATCTACTACAAAGTGGGCCCCCTAGCTATAAGTTGGTTTACAAGTCATTAAACTACATATATATATATATATATATTAATGTATTATATTTATTCCCCACAACTCCTAGGTATTGTAGCGATATAAAGTTAGCTATCCACTGGTCCCACATAGGATACATGATCCTGTCCGTTCCATAGGCCTTAGGTTTATGTCCGCAATCGAAGTGTCGTGGCAGTTCCTCTCAAACTTCAGCTGAGTTGGAGGCAGTCAATGATGAGTTGCAATTGCAAAACTGCGAAGAGGTGAGAATATTTGAACTAGCGGCTAGCACCATTATATGTATGGGTATTTTCTTGTATGTATATGTATTATGAGTCAATCAGCTTGAGACCACAAGTCACAATGACTTCAAAGGGTGTAACTCTCGTTCGTCGACTTCATGCCGTCCAAATTTCCAGACAAAGATGGCCACAAACATGACAACAGTTTTGGGCGCTGCCCACCATCTCGGAGCACTTTAACTGTCTTTCAAATGGCGCTATCAACATAAGCACTTTGGGTTTCTTGGGGTTGCACTGACGATGGGACTTAAACCACCATTAAGCATATATCTGGGTAAATTATAACGACCTCACTGCGACCTCACTGGGAATGATGGTTAGTAAGGGGAATCATCCCAAAATGGCCTTAATTCAGGTTAGTGAAATATTACAATTTACCCATATATATATATACATATATATATAGAGAGAGAGAGAGACTAAGGCTATTACAGATATCCACTTAGTTCACTTGCAACTTGACCCCAAGTTTTTTCTCCATTCCAGCTATTTGCATGTGACTTTACCGCGGCAACGTGGCTTTTTGAGCTTGACCACCAGCCATGAGCATTTTCATGGATGGCATCGCATTGGGCAGCGTTGGTGGTGAGTCGCCAGCACTGAAATGGGGCCTCTTTGCCTTCCTCACGCGCCCTGGATGGGGATGACGCTGGCCCTTAGCTTCTGGTACCCTCTGGTAATTTAACGTAGCTATTGAAAACGGCCCATTTAGTTCGTTGATTTACCTACTAAAGGTGTTGATTTTCAATAGCCATGTTGGTTTACCAGAAGGTAAATTCATGTAAATTCACCTAGACCCTTAAAATCATCATTTTTTAGTGGAAACTAACCTTTTCAATCCTTTATCTGGCAGGGTCTATGTTGATTTACTGGAGGGTATATAACAGTTACAGTTATAGCCCAAAATACTTATATAACAATTATGGCCACGGTGGTTTGTAACTACCATTTTAGATAGACCCCACAACTGAGGATATTCGGATATTCCATATTTTTCCATTTTCCTTGTGGAGTATAATATAGTCATGAACCATGTGTTAACGCATTTATGGCCCTTAACAGTTTTAATTAGAATGACCTCATTGTGACCTCACTGGAATAAAAGTCAATCAGGGGAATCATCCCCAAATGACCTTATTTCAGGAGGCGTGTTCACAATTGGCCTCATGGTTTCGTGATTATATATATATAATTTATTCCCAGGTTTTTTGTTGATGTTTGTTCAATTTCATCTTGCGCATATTTTTGATTTATATGTGAATATGAATTTTATTTTGTTGGTTGGAGCGGGATGTTAATGTTCAATTGAAATTCATTCCAAAGTTGATGCTACGGTGATAATGGGGAGGGGTGAGATGTTAATAGTTAATGTTCAATTCCAATTGGTAGCAAGGTCTTGACCGTTATTTTCCGGCGAGCCTGCACAACAAGAAGGCGAAGCCGTTTAATGAACGTGTGGCAATGTACATGCACGTTCTCTTATGTTTCGCGTTACCATTTGCGCACTCAGGCTAATCTGCTTGTTGGAAATTGCCAAACTGGATTAAGATGATATATGATATATGTCGAGCAGACAAAATGAGGCGTAAGCGCAACTTTGCCGGTGCCCTTATTTTGAACCCCTCCTGCAATTGCGTCGCAATTCTTGGAAAACCCTATAAGGCTAAATGACTTCAGGTTGGTGAATCATTGGACTTGACCCAGATACATGGGAGATCATGGGAGTATAACTCCTGTAACTAAGGTGAAAAATGCCACTTCAATGCGATTTCTGAGCCAGTTATAACTGTGAAAAGGTTCGCAACCAGGTGATTTTGGGATATAATGGATTAATGGGATGTCTAAGATTTGGAAGAGAAAAGTCCACACCAGATTAAGATCTACCCTGGTTGATTTGAAATGTTTGAAGATCCGGTTGATAAATTAGGTAAGTTCCACAATGTGCTGCTAAAATGGTACATCTCCAATTAGACTGCACATGGGCTTATTGATCCGGTGTTGACATGTCCAAAAAAGGAGCATGGCCACCGACTGGTGAACGATTGGTGACATTTGGTTGAGTTGTAGCTACACAAACTATAGATGGTTTTATAGTTCCAGCCCAGCTAAAATCAAGCAACATGCTCAGAGCAAGAGAAGTGCAGGATGTGGCTCAAGGTAAAGTTGGGAAGGCCTTCAAACCAATGGTATGCATATTTTTTTAAATGTAATGTGTATATATCTGTATATTTACACATATGTAGTCGTCAGTTTCTCTGCAACAACAAGACGCACACACACACATATATATAATTTACATATACATATACATTATACATTTACATTATACATATACATTTTACATATACATTTTACATTTACATTATACATATACATTATACATCATACATCATACATTATACATATACATATACATATACATATACATGTGTTGACGTATATGGATGATAGCTTACAAATACACTGTGTATTCATTTAATTTGTATATACATGCGAAACTGCGAACTCATATTTATATATATATATATACGTGATATTATATATATATGGTGATACCGTGAACATATGGACGCACTTCTCAACATCATCGATTTTCTTCATTTTCTCAATTGGGATGTTGAACAGAGACTTTGTGGGTTTCAGGCTTCTACTGTTTAGGGGGTCTATGGCAGAAACACATATACCCCCAGCAGATTACCTGCGAGTCGAGAAAAGTTAATGATATTGGCACAGTGTGCCCCCCCCAGTTTTCAATAATTACACTAGCTACAGTAACTATAGCCGACTTAGTCACATCCTCCATAAACCAAAGCGTTGAACTGCGTGTCAATTTGATTTCGTTTGGGTGCCCCACCTTGCAAGTGTGGAATTGAGTGCGATGTAAAACGGTGATGGTGTATACTACGTTACATTGATGTTACATTGCCACAGAGGGTAAGTATTGTGTGGTTATTAGCATGTTTGTGGATCAAATCTTGGTCCATCTACTTCTGGTTCTAGTGCAAAAATCCAAAACTCTTCTTGCATCATGTCAAGCCTATCATTTTGTTCATGTTATTCCTACATTAATTTGTTGTTTCCAACACACCAGATACGTTTGGGGTGGAAACTGTGGAGCCATCAAAAGATAAAATTGCACATGCCCATTCGTTGTGGCTATGATTTAGCTAAATGAGTTGGACCAACCCTGTATTTTCTGTGAAAGTCAAAGTCATTCCAAGTCCTAGTCCTACAGCAAACCACAGGGCTCAATGCAGCCCCCCTTCAGCGTTAACTTGGATAATTGTCAACCAGCATTTTCGGCACCGGCAATGTCCAGTTTCTTTTGGCCCGCCAGATGTATTGTAGATGTATCCACCACAACATGTTTGGTAAACAAAGTGTCCTATTTGGGCCCAGTTTGATAACATGTGTTGATATATTTTGGAAATATATACTCTACAACCGCAAAAAATGCCAGCTGTACAAAACTGTGCCCACGAACAAAAATCGAGGTTCTTCTTTTCGATCTGGAATAGCATCATGAGTTTCAGCTTCGTTGCCCCGACCTGGGTAACCTTTCTGCGGCATCCCAACTGCAAGAATTTGTCGTTGGCGCTGTGCGTCATGCTCTGCCCTCACGTCTTGGTGGGGCTCATCATGCCCACGGTCGTAGGCGGGACACGCGAGCCAAGTCGTATCTGGGTGCCTTTCTGTCTATTTTGGTGGCTCATCCCACTTACTAATTTATACAGTAACAGTAGTTATAACCCTAGTTATAAGTGGATTAGATTGGATTAGGGTAATAACATACTTAGTAAGTACGGGATGAGCCACCAAGTACCATAGTTTGCTTTTGTTGCCCTAAGTTTTTCAATTTTTTCACATTGTTTTTTTGGGCTGGAATTTGCAAGAATCATGGCATGTTTCATGGCTGTGATCGGACGATCCCTGCAGTGGGGAACCATATTACATCAGCAGTTGTGGTGTGAATTCAGGCCCTAATTCAACCGCTGCCTTGAACCATTCAGTATTGACACATCCATTTAGCAGCACATACAGTTTCTTAGTAGCTATTACTTAGTAACATCCGCATATAATTACATCGTTACTTGGCAGCACCCACTTAGTAACACATGTTTGTTGGCGAAATCATATTTTTCCTCGTGCTTGATGCTAAATTCCATTGTTTCGTCTATGCTAAACTTGGTCACGCATTACAGTAAGCATGAAACAGCCACAATATATATATATATATATATATATGCAGGTTTCCTAAAATGGTGGTACCCACAAATCATCAGTTTTAATGGGATGTTCCATTATAAACCATCCATTTTGGGGTATCCCCATTCACGGACAGCCTCATATATGTATATATATATATATACAATGTGTGTATATAGACATATAATGTATATAATATATATATGTATATTGTATATACAACCATTCTATTCATATTATGATTGGTTATGGTTGGTTATCCCCATGTTATATCCACAATATATATATATATATTTTTCATATTCCATGCCCACTATATTTGGTTGGTCAAAAACTCATATGTCCCATTGGTTCAATACATCCGCGCACACCCATATATCCCTTTTCACAGTTATAACTCGCTCAGAAGTTGTAGGAGTTATGGCTCATCCCACGGCCAGTTCACCTGCAACCGTTGTGCCAGTTCACTGCATATATCATATGTTCATATTATATCCTTATTTTATGATATATGATTATATAGGATTTATGATATATTATATAATATCCACCTGATTATATTCATATCATATCATATCCATACATGCCCATGATATCCATATTCTGGTGGCTTATTAAAGCATCTTAAAACCCATCTATTTTCCCATTGGTTCAGGCCACCCGGTGCAGGTGGCGTGCTTTTGTTCTTCACCACCGCCTGGCCCTACTTCCTGGGTTGCTGGAGAATTCACGCCCGCGCAAGGGCCGAGAGCTCCTCCCGAGTGAGCACCTTTCGTGCGGGTGGCAGGGTGTGTTTTGTTCACTGATGGAGATCTAGGCGGGCAAAGATGAGGATAACCTATATATATATATATACATACTGTATATATATATATATATATATACACATATGGATACGATATATATATATATACGTATGTATATATGTCTATCTATCTATCTATCTATCTAATCTAATCTAATCGAATCCAATCCAATCCAATCCAATCCAATCGAATCTAATCTAATCTAATCTAATCTAATCTATCCATCTATCCATCTACCTACCTACCTACATACCAATCTATCAATCTATCAATCTATCAATCTATCAAGCCATCTATCTATCTATCTACCTATCTATTTATCTATCTATCTATCTATCTATCTTTAATTATTCCGTAAAAATTGGGCAGTTAAGCCACAACAATGAGTATTCAAGCCAAATTCAAGCCGTACAAATGTGGTACTCCGCCACGTTTTTTTCCGCAGCAAGTATGGGAGTGAACCATAAAATTGTTGGAAGTTCACTATTTCAACCAAGAGATGGATAGAAATCCGCAAAAAACATGGCGTTGCCAGGTCGGAGATTAACTGACAGTTGTTTGGGGACTATACTTACTACAGGATTGGCGTATGATGGGCAAATTGCTGGAGTGGGTGACCTATTTTGGACAGCTGCACTCAATTTCAAAGTGTAACAGTGTAACGAATGTGGAATCCTGGACGAACAAAATGATAGGCTACTGTAATGCCTGCGAAAAACAATCAAGGATTTGACGCTGTGGCACACGGCCCAAGTTTCATACTCGTAGATGTGGGACACAAGGTTACAGTATGAGTTTCGTTTGGTTGCGGGCAGAACAGCTTAGAAGAAAACTTCAGAATACACATTGAAAACATGTAGATAGCATGTACAAGAGACATCGCTGAATTTGGTCAATATATACTTGGCAGGAATGCCACTTATAGGCCAGAAAGACGTCTGACTAAACTAAACTTCAGAAAGGAAGTCATATGGAAAGCAGCATTGAGTAGATCCTACTTTGGAACGTTATTTTCACAATTACGCGGAATGGGAAGAAATATGTTTTGGAAAGACGCCCCATGGACTCAATGGTATAGGGATATGGCCAGAAACATGGAATGAGGAAGCGCCTTTGTACAATAGCAAAGCGACCATGACAAACATACTCCAGACAAGCAGTAGTACAGAGCAACATGTGGAAAACAAAATGTTCATGTTTGTTAATGTCTTAGCATGATCAGTTTATCTGAATGCACCTCCATAATGTGGAGTTGTTGTCCGAAGTAATTTTCCTTGGAGCTGAGTTTCGTGAAGAAGAACACACTCTGAAGCCGACAGCCTGTCACTCCGATCCTCATAATTTCCGATCGTTAAATTCCCTTCAAATGAAGATAGATATGCTATAACATTTGAACCGATAGGTACAGTTATGGCCATTGACTAGTTACAACTGGTTGTTTCTATGGGTGTATACCTTGGATAAATGGGGTTTTCTTAGTACTTGTAACTGGTATTTTGGGCCATAGCTGTAGGATTCACCCATCAACGGTTTTCCCACATCGCCATCTCCGATCCAGGCAGCGTCGCCGCGTCCACGTCGTCCCCAGCGGCTCCTGCGGCACAGCATATACCGGTGGTGGAGGCCCAACGGGGCATCCTGGGGCTGTAACCACGACATACAGCGCGGGGCCCCCCGCAGTTATAATTGCTGTGACGTATAGTCTATCAACGTCCATGAATTATAGCTATGGAAGGAAGTTTAGAAGTCAAACTTAAGACAATATGGACAGATGAAGCAGTAGAGGTGGGAAGAGGCAGAGAAGAGAAAGAGTCAGAAGAAAGAAGATCAGAGAAGAGAAGAAAGTAGATGCAGGTGTGCAGCCGTTCCAAAAAGCACAACTCCAGTGACCTTTCAATCCATCAGGGGTTCGCGCTGCCATCCATGTGTCCTGACAACCAAACCTGTCCTATAGGTTTCCTATATTTGAACACTGCCTTGTGCGGTACTACGGGTATGATATCCTCCATACACCATCACTAACCGAGTTACAATTCAACTTACAGAGCTACCTAGGGGGCCCTACATCAAATTGCTCTTCAAGTCTTCAAAACGAATGTGCCAACGGAGAAGCGAAAGTTCATTGGTGTTCCAGCAGCGATTTCCAACAGAATTGTGTTGTGACGGGATCTCAATTTGGCAAGGCTTGTCATAGACATGTGTGAGCCCCACACATATAGTTCTTTTAACATATATAACTGGCGAAGAAAAAACAAACAACTAATCAATTTAAGTGATCTATAACCTTAATTGCAGGAGAAAATTCATCCCTTCTGCAACTGTTAAGGGCTGTAACTGTTTGATGGGCCATGCGATTAGGAAACTGCTCGGTAACTTGATGAAACTGGGTAATGTTAAACAAAAAACAGTTACTATAGTCCATTAAGTAATTCCATGGCCAATCTAAGTATGGGATTTACGGGATATTAATACATTATAAGTTATAAGATAAACATTGAATATATAATAATTCAATGTATAAGCTGGGACTTGTGTATCATATACATATATACACCAATATCAAAGGGATAGTGTTCATGGACTAAGCAATATTTCATACATATATATATATACAATGGTGAACATTTGGAAATTAACCATCAACAATGATGATTCATTTTACGGTAAAAGACACACAACTTTCGTGTCTGGGATGATGATCCTAATTGAGCAGTTCTCAAGACCGCCAAAAAGAGGTCAGCTGTGATTCCTGCCTTCATTGCAGTTGCGGAATTAACATTACATGGGATTTAACTACTGCAGCTAAGGTTGTACAGAGCCGAAGATGCGAACAAATTTTATACAATTGTTCAGGGCTAAAACTGAAGAACATATATACTATATCAGATCCCTATGGAACGAAATTCTTGCTGAGAAAGTATACTTGAATCCCAACAAATACCCCAAATACTGCCTCAGAAGGTACGGCTGGATATTTTGGGCATGAATTCAAATGTGGAAATGATAGCCAAGATGTAGCAATGCTAGCCAAAATTAGTCACGTTTCATGGGGCCCGAACTCCAAGCTCCACCTGAGGCCACAGTGGTGGGTGTGTCCGAACCCAACAACCACACCAACAATGAGAGCAACGAAACCGCGAAGGTGGTTGAAGCTCAAAGTGTCTTTGCCAAAGATGCAGGAATAGATCAAGTCCTGTGGTGAACGCAACAGGCAGCAGTTGTAGCCCTTACAGCAACAGTTATAATTGGCGGGAAACGACAACTCGTTTAAGTGATATATACATACATATATATATATAGATATAATTGTTATATATATATATATTGTTATATATATATATTGTTATATATATATTGTTATATATATATTGTTATATATACTGTATATATATTGTTATATATATATATTGTTATATATATATTGTTATATATATATATTGTTATATATATATATTGTTATATATATATATTGTTATATATGCAATTTTAATTGCAGGAGTTATAATCCAGTTTAAACCTATTAAGGGCTGTAATTGTGGTGGTTTCGAGTTTTTTTTTGAATTTCAATTCTACTACTGTACTCGTAGCACATAGGAGGGTGATCCCATGTGTCCGATATTCGTTCGGGGAGGTTAAAGGCATCAAGTAGTCAAGTAGTAACAAATTATACAATGATAACAATAATGCTAACAATAGTCATGTTATATACATATCAATATACATATATATAATATGTACTATAATAAAACATGTGAATATATATATATATACATATAAATATATATGCATATATATATACATATATATATATAAATATTTATGTGGGTAGAGTAGTGATGATAAGACAGTGAGAACAGTAATACTGCAACAACAATCATGTTAACACCACAATCACAACAACAAATACATGCAATTGCCCTAAGTTTGTGGACCGGGAAAATGAACAGATCCATCATATTCCACCAATTGTTCTTCAAGTCTTCAAAACGAGTGTCCCAACGTTTGTGACCCACAGTTAATAGCCCTTGGTATACGTGGTTTATACCTCATTTAGGTGATATGTTTCACCTTAGTTGCAGGATCTATTTCATTCCATGGCCATACAAGGTGGTGCCCCCTAGATAGCGTTCAGTTGGTGAACATAACTCCAATGTCACTATGGTTTTTGTTGGTGATATATCTATAGTTTTCACGGGATTATAAACCAACAAACATCACTGGGGGGCACCACCTTGTAACAATCATTAACCATGATCATGAACCATTATTATCCCATTATTATCCCACTATAACTGTTGAGGGCCATTTGTGACCCAGGTGTCATCGTGGTTGAAGAGAAGAAGGAACTCTTCTGAGGAAACGCCCGGAAATTGGACAAAGTTCGGGACTTGGGAAAACCCATAGGTCCAAAAACTTGGACATCCAGTTACCCTCTGGTGAACTAACATAGCTATTGAAAATGGCCATCGAAATAGTGGATTTACCCATTAAAAATAGTGATTTTCCATTTATTGAAGATACAATCAAATATACAGTTATGGCCCAAAATACCAGTTATAAGTACTATAAGAAAACCCCATTTATAGAAGGTATAATCCCATAGAAATAACCAGTTATAACTAATAAATGGCCATAACTGTACCAATTTAGTTTGGTTTTAATCATGCAACTTAAGGCCATTTGCGAGTGGATGCATACCCATAAGTCATAGGGGTATCATTTCAGCGCTAATGGTTTTCAATTTTGACATTCCTCCCACTTAACCAGCATAGCTTTGGATAGTTCAGCCTCTTAGCGTTGTTTTGTTCGTTAAATTCTCTGAACTAAAGTCTTGGGACCATGTCGTTCTCTTCGTACTGGTGAGTCACTCACATGAACTAAAGGCAAGATCCCCTGGAATGGGGGTACCCCGAAATCATCCAAGTCATGGATGACCATGACTTAGTATTGAAACACATGGTTTTGGCGATCCCCCATTTAAGAAACTCGCATTTTTGTCTTGCAACATGTGTTTCTCGACGATTTCAGAGGTAACATTATTCTGTTTGGTCCATTTTCCCGCGTGTTTGGTCCATTATTCGCATAGATTGTTGTAATTTCCCCGTTCTCAGACACGATCACATATAATTTCATTGGTTAGATATTGCCCATTAGCTGGGACTGTTTAAGATGATCTGTGATTTTCCCAATGGGATATCCACCAGAACTGGGGAATCTCCAGAGGAATCTAATGATCTTGTTATTTTTGGACCCTGTTGCGCCAACCCACGAATATCCCGACAGATATAGCCCTTACTGGTAGCAGTTATAACAACTGGCTTATAACATCTTATAACTGGCTTATAACATCTTATAACATTATAACATCTTATAACTTTATTCAAATGTTGTTTTTCACCTAGCTGCAAGAGTTATCCCATTTATATCTGCTAAGGGTTGTGCAGTAAATCATGGGTGACTCAGCCTGCAGCGTTCCGCCAACCTCAAAGAGGTAGCGCCAGTGGTGCCGCATGATCAGTGGCACGAGAAAAAGTGACCGGATTGGCTAAGTCGGTGCTGCGATCATTTGACATATCTGAAATGTTAGGATTTAAAACAACTTGTTTTAACGGACAAACAAAACGCATAACCAATGGATTAGATACGATTCAACATATCATATTTGATGAAACATTGATGACTTGGTAATTTCTTTCCCACAGTTCGATCCGAAAGTTCGGAATGCGGAAGGGAACATGTCTAGACCTTGGTTGGGATCGATCGGTGAAAAACATGCTTTGTAGCTTGGTCAATTGGGTATCTAACCAAAATGAAGATTGATCCGAACAAAAAAATGTACACAATATATTTATATAATTATTCATATACCACTATCTGATCTGGCGTTATCATGCGTTATCCGGATTTGCATAAGACTTTGATAGCCTGTTTTTGTTTGGATATTTGTTTGTTATGAGGTGATACCCCAGTTGTTAGCTACTTTGGCTTAGTTCACCAATATGTCACGGTGGTGATGCAATATCGGTAGATTGAGTAACATAAACCAACAAACAATATTTATACATATTGGCTCATTAAATATGCTACCGGTAAATATGTATTGAGTAACATAAACCATAAATATATGTGGCTTGTTTATACATCTTTAAGATGAACTTAGTAATCATAGAACCTCGCCATATCAATGGCCAGAACGCAGAATCCGATTGGTTGGAGCTTCCATAAAGGCCTATGTATTTTTTGGATCTCCAGAAGATCTCCAGAAAATGTGGATCCAGAAATGGATGGTACTAAACTTACTAAACCCTAGCTCCATGTATTTCCAGAAATTAGCCTTTAGCTTGTTGGGATGATCCCATCGAAGCTGCTATTGCTAACGATACACTTAGGACATATAATTGTGGTTAGTTTATATATAATATGATTCTATGATAGTAGCTTTATTATAATCATATAACTATGGTTTATGAAGCCACCAAACTTTAGCTATATTATTTCATGATATGTATGTATAATTACATATTATTACATAATCACCATGTAAACCTAGCAGTTCTCTCATGTTTGGTTATCATCCAGGTGTTGCCCAAACAAACGGCCAAGCCGGGTTTGGCATCAATTGATGGCTTTGTCCAAGATTACAGGATGCTGAATTTCATTGCAAGTGTGGAACATGATGATTCACCATCATGTAATATTATATAGTATATACTTTAATATAATATATGTCATGTATAATTTATGATATATAATATATCATGTGTAATTTAATTATATATAATCTATAATACATGATATATATATATATATGTATAATATAATATATTCTTGGGTCCCTATTTTCAGACAAACAAGCCCAGATGAAGGTTCCTAAAATGGTGATACCCCCAAATCATCCATTTATAAATTGAATTTCCATTATAAACCATCCATTTTGGGGTACCCCATTTATGGAAACACCCAGATAGGTTTGGTTAATCCATTCAACTTTTTGCTGGAGAATACTAAGGGCGTCTTGTGTTTTTTTTTTTTTTTTCGGGGGGGAACTTCTCCTGGGGAATTCGGTTGTTTGGTCGCTTCGCTATACAGAATCTAAGTCGGTACTACAACAATCATATATATATATATATATATGTACACATGTTTTTCATATGTGTATATTCATCTACAATCATTGATGTATGAATACGTACACATTATGTATATATATATATATATATGTATATATATAGATACAGTAAAAACTGTATATTAGCAATATATAGGTGATCATTTGTGTCTATGTAGATGGGTGCAACTTTTCAGGTAAAGGACCTGGATTTCCTTCCTCCCTGCAAACTCTGGAGCGCCGCGTCCACGCTGAGGTCTCACAGTCGGAAATGATCGAAGAACTGGTTGGTGGTTACGGTTACTGGTGGTTTGAGACCCTGAAGCAAACACAAGCTGAGTTGGAAATGATGCAGTCGAGGTCATTTCTAGTTGGATTGTGCTCTGTCTGCTGTTGGATGTTTGATCGCCGCATTGGTTCACGAATTCGTTTGATCGAAAGAAGCTGCAGGACGTTTCAAACCCTCTAGATCATTCTAGACAGCATCAGCAAATCTGTAGATGTCCCTTTCCAACAAATTGTTTTACCAACCCGGGGTCTGTTTGAGGATCGGCTGTTTCAACCACCAACCAGACGCTGAGCGGCCAAGATCATCCATGTTGCCATGACAAAATGCATAGACGAAGCCGTAAGACCTCCAAAAGCCGGTGGGGATAGCTCAAACAGGTTTTTTTGTTTCATTGGAGGATAAACTTTTATATGCATCCATAACTACCAGTTTTTTTAGTGGGAAATATGGGCAGGATTTCGAGTCATAGCCACATTGAACACCAAAAAATGAAGAAAATGGATGACTTTCTGATTAGAACTTGCACTTTTGTGAATGGACTCATATGGATTCTGTGTCTTCACTCCTGGAACAGGCCTTTCCCAGCCTTCCAAGTTTCGAAATCATCGACTCTCCAGTGTTTTTTTACATGATTACAAGAAATATACAGTTATGGCCCAAAATACCAGTTATAAGTACTAAGAAAATCCCATTTATAGAAGGTATAATCCCATTTATAACCAGTTATAACTAATAAATGGCTATAACTGTACAGTATACATATTACATTTACTTATCAATATGCTGGTTGGTGGTGACTGGAACCATGGAATTTTATGACTTTCCATTCAGTTGGGAATTTCCATCCATCCCAACTGACGAACTCATATTTTTCAGAGGGGTGGCTCAACCACCAGAATCTGTTGCTGTTTGTTTATCGGGATCTAGACTAACCAGCCAAAAGAACAATTAGTATGGTATCCAAGATTATCCATTGATCCATGGTTACCCATCTACTATTCAATTAGTAGGGTATCCCAGGTCTACCAGGATTAATATATGACAATATATAAACATCCATATATTTTTTTTCTATGATGTACCCTCCTTGTGGTCCCGGGATACCGGAATACGGATTTCCATATCATATGCGCGCGGAATCGCGACTTGTTGCCTTGGTTGATACCTTTACAATTATGCACCCAAAAACAGTCATTTTCATGAGTTTATGATGATGTAAATAATAGGAGTTATATAAATAATGAGTTATCATACATTTATAATGACACAATTATATTTCCCTATTTTTGAAACTGTTAGTGACCAGAACTGTATATGATATGTCACTGTTGTGTTTATGTGGATGCAATAACTAGTTCGCTATAGATGGGGGCAACATGAACCAACAAACATTTCTGTAGGTGGACACCACCTCATATGAATTCATATGTGTGAAACAATAATAAACCTCCCATTTTTGATGGTTTATAACCCACTTACGGGAAAATTGGATTAGGTTTATTGCTGTTTTATCAATATTACTTGAATTGTTTTGTTTGAAGTGCATCCCCAGAATTCGCCGATAAAGTGTTTTTTTTTTTTAATCTCCTTCGTTCTCCTGCGGGTGTTCAACCAAGTTTGTAGTCCACCAACCCCCAAAATACAGGTAACCAACTTATACTTTAAAAAAATAACAACATGAGGTGAAATGACCCTTTTATTAGCTATCTCTGGATGGTAACTGAAAGGTTAGTTGGGACAAATCACTTGATCAAGATTGATCATATAGCCGGTGAAGCTGTTGTGGCTCGTCTGACAACATGGATGATCTACGTATGGCTTTGTCTGACAACATGGTACCCAGCGGTACTCCCCAACAAAGATGCTCAATCATAATGTTCATCATTGAAACGAGAATCTTGGGGATTTCCCCATTGTTGGACAAATCCATAATTCAGATCTCTTTCGGACAGTTCAACTGGCCACCCCCGGGCAAAGCAGAGCGCCGGTGGCTGGCTATTGACAGCCGCGAATCTGCAGAAAACTCGGATCGTGTCAGGCCTTCAGGCTTTCTCATTGGCCAACCAAGCGAGTGGACAGCTGATAGAACCAGCTTTATAGAGTTATGAGTTAACTAGTTGATATATTCAGCTCATAAATAATAAACAAAAACTAGTTGGGAAACGCCAAGTTAGTTAGTTTAGTTCACTGATATTTAATTAATTGTTGGATTTATGGTACTGGTGATGACTCACCACTATTTAGATGGGGTAAGAAGAAACAACAAACATAGCGATCGGGAGCACACTTTGAAAACCCCATGTCATCATTAGATCCTTATAAAAGATGTGTGTTTTTTTTGAATGTGCATTTTTTTTTAGACCCCTCATGTGTAGCTTGGCAGGATCCGACATCTTTCCTCGCGCTTTTGGTCATTCATTCATTTTTGATACCGAACCTGCGCAAAAAAAAGAGTTGCCTTCCTGTACATCGATGTATCTCAGAACGAGCCTGGGAGAAAAGGTGAAATTACAAGTGGAAATCATCCCAATAACCTGGTAAAGCCAATGATAAACCCTACCATTTGGATCCATTGGCATAATTTTGACCAACCAGCTATGGTATTGTTCTTTCCGTGTCTTAATTACTACAATATGTGGAGCGTTGACATGTCACTGATGACTCATGACAATATCCCATCTATGGTAAGTTTTGGGATGATGTAGTGTGTTTACCACATCACAACCCATCATGGCCTTCAAGATCTTCAATCCTCTTTTCAAAACCGCGGGAAACAGGAGGCACTCCCCCTCCCCTCGCTTACGAAATCATTAAAAGAAAACATCAGAAATCTAGATACTGTAAATATATTGCAGGGTGGGACCGCCAATCGATTGCTTGACTCACAACTTGGTCAGCCAGAGTTTATGGAGGATACAACTATAGTTAATAGCTTTTATAAACCAACAGACATTACGACTGAGGGGACCCACCTTGCGGAAAAAGTGGCGCACCAGACGGCCAAGAAATCTTCGGAAAGGCAAAAATTGCTGCTTTCCAAATCTGGAGAATTGGCTCAAAATTTCTGAACCCTCCAGGAAGAAATCTCAAATTATAAGTTGGTTGCGGATTTTTGCTGTACCTCCAATAAAGCCATGGTTACAAGGTGATGCCCCGTATGTTTGTTGCTATATGGTGCTACTGTAACTGTAGTTTTCGCATCACCATAGACCCATCCATGGGCACCAGCTTGTAGTGATCTGGATCCGTCTCCTTGAAGCCCATTTCAAGGGATTTGGTGAGGTTAATCCTCCTGATTTTGTTCTGTGGCCATGTTAATCATGGTGGTTTCTTAAAATGGGGGATGTCCATTTTTCTACGCCATGTTAGGAAACCTCCATTGGTCATGGTTTATCCAAAATTGTTGTATTTTTAATGGATGTTTCTTGACCATCTGTGGTGCTTGGTATGGCTAACCCTGCTCAATCTGGCATTGAATCTGGTTTGGGATTGAATTTACCCATTTCAGTCTTGGGACATCTTGACCTGGTTGATAAGGTCCCACAGTTTGGGATGATGATTTATGGGAGCTTACCGAAATCGCAAACCATGGGAAGATTGAGCTGTGATTAGCCCATATGTCATATGTCCACAAATGAAAGAAGGGTATCTCCAAGAAAAAATCCAGCAGACCCTTAGATCATACTCCTTGGCACTTAAAGATCTTTCATGAAAGGATTCGTTTCATTTGCGGTGTTGTGGGGACTTGGGTTGTGCTCCAGAGGTATGTCCAGAGCTATGGGTGTCCATTGGCCATGACGGAAATGACGGGCCAACTAGGAGCGAAAAAAAAAAATCATAGGAGTTTCCCAAGCGCATGACAAGTGTTTAAAAGTGTTACCATCATCTGACCCCTTTTGTAAAGTGCTATATATATAATATATATATAATATAATATATATATATATATTGAATACCTTGTCAATTGAGACTCAAGTGACATTCAGCTAGGACTCCATCTATACAGAGTTTTGAGTTGGTCAGTTATATCCCCATCAAACATATTCAATTGTTATATATATATATATGTATATTTATTACAGATCAAATTATGTCCCCATATTCTTGGTTTTTTTATACCCATTCATCGAATATTTTTCCCCAGAATTTTGCGCCATCTCTAGACGTAGACATCCTCGAAGAGGTGAAACGGTGAAAAAGGGTGAGCTGAGCAGCTGGGGTTGAGACATGTTTTCAGCTAGGAACAAGCTGTTGTAGATATGAGATGATGGAAGAAATCCTGCACCACCATCCTAGGATGGTTGAAGCCCATCCAGAAATAAACTACCGTTTTCAACTGGTGCAGGATTTCTTCCACCCACCATATGATATGATAATTTTGCGGTGCAATCAATGCCAAAAAAACAACTTCCAATTAACCAACCATGGGTGTCATAGTAAATATCATCCCAAATAGAGGCATATCCAATAGTAATCCTCTATGTGTTTTGTTGATTCATTTATTGGGGTTAGCACTATATATTATTGGTATATAACATGTATAATCTATATGAAATAATGATATATATATATATACATATATATATATACATATATATATGATATAATATACAGATACATACGCACAGTTTGCGTTATTGAATGTTCGCAACAATCCGTTGTTTTTGTTTTTTTTTTTAATAGGCTGGTTGGAGGTCGTGCTAATCCCCAATTAACTATCAACTATCAATCCCCAATTTCTATTAATCCCCAAGTTAGTTGATTCAAGAAATTAGTTGAAACTTAACCAACTTAACTTGTGAATGGGCTTATATGCTAAAGTTGGCTTATAGGTTAAATAGATTATTCACTGATAAATCGACTATTAACCAAATTAAGTTGGCTTATAACTATTTATAACTTATAACATCTTTTCACCAGGCTTTATGCTGATTGTAAGTATCGTTTTTCATGGGGTTATATTATCCAACTGAGCGAAGCATGTAGTAGGCACCACCTTGTACAGTTATGGCCCTTTACCAGTTATAAGTAATTATAACCCCATTTATAGAAGGTATAATCCCATTTATAACCAGTTATAACCAGTTATCACTAATAAATGGCTATAACTGTAGACCTTGTAGACTTTCCTTCATGGATTGGACACATTCCCGATGGAACGGTCTTTCGATGGCCAGTGGAGGCGGAAAGGTGCCAGACCAGGACCATGCAAAAGATGGTCTTATTACAGGTAGGTGAACAGCATTGCTGGATTATGTCCCTACAGTACCTGGTTTTCTTGCGCACAAATGCTTGGGAACATATCAACAAAGCCGTTTCATGCCTTTGATTCGGAGCTCCGTGTTTCAGCCATCTCGCTATGTGCTTATGGGTCAAAATACTTCAATTTCCTTTTAGTTTCATGACATTTCATGACTGTTTGTTGATGTTCATATGTGACGCCATTTGTGACCCATAAAGCATCATTCATGCCCACCTCAGCAAAAGCCATCGATTGTTTCTCCTGCAGCTTCTCAATTCGGACCATGTCCATTGGCCTGTGCCAAAGACATCCAGAAACAACGGTCAACAACGATCAACTACGAAGTTCACTGAAAAAAATGCAGGATTTTTGTCAGGTCCGGGTTGTATCTATTGCTTTTGGTGTGCTAGCCCCTTGAAAATCCCCCAAGGACCTTTCGAGATCCATCAGCTACCTCTTTGGCCTCGTATCATTACAATGCGGGGCTGCTAAGTCGGTTTACATCACTCCAATTTGACTAGGTTTATAGCAAGTGTAAGTAGATAGTATTTTATAAAATAATAGTTATAGTCTATAGTGTTTAATGGGGTTTACTTACCAACACTAGGGTGGCTTACCTTGTTATACTTTGCCAAGCTCCACCGATTTACTGCAACAATTTTGCAGAGTTTGTCCTACAGTTATAGCCATGGCTATTAGTGATAACTGGTTATTTCTATGGGATAAAATACCTTCTATAAATGGGGCTTTCTATGGTTTTCTTAGTACTTATAACTGGTATAACTTGGGCCATAACTGTAGTAGCCGTGTTCTCCACAGCCCACTGCTCAAGCATAGCGTCTCCATGGCTGCAGAGACAGGACAAAGTCGGGATCCAAAAAAGACGGGACATTTTTTCGGGCGGGATCAAGACCCGTGGTGTTGTGCTAGAAGAAGATACACAAAATTCAACAAGCTATGGTTGTATATATATATATATACATGCATGTGTATGTATGTATATATATGTATATGCAAAATATATATATATATACATATTTGTATGTATATATATATATATACATATGATGGTTCCCATACGTCTTAAAGGCAAGAATATGATAAACCAGACGAAGCCATATTGTGTCGACGTTTTGACTCATCCCAACAACCATCAACTGATAGACGAACAGTCTTTGTAGTTCAGATCCACGAATGGGACATGGAAATCCGAAATGCTCCATGGTGCTGGAATATTTAATTACCAACATTTACCCTAAAAATCAACCAGTTTTGTAGGTATATATATATATATATACCAGCACCATGGAACATATGGGTTAGTTTCTCATCACAGTCTGATAGTTGTGATTGTTTTAAAAGATCGTGAGTCATCATGAGTCCCATTTTCTGATGAATTATCCCATAGGATCTATGGTGCTGGTATATTAATGCTAACATGACTGGGGTATATTGATGGGATCCATGGCACACCATATATAGCAGCACCATGGATCCTATAGGTATAGTTGTCATTCCAACGCATTGAACGCATGCTTAAAAGGCCAATGATGTTCATCTTCGCTCAGATTGAATTCTTTTTTCCACGCTCAGATGCAGGAGCAGCTAAGGTCCAAATACAGTTCAGACTGAAAGTTATTTCATGAAGAGGTAATCATTCCAAAGCATTCTTTGTTTAATCGTTCAATCATTGATCACATTGGAAGAACATGCTGTTTGGTTGATCATCCATTAACATTTACGTTACATTATTGATCATGATCAACATGTATTTGGATACTTATATTACATATCATCCGGATAATTACCACTTATATATCATTATTGATACTTATAAGTTATTTAAGTCATTGATATTCCGGAATCGTTCTGTTTCCCGTTGCGAAACAACCCATCGTTCACTGTGTTCTGAAGCGCATCCCGAGGTCCACTCTCCGCACATGAGGCACATGGAATCTGGAGGCGGTGTCATGGAGCTGCAACGGGAGTGATGAAAATATCCACCATATTCTCTAGGTCAATCTTAGATTCCTGCAGTTATGGCCCAAAATACCAGTTATAAGTACTAAGAAAACCCCATTTATAGAATGTATAATCCCGTTTATAACCAGTTATAACTAATAAATGGCCATAACTGTGGATGGGTAGAAACTACTCCTAAACTAGTCTTTTGGTATCAATGGGATGATCTATGTTCATCAGCTAAGATTGGTTTTTTGCAGCTAAGATGGGCCATATTCTCAACGAAGGGGTGGCCCACTTCGTTTTGCTTCTAGTTGGTGAACATTTGTTTGCCAATATTTGGGGTTAATGTCGTATACAACATGTATATAATATATCTTATTATACTTCATAGGGGATTATGAACATTATAAACCAACTTATATCACATGGGGGCACCACCCTGTACACATCCATCCGTTAGCCTATTGTTATAAACTGACTTACCTATTCTGCAGGCCCAAACCTTGCCATTTGATTGGAGAGGTTTTGGATATGACAGAATTCCATCAGGTCTGACTATTTAGGCTTCAGTCCTTTGGAATCCTTTTGGAATCCTGGAGACATCGACAAAAACATCATCGTGACTACCCTCTGGTGATTTAACATAGCTATTGAACATGGCCCATAGAAATAGTTGATTTACCGAACTTAAAGATGTTGAATTTCCATAGTTATGGGGCTGTTTACCAGAGGGTATCCCCTTTGTAGCTGAGATTCCACACCAAGTGTTGGTACCCTGAAACTGGATGGAGAATCACTAGAGCTGACCAAAAAAGGTCCGTGTTCCACCACAATTCAATGGGAGATCTTCAGGATCCTAAAATAGAGGTACGTTAGTACCATATAAGGCTATATTTTGTGGGGATATTCCCTTACAAGGCAATTTCGGTTCCTGAAATTCCCATTGAACAATGTCTTGGAGTTTGACCCATGAATTTGGGGTGGTTTCGCTCAGATACATCGTTCATGTCCACGTGATGATGATCCGAATGGTCATACATGGAGGTGAACTATATTTAAATGATTAAAATAGTTTGCCAAGTTGGTTTATCTTTCACTGTAGGGTTTATGATAAGTATATAACTTGGGGTAACATAAACCAAGAAAACATTTCACGAGCCTCAAGGCACCACCTTGCCCCATGGGAATTTCAGGATCCTAAAATAGAGGTACCAGGTAAAAAGCCATATTTGGGGGATGTATCATGACATATCCCCTGAAATTTCGCCCTTACATAGGCCTGAAAGTATGGTAGGTACCTCCAATTCATTGGTTCCTGAGTTCTCCCTGCTGCAATCCATCAGGTCTTTACGAGAAAATGCTGCGTCGGTCAAGGAGCAGCAGAGGCGCAACTGCGCCATGTAGCTATATAGTTAATATGTTATAATAACTATATACCCTATAGTTGAATAACTATAGCTATAATTATAAACCCTATAAATTTATAATTACTATAATTAGCTATAATTAGCTATGTAAACATCTATAATTATAAACCCTATAGTTGAATCTGTAAGAGTGGCGGTTTCGTAGCTCGGAGTGCTGTGGGCCATTAAACATCATTTGACATCAACGTTCACCTCGGATCCATAAACGATTGGACGGCCATAAATTAGCACCAATTGAGTAGAAAAAAGATCACTCTTGAGGGCAGCAACCACAATCAATCAGGGTTTAGCCTTGGCCGGATCTAACATTGCGTAACGGCAGGACTTCTTGGTGTCATTTATGTTATATATATATATGATATGTGTGTGCAGCATTTTGTGGTTATGGTTGGTTGATACTCATTGAAGACTTTGATACCAATATGCTGCTGCAACCAGGCTACTCGCCCAGCTCCTTTCAGAGAGTAGCCACTTGGCTCGGCAGGTCACGTTGGGAGCCGCCGTTAACTGGGGACACCTGAGTTGATATATGGGGAATCTATTTTTGGATGGGTCAACACCTACAATGTGGGGCCCAGTTGTAAGTTTGTTTGTTTATAACCCCCCCAATACATCCCAATACTATACTTATAGATATCATACACCATAGTTACTGGAGTTGTGTTCACCAACTTAGCTATCGTTTGGGGTCCCCACATTGTATGAAATTACCATGTTTGGGGAAATAAACATCTGGCTATACCAGCTATTCAAGGGTACCTAACTACGTATAGTCGCGAATGGAGATAGAACCAACCATATGGGGCATAGAATGAATTTAATGAAGAACAACTGGGGAAACCAACTGGCTGGTTTCATCTAATGGGATATTAACCAAGACTGGAACCATTGGGACATGACATAGCCAGCAAAGAATCGGGATAAACAATGGGTTGGCCTTGTTCAGGTGCGTAAAAGTCAAAGACAAATCATACCTTGTTTTTTGTAAACACCAATTGCAAACTTATGAAACTGGCTTGAAATGATAATCTGATCATGTTTGAGAAAACTTTGTGAGCAGGTACAGTTATGGCCCTTTACCAGATATAAGTACTTATAACCCCATTTATAGAATGTATAATCCCATAGAAATAACCAGTTATAACTAATAGCCATGGCCATAACTGTATGTTCTTCACCATTTCGATGGGGATTTCTGTCATAGCCAGCCTAGCCACGGGCCACGGCCAGCCATCGATGACAGTTGGATGAGTTTCACCTGTCCAACCTCCAACTGGAGTGAACACTACCCTCTGGTTATGACTAACATAGCCATGGAAAGATCCACCCATTTTTAAGAACGGTAAACCATCTATTTCGATTAGGGCCATCTATACCATGGCTATGTTGGTCATAACCAGATGGTATATATATATATATATATATCATCTGGTGATTTGTTACATATATAGCCATGGAAAGTTCCACCATGCTATTAAAAACGGTAAACCCAGGTAAACCATCTATTTCGATTAGGGCCATCTATACCATGGCTATGTAACAAATAACCAGAGGGTATATATAGATATAGACATAGATATCCACCAAAAATCCATACATTGGCCTAGTTGTGTTTGCCAACTTGCCTATGGTAGACCCTTTTGGTATTCAAAGCCTACATTGTTCGTGCCTTTCGGGACCAAAGCATTACCAATCTCCAAATCAGGTTCATGAAGGCCTCCTGATTTTTCTTCGGCAGGTTTAATATTTTGGAGCTGAGCACATTGCTCGACCTTTCAAAGTTTAGCAATTGTTTGATGTATTTCTAGCTCCAAATTTTGCAATTTCTGTATTCCTGGAAATTACAATGTTTGGGGAAATAAACATCTGGCTATACCAGCTATTCAAGGGTACCTAGGGTGCCAGGGTATAAACTACGTATAGTCGCGAATGGAGATAGAACCAACCATATGGGGCATAGAATGAATTTAATGAAGAACAACTGGGGAAACCAACTGGCTGGTTTCATCTAATGGGATATTAACCAAGACTGGAACCATTGGGACATGACATAGCCAGCAAAGAATCGGGATAAACAATGGGTTGGCCTTGTTCAGGTGCGTAAAAGTCAAAGACAAATCATACATTGTTTTTTGTAAACACCAATTGCAAACTTATGAAACTGGCTTGAAATGATAATCTGATCATGTTTGAGAAAACTTTGTGAGCAGGTACAGTTATGGCCCTTTACCAGATATAAGTACTTATAACCCCATTTATAGAATGTATAATCCCATAGAAATAACCAGTTATAACTAATAGCCATGGCCATAACTGTATGTTCTTCACCATTTCGATGGGGATTTCTGTCATAGCCAGCCTAGCCACGGGCCACGGCCAGCCATCGATGACAGTTGGATGAGTTTCACCTGTCCAACCTCCAACTGGAGTGAACACTACCCTCTGGTTGTGACTAACATAGCCATGGAAAGATCCACCCATTTTTAAGAACGGTAAAATCACCATTTTTAAGAACGGTAAACCATCTATTTCGATTAGGGCCATCTATACCATGGCTATGTAACAAATAACCAGAGGGTATATATAGATATAGACATAGATATCCACCAAAAATCTATACATTGGCCTAGTTGTGTTTGCCAACTTGCCTATGGTAGACCCTTTTGGTATTCAAAGCCTACATTGTTCGTGCCTTTCGGGACCAAAGCATTACCAATCTCCAAATCAGGTTCATGAAGGCCTCCTGATTTTTCTTCGGCTGGTTTAATATTTTGGAGCTGAGCACATTGCTCGACCTTTCAAAGTTTAGCAATTGTTTGATGTATTTCTAACTCCAAATTTTGCAATTTCTGTATTCCTGCAATGTGGTGGCCCCATGCGGCCCCCATAAACTAGTTTGATATGGTACCACAAACCCTAGTTATATGACTTCTAAGCCAACTTAGCTTAGATGAATAGTATCATTCCCTATTTTTGTTGGTTAAGCCGCCATTCTAAAAAAGGCTAAGTCACTGGCCTGGGGGCAGCACCAGCAACTTCAGGTCTGGAAGCGATCGTGGAAGATGCGAAGGACCGGAAGACAAAGTCCAATTGGCGCCCTGGATCCATGGAAGATCGCCCTACTGGAGTCTCTACAGAGATTGTAGGATAAGTGGCAGTGTGTCAAAACCCTGGTACCCGTGGTGAACATCAAAATAGCTGGGTTAAAATAGATGTTCATCCCATTAAAAATGGTATTAATAGGTATTGATCCATACCCAAGTCATGATCTCAGCTGATTGGTGGTTTGGAACATGAATTTTATTTTCCATTTCATATACCCTCTGGTAAATTAACAGTTGGACCCTGAAAATCACCAATTTTTAATGGAAACTAATCTTCCAACCCCTATCTGGCAGGGTCGAACTGTTAATTTACTGGAGGGTATGGGATGTCATCCTTACCATTGACGAACTCATATTTTTCAGAGGGGTTGAAAATTTGAAACCACCAGCCAGTTATGGTAGGATCATCCTACTTCAAATCAGTGACTTAGTGGGGTGAGTTCTGCCAGTTCTGGGATATCACTAGGATTTTTTTGTTGGACTGTGAGACGATAGGATTAATGGATTAGTTCATTGCTTTTTATTACATGTTTTTTGATATAGAAAAAATACCAAGTGAAATACCCTCTGGTAATTTAACGTAGCTATTGAAAATGACCATTAATAGTGGATTTTCCCATTAAAAATGGTGATTTTCCATAGCTACGTTAAATTACCAGAGGGTATCCCTTGGTATATCCCAACTACTCAGCTTTTTTCGCATCGCAATGAACGCGTTCATCCCAGGGGCCCATCGATTTCGTGCCGAATCTGTCGGTCCGAAATCGCTGTGGGGAAAACCTCGTTGGATAAATCATCAATCAATTGCTGTGAATTTTCATGGGATAAATGGGAATAAACCACGAAAACCCTGGGTTTCAATACTAAGTATACTAAGTCATGGTCGTCCATGACGACTGGATGATGCAAAGGGGTATCCCTATTTGAGAAACACCATATGTATATTTATACATATTATGTGTATATATATATATATGGAAAATAGATGAAACTAGAATAGAAGTAACTACAATCAAAGATTGCATGACATACCATGTTCTACCCAGACTCAGGGATGACCATAGATGATTATCAATCCATTGGGTATATAATATATACACATTATGTTTGGATTCCTATAGGATGTACACCATGAAGGTGAGCCACGTGTAGCTGGGTACCCAGGGACCTTAGTTCCACCCATTTTTCACACTTGAGTTGATCATTTGAAGAATGGTTAAGGATCATTTAGCAGTAACTTATTAGTTCTTCAAATGGGATCTTAGTTCATTTGGGATGAGAACAAGCTGATCTTTTTTTGCAAATTTGATCCCATTGAACTTCGGTCATCGATGTCCTCGGGGAGTTTGGCGGCGATTTTTGGTTCGTTTCCCACTGGAAATCCACCAGCCTGGGGAAAGGAAGGGTCGACTCAACCTTAAGGGACTGGGAGGATTCTCCAACAACTGTAGCAACCCAGGTGATCGTCACCAACCCTGTTCCTGGTTTATGTCAGTAAAATGGCTTATAGCCGTGGTTACTAACTATTTACTAAGTTCAATGGCCATTTCAGGTACATAAATTTGGAGGTACCTACTATATGGATTAATAGATAGTAATGCCCTTTTTTCAGTGCTAAATTTCAAGGGACTTGCCCTCAAATTCCATGGCTTTACAGGACGGGGCCCCAGTTCGTTAGCTGAGTTGGTTTGTATCATTTTATAACAATTGTGTATGATGCACAAATAACTCTTTTTTTTGAAGATAGGGGTTATAAACCAACAAACATAACTGGGGGGGCCCCATGCTGTAGCTGGTTGGTGGTTTGGAACAGTTTTTTTTATTTTTCCATATATTGGGAATAATCATCCCAACTGACGAACTCATATTTTTCAGAGGGATTGAAACCATCAACCAGATTATTATTAACCATCATTAACCATATAATAACCATCATCATTAACCACTATTAACAGTACCTATAGTAAACCATTTATAAACCACCAAGCAGTTTACATTTTTTTCACAGCTCCATTGCTCCAGATGATCCAAGGCTTCCGAATCACATCCGATCAGAGCTCAGGACAGGAAAGCACCCTGTGGAAGGTGGTGAAGTTCGAAACCTCGATGTTTTTTCTCTTAAAAGATATATATATATATATTAATATAATATATTTGTCTGAGATATCTATAATACATTAATATGGAGCTACTTACTATTATCTATACATAACATCTGATATATATATATTCTATACATATATATATATATATTACATCTATGAATCTATTATCCGAGTTGTATTGTATAGTTATTTAAAAAATGGATGGGATTGAAAACACAACTCTCAAAATGGTAGAAATGTAGGCATTCATATGCGGTTTATCGCATGCTGTCGGGACACGATGTACCAAATGGATATAGCTTATGTTCCTTCGAAAAACAGATGAAGAGGTCCCACTAGGCCAACACACGGATTTATGGTGGACATATATATACATATATATATATACATATATATATATATGTATATTGAATTATATAAAATATATATGCACTATGGTTGGATGGGATAGCACAACCAACTTATTCATATATATATAGGATTTATATGCGGTCCTTCTATCCACGGCCAAAAAAAAGCCAGTTAGATGGGCCATTACAACCATAACAACCAATATATCTTATACAATGTTATATGTGATGTCCTCAATACTTCATCATTTAACGCATAATGTTATAATGTGTTATGTATATATATATGGAGTCTAATAGATAGCAGCAATTCTGGTTATATACACCATTACATTAGATTTATTTCATATAGATTTAAAGTATATATTTCTTTTACTCTAAGCCATTATTATCTATTGATACATGATAAGTACTGTAAACCATTGGTTCCATAAACCAACAAGCTATAACAATGGTAGTTTTATTGTCCAACTTTCTGCATACAGTTGTTGTATATATACATAATATAGGCCTTAACAGTTATGGCCATGGGATGAAATAACTCCTGCAACTAAGGTGAAGTAAGAAATAATATCACGTAAATGAGGTTTTCGAAGCCAGTGTTATGTGTATATATATATATACAGTATATATATATATACATCATTTAAGCCAGTATTAGCTATCATTTATCTGATATTCCCATGATTTCGCCTGTTACAACTGTTAAGGCCCATGACAGTACCGCTATTTGATGGCCATGACACAACCGACGGCAGGATAGCAATGACGGAGCTGAACGCCACTGACAGTATTCAGCTGGCGGGGCGACCTGGGCCAATGCAGCCAGCCCTTAATGAACCTCTGGTAATTTAACACAGTTATGGCCATTTATTAGTTATAACTGCTTATAAATGGGATTATACATTCTATAAATGGGATTATAAGTACTTATAACTGGTAAAGGGCCATAACTGCAGGTTGATATTTTATATCATATATATATATATACACAATGATATCATCAGGTATATACGACATATAACCATTAGTTAACATTATATATTTATACACAAATACAATATACAATGATAATCTGGTTGGTGGTTTCAAACATGGCTTTTATTTTCCATTTCATAAAAAAGGGATGTAATCCTTCCCATTGACGAACTCCATCATTTTTCAAGATGGTTATTGCACCACCAACCAGTAATCAAGGGATGATCAATGGTGATTTCATGGGATACCCTCTGCTAATGACCATGGCACCGAACTACTTCGTTGATTTACCGAACTAAAAAACAAAGTGATTTTCCCATAGCAAACTGGTAGATTACCAAAGGGTGACAGTTATACTTTGCGAACTTCATTCTCATTTCTAGGTCAATCAACTGGACGGGTAGAAACTAATCCGAACTTGTCTTTTGGTATGGGATTATATATGTTCACCACCAGCTAAGAATATATATTTTGTTGCAGGGTATCTTAGATTGGCCATGTTTTGAGTGATAAAATCCTCACCTAAGTTGCAGGAGTCAAAACATCACATTTATACGTGTTGAGGGCCACAACTGTAGCTTACCCCCATGTATAACCAGGAATATGACCTACATAGTAAGCGGGGGAGCCACCAGGCAGGAAATCAAGGTTTATCATCAGAAAATAACAGAGTGATGCAGAGTGTTTTTTTTTCCTGAGTGGTTGATGAACACTATTGTTTGCCAGCGTGCTTTTCAACAGGTTTTGTATGGTTTTGTTGTTTGTTGTTGTCAAATTCGAGTCGAAATGATGGTTTTAAGGGTTCCAGGGATTGCTAGCCGTTGGTTTTCGTAGATTTGACAGATACGGATCCATTAGTTCGGAATTTTTCGATTGAATCACCCATGGACATGGGGGAGAAATGACATCGGATGTAGCCTCAATCGACTGTTGCCCATATCATATTGGTTCAATTTACGTGCGTAAATTGCCCCGGATGACATCCATTTGCCATATTGGGAGACCCATCTCCCAATGGCAATCAATCAGATGTTTGATTTACATCTGTGGGATGGATGACTATGGCAGAAAAAAGGATCTATACATTGGTTTATTTCAACGCATTCACCTGCGACGTGCTGGTTCATTGCTGTTGTATATATGTTTCTGGTTAACATCCTCTTGTTCGGGGACCCCAGAACTTGTATAGATATTGCCTTGTGTTTTTTTTTTTTTCGGGTATACATCCATGTTTGTTGCTTATTGGTGGTAATTCTTCCGCATGTTTGTTGACTCGTTTCATTTTCAGTGCAGCACTTTACAGGGATATACATTCATATAGATCCCGTTTCTTCGTGATGAAATTTTGGATTTTTGGGGTGCATGGCAATCACTGCTTACTCTCCGTTAATCAAGCATGGCAAGTTTGCTCTCTCAACTTCCCATTTATATCATGGATCTTTTCTTCCCCATTCAAAGCCCCCTTTTTTGGGGGGGATTTCCCAGTTAGCCTTGTTTGATTTTTGCTGCTTGACCCCCGTTTTCACTTGGCAAAAAAATCACCGATTTGCAGGCGATGCAATGTTCAACTATGTCCGGCTGCACCAATGACATGGCAAGGGGCTCAGCGGTGGACAATTTCCTCAAATTAGCTGGGTCGAACTTGCATCACGTAAGACTGAGGATATAAGACTTGAACATAACTTAAGATCACCTCGAATCTTTGAGTTTCTGGATCTGAAGATGTTCCCTAATATTTGACCTTCCAAGCAAGTGGCCCATTTGCCATTTGAGGGTCCCAGTCTGCCTCCCGCAACCCGCGAGATGAAGGTTTTCACCTGGATATCGTAGGCAGCGCCAGCGAAGTCGAAGATGTTTGTCCACACACATTGTCACAATCCCCACTGCTCCATGGTATTTACCAACATTTATTCCTAAATTAGTTATTTTTTCCATTGAGAAGTAAAATAAAAATTACCCAAATGTCATATTCCACGCATCAAGTTGAATTACCCAGTATTTACCCTTCTGGTAATTGAACCGTGTGCGAACTTGAAAATGGCCCAGTCGAAATTTCGTTGATTTACCCATGGAAAATTGTGATTTTCTATAGTTATTCCATGGATTTCCATGGTTGATGTAGTCCCAAAATTACCAGCACCTTGAGGCGAATTGTGAATTGTGAGTTGTCCAGTGATTTTTAGCTTTCGCCGACTTAAAACGTGGGGATGTAAATGCTATATATATATACATATGGAGGTTTAAGTATAGAAAAACCATAGGAAAACACAGGAAAAACACTAACTAGGTCAATCTTGGATGGGTAGTTTAATCCTAACATATGGGAATCTGGGGTATCATTGGTGATATCTGGCTGTGTTTGACAAAGGGAAATGTATAGAAATATGTATATATCAAATGGTAATAGTGTGGGTAAAAAAATGTCATAAACCACCCATGACTGGGAATGGTAAACTTTAAAGGCAACTGGAAGGTTAGTGATATACACATAATATGTCAAAATTTTAAAAAGTGATCACCTAAACCCTAGTTGTATAGGTCAGAAACTAATTGAACAAACTAGGCTTTCAACTTCTTTTACTATTTGATTGACTTTAATGAGCATTTGTCCTAAATTCTCATTGAAATCCGCAAATCTCACAATGAAAATCCCCAGTAAATCCCATGAAATCTCCCATGACGTCCATGTTTTCCCCCCAGGTTCTGGATCTAGATGGTTTTTTCTCGGACGTTGTGCGGCAGTGGGGCCTCCCGGGCATCCTAGGCTTCGAGGATTTGGGATGATTTGGGGTGTAGGAAACCTCCATATTGGGAAGATATTGGGACATACATACATACATACATACATACGTACGTACGTACATACATACATACATACATACATACAGACACACACACACAGAGACAGACAGACAGACAGACAGACAGACAGACAGAAAGACAGACAGACAGACAGACAGACAGACATACATACATATTATGCCATGATATCGGGGAATGAAGAAACTCAAACAGCCAAAAAAGACTTAGCTCATGAACCATCGATCATGTCCACCCCAGATAAGACTAAAGCATACTGGTTGGTTCATTACGAAAGGATTCCTTAGCCGGATATCCCCCATTAATTGGTGATAATCTTTTGCTAACAGCCCAGATGGGTATTCATCCGAGGTTGATATTATTCGGTGGGTGAACGCTTGGTGGGTGAAGGCTTCTCTATCTATCTCAGGAAGAGCGCTGGAAGGATTCTTCTTCTGAATGTGTCATGGTCACTAATTTGGATTAGATACTTTCCGTGAGTCAAACCTGGCAATGGGAATTTTATTATTATGTTATTATTATATATCATTAGTATATATTATTATTATTATGTATTGTTATTATCATTATTATATACAGTACATATATTTATATGGACATTTAAGTGATCAAGTCATCTATAAATGGGTGATTTTTCAACTGGCCGTGTTTGGTGTACCCTTTTTCTGGGTTTGTCTTCTACTGAGGCAGGATGACCTACCCCAAGTACTTACGGCCCTTGATATGGCCATGGGATGAAATAACTTCTGCAACTAAGGTGAACAAAATCACTTCAATGAGGTTATAAGATGCTATAAGCCAGTTATAACTGTAAAAAGGGCTATAATTGTGGGCTCCGCTCAAAACGATTTTGACGTGCAAATTAACAACTCTGCAAGGTGTGATGTGTTTTGTTTTTTGTTTTGACATATCAAACAGTTCCAGTAGTTCTGCTTTTGTTTGGTGGTTTGGATATCTGTTCTATAGGCTATAAGGAGTGCTTTACTTCATTAGAGCAATCCTTGCAATGGACATGACCACTCCAGGCAACATTTGTTGATATG
Source organism: Cladocopium goreaui (assembly GCA_947184155.2). Lineage (NCBI taxonomy): Eukaryota > Dinophyceae > Suessiales > Symbiodiniaceae > Cladocopium > Cladocopium goreaui. Next base: position 725,064 of record CAMXCT020000824.1, read on the forward strand.
ACATGTATATATATATATCATTGTATATCAAATATTATATTTGATGTCAATACATTTTACATTACATACTATCATATACTACTTACTACCTCACCATGTTCATCCTCATGATGGGGATATCAATCTCTTTGAACTCGACTCTCAGTCTACTTAGATGGGCCATGGGATTCGTGATCAAGCTAACCAGCTGATCCCACATCCAATCTAAGAAGTATCGTAAACCATAGCTATGGTTAGTCCATATTCCCTATCATACATATACATACATACATATATATACACTCATATATTCCCATGAATCTTCATTAAACCAATTAATCCCATGGCTCGTCAAGGGCTGTTCCCTCGTCAGGCTGTTGTCAAAGGCTGCCAGTGGTGGCCGCGCCTTGTGGCACTGGTTGCACTCAGAAGCTGAGGATGAGGCCCTGAAATGCGGCGAGAACGCCATGGGCTGGACATCCATGATGTTCATTGGCATGAATTGTTCATCGCCAGGATAGCGAGGATAGGTGGTGCCCCAAAACCATCGAAAAACTGCGGAGATAACAATGAAATTTGGTACATTAAATGATATATGTGTGGTAAATGGCCATTAATGATAGATATTAATGGATATGAATGGGATATTAATGGAATGATACACTAGGTCAAGCAACTGGATGGCTAGAAACTAATCCTAATTAATCTTTTGGTATGGGATTATCTACGTTCACCAGAATCTTTTTTTTTGGCGGAGTATCTAAGATTGACCATGTTCATTCATGGGAAATCATCGGATACAATGGGATATATTTATATATAATGAAATAGAATGAACTATCATGGGATAATATATAATATGAATCCATCATACTTATTGTTCATGAAAAAGGTATATAATGGGATATAACTAACCAGCGATTGGGTAATCCAACATGGTTGGCTGGAACATTCCCTACACATGGTTGGAGGTTTTATACAGTTATGGACATGGCTATTAGTTATAACTGGTTATTTCATTGGGATTATACATTCTATAAATGGGGTTATAAGTACTTATAACTGGTAAAGGGCCATAACTGTACCCTCTGGTAAACGGGCTAACAAAACTATGGAAAATCCCATGTTGAATGGGTAAATCAACTATTTCTATGGTCATTTTCAAGTTCGCAAACTGTTTGTTTCCCAGGGGAAAGCGCCTTATCTAAGCGAAGATGTCAGAGCTGTCCGTGGCATAAAGGCTGGCTCCACAGATGAAGGTTCACCATCACCCAAGGATGCCAAGGACACAAATCATCACTATCACTTTTCCTTATATCTATATTATATATATATATGTATATATATATACATATATACATATATATCAAATACTATCCGATTTCTAGGAAGAAATCCCTATGCTATATTATTTTATGTATGGATTATTGGACTATAGATATTCCTATGCATTTTCAAAACAACTCTTTAGTAGGCCGGGACCATCCAAATTTATCCACAGTTGACCTCAGCTACAGTACGTTACCTGTAGACCATGTCTTCTTGAATAGTAACGTCCTAGTTTTGTTCCTTGGTTTAACTTCCAATCTAAGATTACAGTTATGGCCATGGCTATTAGTTATAACTTGTTATTTCTATGGGATTATACATTCTATAAATGGGGGTTTTCTTAGTACTTATAACTGGTAAAGGGCCATAACTGTGGTAAACACACAAAAAGCTATTGAACATGGCCATAGAAATAGTGGATTTACCCTTAAAAAAATGGGGATTTTCCATAGTTATGTTAGCCCGTTTACCAGAGGGTAATCTGATTGGTTGACGTGACATCCATTTTCCGCAAGGGTGTTGGGGAGCAACCGGAGAAACAACGCCGAGTTTTTCTACTTAAGAGGATCATCCTGGTGAGTATCTAGTTACGGCTTGCCTGGTTGCTAAGTCCCTGTTCAGTGGCTTATCTCATCTCTGGGTGAACGATGGTTATTAACCATTTATGATCCCTCTCAAGTAGTATTCGCTACTTTCCATTTGATGATCCCAAAGATTACAATATATTACAGCAAGTGATTGATCCATAGTACCCAAGAAACCACTTCGTATGGGACCCTATGGTTTCAAACCCCTCCAAGTGCATAAAACAGTAGTATTTAGAGTGTTTTATGATCATATTTAATGGCAATCCACTCCCCAGCAAAAACCCCGCTCTCTTATACAAAACCTCATTTCCAGCTCCAGGTAGGGTTGATATTAGATATCTCTATAGTCGATAGGGTAACATAGACCATGATCCATGATATTCCCATGATATTCCCATGATATTCCCATGATATTCCCATGCCTCAGGAGACCTTTGGTTTCTTCCACGAGTCGCTGCTCACCTTGGGAATCCTTGCGTTGCAACGCTGGGGGGCCTCAGAGTTGGCCACATCAGCGACAAATACAGGGAGATTCCTTCCATCATTTGCAATTCATTCATACCCGGTAAACAAACATAATTATGGAAAATCATGGAACATCACCATGTTTAAGTAGGATATACCTTTGGATGATTTACTGGTTGGTGGTTTGGAACATGGCTTTTATGACTTTCCATATATTGGGAATGTCATCATCCCAACTGACGAACTCCATCATTTTTCAGAGGGGTGGCTCAACCACCAACCAGATAAATACTAGGACAATCTGGTGATATTAATGAACATGAACATCTAACCAAAATTACCATAGTTTAAATATGTTTTAAGTACTAAACATGATATTTGTTGTTTTAGATATAGTCGCTATACTATCAAGGGTGATTCCTGGGACTTACCCTCCAGTTATTTGCTACATAGCGATCTGGTTAATGATGCTTAACAACAGTTAATGACGATCAATGGTGATTAATGGTTATTCCTTGCTAATTACCCTCTGGTTATTTGCTAAAGTTTGCGGGAAGCCGTGGCCATAGATTTTTTTCTAAACACCATGGGTTTACCGCTAGCTGTTCTAAATAGAATGATGATGTTCCAGTTTGCTACGGTAAATAACCAGAGGCTAAGTGTTTTCTTTAAGGAACATGGACAATATAACTGGTGATGTTGCACATAGCTTTTAATGTTTCCTGGTTTCCTGGCTGGCAAATTCGCTGTAACTGCAGCTTTTGTCTTAAACCACTCTATTGATAACAGACAATTTGTATGTTATTATATGTTATTACTATTACCATTTATTACCCATTCACTAGCCGGGATGCACCCCTCAGTATGCAGACCACAAATACCCAAGAGTTGGTTAGTTCCATTTGGCAGTTGGGTATGAAAAACATGCGTCAAAAACCACCTGGAGGTCTCGATCGGGACTTGGCTCGCTGAGCCATAGGGATTTCATGGCGAGAAATTTGGAGTCGTTGGGGATGTATGCAGCTGGTCCTGTTTGATGATGAAACATAGACAGGAACTGTTGGCAAGGTTGGTTTAGTTTAGAGTTTAGAGTCGTTCATAAACAGGTTTGATTGGAGCTACCACAGGATGGTCTTTGCTGGGGCTAAACACCAACTTCCAACTCTGGGGTCTGAGCATTGTAGAGACTGTTGCTTAGCAGTGTCAAAATTTGCGCTGCATCGCAAAAAAAATCCAACTTGCTCATCCCCTGGATGGGGATCAAGTATGAAAATCAACCTTTCATTTGTTATTCTTGTTGTCGTATATTATAGATTTATAGGATCAAAATGAACAAACGATATTCTCAATTTGATTCAGGAGCATAGCTCAACAAAAACGTGACTGAAACGATTTTCTGTTTGGAGAATCGCTTCTAGCTTTTTCAACCAGTTTGCAAAGCTTCCTCAAAGCCTTTGCATAACCTTCTCCAAACCTCTGAATAACCTTTGCATAGTCTTCTCACAACCTTTGCATAACCTTGCCACATCCTTTGCTTAATCTGAGGTCGCGTTGGACGACTTGAAGCACACTTGTCGACGATCCAAGAGTGGGACGCGAAGCGTTGGATCACCAAAAGAATAACACACGGTTTATGATCCAAGTTATTAGACCATTTAATTTGTTTATGATATGGTGATCCAATATTTTACGATCCAATCTTCAATAAAATGGAAGTGTCATGAGGTTTCCTATAATACGGGTATACTCCCCAAACAATCCCAAACATGCAAGCCATTAGACCACTGAAATATACTGAAACATTGAAACCATGGTTTTGGGGTACCCCCATTTTAGGAAACTCCCAAATGGTTTATATACGATTTTGACATGTGGCAGCTACTCGGGATTTTCAAAGGTCTGAAACTAAGATCAACAGGTGGAATTGTGTCACAGCCTGTGATATGGACACATCAACCATTGTCGTTGTGGTTTCTGATTTCATTCATATTTGTGTCGAACATCCTGGAATGATGATTCAAATTGATGATAAAATGTTTAAAGGAATCTACCGAGCAAGTGTTCAACCTGAAACATGTGTTCGTGAAGATATCATTATTATGGAATATGTATCATTTTGACCCCTAGTGAAGCTACTGAAGTTATAGATGATTAGAAAAAGTAAGATCGTTGCCCAAAATGGTTCTACGTTTGATTAGGTATGGTTATTTCTTACTGGGTCATTTCTGACAACACTAAAATTGATTGAAGAATTAAAACAGTTCTCGTTTTTTTTCTCAAACCTTCTGGTTATTTAACCATGGCCCATAGTTTACTGAAGTTTCGTGTCAAATTCCGATGGTCTCGGACATCCAAGGCAATCAAAGCAATGAAATTACCACCCGTTTATAGAGTTGTAATTAAGGCATCCATCTATAATTAAATATATATATATAATACAATATAATATATACATAATATAATATATATATATATACATAGAGGATGTCCCAGCTTGCCATCTTTGATCACTGGAGGGTATTGCATGGTGCCATAGATGCAACTTGATACAACATTTTTCCAGATGTTCGGTATGCTGGTCCCACCACAAACACCCACCTATGCGGATGAGGGACACCGCCTACATCCGCCTAGATCCGATAAGGAACCTATCAAGGGGCAGGTTGTTCAAGCTCCTGCGTGATATTTATTGAACTTTACAGTTATGGCATTCAACAGTTTTAAATGGGATTATATATAACTCCTGCAACTCAGGTTGTATGTTTATATATATCACTTCAATGAGGTTATAGTTTCATCATGTTTCATCTATAGCATTCTATAGCTATCAAGGGCCAACAGCCTTTTTTTTGGCTGTGAAACGGAGGCAGTCGTCTACCCATCCCATGTCCCCAATGTCCAACTCTCGAGGCGATGCTGGGGTCACAAAGACATCCAGGAAGGTTCGGAAAACACAAAACGTGACGAAAAGTGCTGGAGGGCTGGCCCAGTTTTCGCCCAGTATATATACATATATACATATATATATATATATATATCAATACATATACATATTTATATATACATATATATATACATACATAGATATATATGATGAAAGGTAAAAGTTGAACAAATCCATTGGTTTTCATCATTCTCATGGGGGCCCTATGGGCCGTAGATTTCAACCAATCCTGGGACGGATGGGGAGAAAAATCCCAGGTTTTAACAGGTCACATTTTCGTAATCTCCCTTAAATTTAGCAATCAAGGTCATCAAGGTTCACAACTCCGGTAGCTTTATGTAGTTTGTCCCCAAGATCCGAGAAAGTTGGAATTTGGAGAACATCATACGTTGAAGAAGTTAGGTGCAAAAGTCAAGATTTATCGCTCAGAGATGTATAACTGTCAACTGATCATGTTACTATAGATAGTGCTGGCATGTGCAAAACACTTTCAGTGATAGCCCGAAAAAAAAAAAAAAAAACAACTCACAACTGGCTTACAACCTCGTTTAAGTGAAATAATTAATGCTTTTCCTTAAATGCAGGAGTTGCTTCATCCCATTTATTGCTATTATGGGCCTTTTTAGTGTATGGAATTTGGTGACCACGAGGATCCTGCGCCCCTTGGTCAAGTCATTGAGTACCGTAATTGATGCTTGATATGACTTCAAGCTGTGGTCCCTCAGGTGAATTCTGACCCATAGCCATATGTAATTAGTATATATATATACCCTCTGGTTATTTGTTACATAGCCATGGAAAATCACCATTTTTAAGTTCGGTAAACCATCTATAAATGGGCCATTTTCCATGGCTAGGTTAAATAATCAGAGGGTATATTTGTAGATTTTGCACTCAATCATGCGCTGGTACCCTCCTTCGAAGAAACCCTGCAACTTGCGGTACCTGAAGCTTGCCTTCAAACCATAAACAGAAATACGTAGGGACATCATCATGAAGTAACAAAAGCAAACACAGAAATTACGTGTATAATTTCACATGCTGTCACATATATCACTTGTGTGTGTAGTTGCATAGAATTCGTTTTTATATTATACGATGTATATGTATATATATATGGTTGGTGGTTTCAAACATGGCTTTATTTTCCATTTCATATATGGGATGTCATCCTTCCCATTGACGAACTCACTCCATCATTTTTCAAGATGGGCACATTGCACCACCAACCAGATGGTTGTACGCATATACACACGTCTACCATGGCCGTCCTGGCGGCAGCGATGACGACAGATGCTGTGCTGAGGGGATGGGTCACCTGGGGTATCCTGGGGTCATGGGGGGAAGTTCACCTCTGGAGTCTGAGATTTCACAGTTGTGGCCATGGCTATTAGTGAACTAACTGGTTATTTCTATGGGATTATACATTCTATAAATGGGGTTTTCTTAGTACTTATAACTGGTATTTTGGGCCATAACTGCAGAGGGAAAATGAGGAGGAACCGGAGTCTGCGCACTAGATTTTGCTGGCGTTTTTCATGGCCATTGAATGGCCTTAAGGATGTGCGGGCCCCACCACTGGATCCGTGGTTTGTCATAACTCATATTTCATCCCATCAGTGGGGATCTTCCATGAATCTAATTGGCTTTTTGTTCATCCCTTTACGATTCGTGGGATTAACTACCCCCCAACAACCGGATCCTGAACCGGATCCGGGGCACCGAGGACGAGGGCTACTGGGAGACCTACTATTTGCGCAGCTTGCAGCGTCGCGGCGGCGTCCTACGCCGTGAGGACTGCTACTGTCGCTGCGACGAGCTGCTGCCGCTGCTGGCAGAGACGCTTCCGGTTCTGGCAACGGCGGTCACGGTGCTGGTGGTGGCGGCGGGGACGTCGGAAGTGCCACAGGTGTTGGCCATGGAGGGGATGAAAGTGATGCTTGGAGGAGTTTCTTTATGTGTGTGTGGGCGGATATATAATGATAATATACTATAATATATATATATATAATTATATACATATAATTACATATATATATATAATATAATATATATAATTATATATATATAATATAATATATATAATTATATATATATATATATGTGTGTATTGTACAATTACGTTATAAATCGTTGATGTCAAGTTGATGTTTGCTGGCAGAAGATTATAGTTGGGTGGATGAATTGGTATGCGAACTCCTGGTTGAAGAGCGGTATTGAGATATTGCTCATTGATTCTCACTTTGTTGTTTAAAGAGTTCTCGCAAGCTATTTCTCAAACGTGGATGGGATGAACATAGCTATCAAAGATACCATTAACATAAACATCATTTTTCCAGGCTGTCCCACCAGTCAAGTGAGTCAGTTGTGCATCTTGTGACGGATAAGTCTTCAGTGTTCCTCATAAGATGCACGAGGTGAAGGCCTCGAGCTAAGTTGGGGGCCACATTTTTCTCCAATGTCACTATGGTTCTATGATACGCAAAAAACTATAGACAATACTGAAAACTCCAAACACAATGGTTTATGAATGTTTATATATGATACTTATAACGTTAATGACATTATAAACCAACAAACATAACTGGGGGGCCACATTGCAGGGACGACTTATAGTTTTCCTATGCTTTCCTGGGGTGAAACTAAACCAACAAACATCACCCACCTTGTACCCAGCGCGTTTTCAACACCGCACATGTTCACCACTGGGGCCGTGGCGCCATGATGTTTTTCAGGTGCTCCAGACCGTAAAATATCTTAAACAAGGTAGACATTCTACCCAGATATTACCTGAAATACCATGGAATTGAGGATAATGGAATACAAAATGTGGAATAGTCACAGAATTCCAAATGTGGTACAGTTATGGCCCTTTACCAGTTATAAGTACTTATAACCCCATTTATAGAATGTATAATCCCATTTATAACCAGTTATAACTAATAAATGGCCGGCCATAACTGTAGAATTTCAACTCTGATTGTTTTTCTTCGTTTCCTGGGGTCAAAGTATAGAATCAGGCCATCTTGCACTGGGGCCCTGATCAGGACCGCCATGGACGTCTCTTCCAGCTGTGTGGAAGCCATGCGCAGAGTTGATGACCGTGTGGAGTGGTACCATGGGGATGCCTTTGCAATGCCGGAGGACTGGTCGGAGACCTTCGATTTGGTGATTGACAAAGGTCTCATCGGACACAAGGTGATTGGCGATGTGGGGAGCGATTTGGTGAGATCTGAAGCAAGATATGAACTAATAATATACATGTGTTTATATGTATATATATAATAATAATATGATTATATATATATTATACACAATAACAATATGATTATATATATATATATACACCGCCAGGCGCTGTGTGTTGCCCGGAAGGTTCAAATGGCGTTTAAACATGTTCGCTGCAACCCTGACGTTGCGCCGGGTCTGACTTCAGGTGGATATGATGATAAAGTCAATGTTATTACCCCAATCAACATATTGTTCATAGGGGGTTGCGAATTTGAATCCCTTATGAAGATCAAGTTGACGTTACTACCCCACGCAACATTGTTCATAAGGGGCGGCAAAATTTGATCCCTTATGAAGATAAAGTTGATGTTATTACCCCAATCAACATGTTGCTCATAGGGAGTGGCGAGTGTTGATCCCTTATGAAGATAAAGTTGATGTTATTACCCCAATCAACATATTGTTCATAGGGGGTGGCAAATGTTGATCCCTTATGAAGATAAAGTTGATGTTATTACCCCAATCAACATATTGTTCATAGGGGGTTGCGAACTTTAATGCGATGATGACCATGAGGTGATGATGATGATCATGACGATTGTAAGTGTGGAGCAACGTCCGGGTTAGGGCGAACATGTTTAAACATTATCCTTGAACATGCTCAAACACCTGCGCAGGGCCAGTGTTTGAGATTTCCCAGACGACGAACCCTAAACCCTAAAACCCTAAACCATCCTAAACCCTAAAACCCCAAACCCAAAACCCTAAAACCCTAAAAACCCAAAACCCTAAAACCCTAAACCCTAAAATCTAGGCTCTGAAAACGTGTATATATATAATAGATGTGATGTATGTAATTCTGAGGGGTTCATTACATTTCGTAACTACTCATAACTGATCTCCTGAATCAGCAGGCGCCGGAGGATCTGCAGTGTGTCCACAAGCTCTTGGCCGAGTATGGACGAGTTCTACGGCCAGGTTGGGAAGCGCAGAAAACCCCACAGTTAACCCAACTCTCAACCAACTTAGCTAAATATATTATATCTATGTACAAATATGTTATGCCCTATGTTGGTAAAGTCACCATTTTCCATCATTTTCCATCGATGGTGAAACCCAAGCTGGTTATCCACGGTCCCCCAGGTGGACAAGTGCTGGTCGTGGCACTCTCTCCGATGCTGCTTGGCGCCCCAGAGTGGCGCCAACACATGGTGCAGTTGTCCGGCTGTGTGGCCTACATGTTGCAGAAGGATCGGATCGGATAATCCAAATGCGTGGCCGCTAAGATACATATATATATACCTACATACATACCTACCCATACATACGTACGTACATGCATACTAATATAGTTACATAATATATTTATGTTATATGATATTTCAATGGTCCATATATTCTTGTACATAGCAGCTATCCCTTTCAACAAGCAGCCCTTAAGCACCGTGCCTCGCCAGGACCCTCCAGATCGACCTGGTTGGATTTCGAAGATCCAAACGTCGGGCCGGGAAGTCCTGGTCCATCTCCAGTTGACGTCATCGGAACGTCAGCAGTTGCAGCTCTCCACCGGCGGCGGCGCAAGCAGCGCGTGCCGGGCACGGCTGGAACGACTTGACACGGGGGAAGTGTGGATGCTGCCATTGAGTGCAGGATGTAGCAGCGCCAAGTGGACCCGAGATGGATTGAAACTGACCTTGGAAGACATGGATGACATGGATGAGTCGATGAGTCGATGATCAGTCCACCATGGAAAATCAGCAAATCCCAGGAGACGGGTGAAGCTTTCCATAGCGCCTCGCGCCTCGTGATCCTGCTGAAGATGCCAAAGTCGGATTCGACCAGATATGACCAGATGATCCTAGTGATCAGTGTCAGGAGAGTTGAGAACGACCCTGTGAATGCGGAGGCTGAGTTGACAAGTCGCTGAGTTCATCATGCTTCGAGGAACACGGAGCAAAAAGTGGAAATTGGGGCAGGACGAGTTGGAACGTATGATGCCAGATATTTTGATTTTTTTTGAGGGATGAAGAGATGAGGATACACTTGTGTCTTATGTGCTTGGCATGTCTATCACAGTCTATCAGGATTTGATGCAGTGCCATAGCCAAAGCCAGAATTCCAGATTTTCTTCAAACTATGTACCTGTCTACATGGACGACCCTCTGGTATTTGAATATAGCTATGGAAGATCAAACAAAACGTGGTTTAGTAATTATATATATATATGTATGTATATACACGGTAGTACAGAGCGATACCTTTTTTTTTTAATCGGCCATTTTCCATAGCTATGTCAAATCAACGGGTCGGGTGATGTTTTTGCAACTAGATACCGCTACGCAATGTGCTATGCCAAGTGCGTTCCCAACAAGGCTGAATAGCCAGCCTAGCAGGTTGTTTTGGCATAGGAAAACCCTAGGAAAACCATGGGAAAACCATAGGAAAACCGTAGGAAAACCATAGGAAAATGAAGGTTTACCCTCTGGTTATGTCAAATAGCTATTGAAAATGGTCATAGAAATAGTTGATTTAGCCAGCTAAAAAATGGTGATGTTCCATAGTTACGGCTGGGTGAAAGGGCTCCTATGGAAAACTGGTTGGTGGTTTGGAACATGGCTGTTATTTTTCCATTGGGAACACTAATCCCATTTGACTTCCATATGTTTCAGAGGGGTAGGTCAACCACCAAGCAGTTTGTGTGTTACTTACTTTCATAGCATCACATATCATGCGCTTGCGAGTTTTTGGATCGATGTAGCAATTCTATTTGATCCATTGTCCTGATAAATACCCAGATTCTCCATGGTGCTGGTAGATTTACCTACATTTGGATGATAAATTGGGGGTGAATGTTGATACGTATTCCAGCACCATGGGGCATATGACGGTATGATGATAAAGTTCTGGGCATGATAAATCCATGGAAATCCATGATCATTCCATTGAAATCCCGTGAGCCACAATTAACAATAATTAACATGCCATGAAACACCATTAAACTATATTAAAATCCAGTGAAACACCATCATTCCACCATGAAACACCATTAAAATCCAGTGAAACACCATCATTCCACCACAAACACCATTAAAATCCAGTGAAACACCATCATTCCACCATAAACACCATTAAAATCCATGAAGTACCATTAACATTCCAACATAAACACCATTAAAATCCAGTGAAACACCATTAACATTCCAACATAAACACCATTAAAATCCATGAAACACCATTAACGTTAAGCCGTTAAGCCTTAAAATTTGCTGATAGCATTCACTTGGCAAATGCTATGCAGCCAGACTTGGGATGATCCCCAACTTATAGCCTATCCCAGATCCACTAAGTCTCTATAAGTACTAGTAACTAGTACATATACTACCATTAGAAAGTCCATTCATAATATATATATATATATAATATATATATATGTATATATTATATATATAATATATTTATGTATATATATATATTATATATATTATATATATATATATAGTATGCAGGTTTCCCCAAATTTGGGGTACCACAAAAGACCATCCAGCGATTGGGGTACCCCCATTGAAGGAAACCTCCATAGGATTGCCCTCACTGGGGCAGGTTTGAGGCATCAGCTAAATCACAGCTCTGAGGCACTGTCGAACTCTGGTGACGCCGGGCGGGGGCATTGACCTCCAAGTGATGACCATTTTAATGTATGGGCGTTTCCTAAAATGGTGGTACCCCCAAAAAATCAAAGTTATTGGTTATTAGCAACGCGAAAACCCAATGGTTTGGGACCCGCCCCGAAAAAAAACGGAAATCTCGGTGGAAAATGATGCTTCACCATGGTCAAGTGGGTTTTTAAATGATGTTGTATGATTTTTTGGCTTACCCTAAATGTTCAGACGAACCCATTTGGACCCTGATTCTTTCTGGGTTCAATTGATGCTTGACACGACCAGCTATCGACATGTCCATCAAGAGAGGTACACATTGACATGTTCGCTAGTCTTCTGAACATAATATATATATATATATATGATATATTATATGAAAGATCAATGTTCGCTATCTTGATTATTTCACTAGCAAAACATAACAAGCAACATCAATCAACATTGTTTCTGATTGGAAAGTCAGTTCTTTCCGCAAATCCAAACCTGGTGAACGTGAGCAGAAACTACTTGACATCTTTCTGAGGTTGAAAAGTGGAGGGTGTGAACTGTGTATCAAGAAGTCAAGCGGACCACAAGATCCACAAGGTTTACCTGAGTATCGTCAGAAGCCCCTTGAATACACTTTAAACATCGTTGTGTCATATGATTGGGTCGCGTAAGCAAAAAAAACTGGGTTTCGTAAGGTGGCGTCTTTGCACTTTTGCAACATACCAGGCGCAAGCTCTGGTGTAAGCGGTTTCATGCCTCTGGCATAAGCAGTTATAAAATGCATTTTAAGTCAAACCTGTCAGCGTAAGCTTCCCGTAAGTCATTTCACATCATTTCACGCACATGCCTGCCGCGTAAGTCAAAACTGTGGTTGCGTAAGCGTACCGTAAGGTCTAGCGTAAGCAATGTTATGCAGCATAGGCTGGTAATTTCACGTTTTCGGAGAAGCTCACCTGTTTTTTTTACAGCCTTTAGTACAAAATAATCATAATAAAAGATGGGCAGATTGTCCTTGCAAAGCGCTTTTCGCAGTGTGCAAAGCGCTTTTAGCACACATTGCGTTTCGTATTTGCACCACAAGCAGAACATTTTAGCCATTTTCGACCGTTTTTTGCGTCACTTGCTGGTAACATACTCCAACGTTAGTTGATTTCTTACAATAAACGAGAACATGGATTAAACATCAACAATAATCAACATGTTTTGGTCTTGCAGGTCGTCTAAAAAACAACTTGGAGTAACTTAGTTTGTGTTTCCAGTTTTGGTGCATTGTTCTTGCATATGTAGGTTTATTCTCCCCAAGCTATTGTCCACTGTGGAAAAAATACGGGTGTGTCTGAAAATGCTGGATTTATCCCCGCCTTATTGCCATCTGGTTGGTGGTTTGGAACATGAATTCTATTTTTCACCTTGCCACAGCGATTGGAGGGTCTTGGTGATTCACCTTGATCGTAAATTGGTCAGTATCCAAGACATATTGGTGTATCGATTATTAGCCATATCAGGCCATATTTATGTCTGGTTGGTGGTTTGGAACATTTCTTATTTGTTCCATATATTGGGAATAATCATCCCAACTCACGAACTCCATCATTTTTCAGAGGGGTGGCTCAACCACCAACCAGCCATTAAATGGGGAGAATTTCGTGTTAACCCATGATTCCCCGTGTTGGCGTGTGGAAAGTGTTTTTCCTTCAAATCACATCATCGCTGTCGGTGCTGCCCCCTACGTAGCTAAGGTGGTTCATGAGTGGTTTAATCAGGGTCTATGCTAAATAATGCTAAATATATGTACACTTGAACGTGGTAACAACACCCAAATGCTCCATGTATGGAATATTTACCAACACTGACACTTACCCTAAGAATCACTCAAATGTAGCTAAATACACCATACATGGAGCATATGGGACATGTTAAACTTTGCATATCAGGAAAAATGCCGAACTTATATCCATTTACAAAAAACATAGACCATCCTAGACTCTCCAAATACACCCAAAAATCGTAAAATATCGAAATTATGGGTTAAACACTCCGTGTTTTTATAGACACTTCGAGAGTCTAGGTAGATGATTTGTCCGTACTTTCCATGTGGAGGTTTCCCGAGTCATGGGGGTACCCCTAAATCATTTTATTTTTGGATTTTTCATGAAATAAACCATCGAGCTATTGGGGTATACCCCATTGTACGGAAACCTTCATGTCATAAACCAACAACGACATGTAGGTTACAATATAAATCCAATTTTATTCATTGATGTGTATATATACGTATATATATATTGTTTGAACATACTTCACTACATATATATATATATACACATCCATTTATAGACGAAGTGTGCACACTTTTCACAGCAACAACGACATCACATCGGGGGTCTGATCTTCACCAGGTGTTGATTTGGTGCAAGGCGCGGCGCCTTTCGATAGCGTCGGAGCCGGCTGAACTGACGTGAGGAAAACCCAAGGATTCGTCTGGGTTTCAGCTATCTGAGCCACGAAAAATGCCATGGGTTGGTGGAAGATAAGGATATAGTCTATACTATAGAGTCGCCGGGCAACTTAGCCACTTAGCTGGCACTTAGGTGGCACTTAGGTTTTGGTGTCGCTAAGTGTGAGCTAAGTGGCCGCTAAGTGAAGCTAACTGTTTGATAGTGTTTTTCCTGGTTTTTATCACGTGGCATACTTTTGTGGGAATCATTTTTTTTTGTTCCAACATCGGAATCGGATTTGCTTATTTTTCACCGCCATCGATGGAAATTTTGTTAGCGCAGCAGCCAGAGACCGTTTTGGTCTTCACGCAGCAAGCGCATGGGTTCAGTTTGCACGAGGTGTCCCGGATTCCCATCTCACTTTTTACACTGGACCGTTATCTTGCTATGAGGGCAATCCTAAAGAAACCTTCCTCTAGGGTTTCTGTCCACGTAGGCTAAGTTGCAGTATAGCGACACCACGTGGGTGCATGCTTCCATCATCATCATGCAGCCATGGCTGCATGCTTGTTTTCGGCTCTGTCAGGCGCGGGACTTAGCTATATAGCATAAATATGCATAAATCTCACTTAGAGTCTTAGAGGCCCATGACCATCCCAGACCCGTTTTGATCTGCGAAATCTCTGCCACGTAGGCAGGATCAATGGGTATGAAGCGAACGGAAAGCTGCACCGAGGAATTTCTATTTGATGACAAAAATGGCTGCGGGAGAGAACGACGGTGAACAGAAAAGTAAGCCGGAAAGCATTTTCATCGCTATCTCCGCAGACATTGTGCAAACGACAACTTGAACACCCGTCCGACATCCGCAGACAGCGCAGACGTACTCCCATGTCCATTTGCTCATGATTCTTGCTGCGTAGACACACGCAGACAGCAGATTCAAGTCCACAAAGAGGCTTTTCTCGCGAATCCGCAGACAACTTCCGCAGACAGCATGAACTCTGCTTTTTGTCCGCAGACATCGGCAGACGTTTGCAGACATCCGCAGACACAGCAAACCTTCAAAAAAATATAGCACTAAATCTTGCAGAATGCAACTTAGAATCCTTGCAGGTCAGCTGCCCGTAAGCAGCGCCGTGCTTCTCGTAGAAGCGCAGCGCAGGTTCTGCACCAGTGAAACTCTCTCCTTCGGTTTGGTCGCAGCGAGAAGTGCCATGCTAAGATCGTCAGCCACTTGCTGGCGCGGAGGAGATCGTGCACCAAGTACCTTCGATTCCAAGCGAGGTGCTCCGACCAAGCATCTCTGTCCTCCTCGTAGGAGACCGGAATCTGCCTCCACAGGCCTTGCTTTCAGTGCCACGATCTCGCGAAAGGTTTCCACTTGGGAATTAGACCACAATTCTTCCTGCAAAGTTCCTAGCCATGTTGCCGCTTGGGCAACGCTAAAGGCTGCAACCTTTTCAAGCGATCGCTGCACTCCAAGCGCCTGCTTCTCCCTGACTTCCGCGTACGAAGTCAAAGACGTAATTCCACGTAGGAATTTCTGTGCAGCGTCCAGCTGCTTTTCAACCGACATGTTTGAACTGCAAATGGCTGCACAATATACACTCTTCAATCCTGAAGCCACCAAAATGTTGCAAAATCATACGTTTTCAAACCAAAGCTAAGTGCTGCCTAAGTTCCAGCTAAGTCCTATCCACTTAGCATACAATATACTTATAAGTCACCTAAGTCAATAGTATGTGCCACCTAACTCAACATCACTTACAGCCCAGTTAGCCACTTATAATCAACTTACTAATCACTTAACCCACTTATAGAAAGACTTATAATGAAGTTATAAGTGCCTAAGTTCCCGGCGACTCCTAAGTAGTCTATAGACAAAAAATGATCAGTGACATTGGTTCTCATGTTATCAAATGTTTTGGGGTTATAAAACTACGTAGTGAGATCTGGTGAGTATCGTAACCTAGGAATGCCTGTGCACCACAATGAATAGAAAATCGGGTTATTTTCCGAGTTTCCATCTTGGCTCGAACGAGGAGTTCATCTCTAAAAGAAGGCTATAGCAATGATGCTGATTGGATCAAACCAAAATTGTTGACTGGGAAAACTACTATTTGTCAGCAAACTGGGAAGGTCACCAAAGCTGAGAGTGGACCAAGTTGTTATGTTTTCTGTTCAGTTGATTACTGCTTGGTGGTTTGGAGCATGGCTTTTATTTTTCCATTCAGTTGGGAATCATAATCCCAACTGACTTTCACTCTATCATTTTTCAGAGGGGTGGCGAGCTCAACCACCAGATTCTCCACGAAACTGAAGCGACTATGGTGGGATCACCAGATCCGATGTCGAGGTATATCTTTTCTTTTCCGAATGCTTTTCCGAATGTTTACCCGGCCTGGTAAACAGCCACATAACGAACTGGAAAGATCCACCATGCTATTAGCTGGGAAAATTCACTATTTCGACTAGGCCATGTTCAATAGCTATGTGGCTGTTTACCAGAGGGTAAACCTCCATTTCCTATGGTTTTCCTATGGTTTTCCCATGGTTTTCATCCACTTCCGGCTGTTTAAATGTTGGGCCAGGAACTGCGGGAAGATAGTCGAACTTTTCCGTTTTATCCATGTCAAAATCTTCACGTTTAAATATGGGTTCCGTACCATCCAGTAACTCAACATATGGAAATACCAACATTCATAGACAGACATGTTATAGATAGTTATAGACCTTTTCGCAGTTGTTACTGGCTCAGAATAGTGGTACATATAGTTAGGATTCTCATAACTCCATAGTTGTTATAATAGGATTATAACCACGTATAGTGTGATAATGGTTGTTATAAAACCTCACTTAAGTGATGTTGTTTACCAACCAGTTGCAGGAGGAAAACAAGAATCATCCCGCCATTGCCCATCACCTTTGGGTGAGTTGGGCCAGAACTCCAACTTGGAGTGATGGCCATCTTGGTTACCTCTGGTAATTTGTAACATAGCTATTGAAAATGGCTCAATAGCAGTTGATTTACCTATTCCAAATGGTGATTTTCCATAGCTATGCTAGTTTACCAGAGGGTATCATTATGTCTTATTTTGTTTAAATAAACCAAGATGGTTTGTTATAAACTATAAGAGTAATTTTACATGTATAGTTTGTTATAAAGTTATACCACTCATGTATAGTAAATATAATATACAAACCACTAATATCATGAAAAACCATATCCTATATTCTCATGACTGTCTAAGTGTTAGTTGGGTCATAGCTCTCTTAGGTCTCGGGCACGATTTGGACACCGAAGCTGGCGGGAGTTTATGAAGGTGCCGACGACCTGGGATGACCGGGAGGGTGACCCACGGGGTGTTGCGGAGGTTGACTATTTGCGGATCTTGGTTTATGTTAGGCAAAAATTATCCACCGATTGGAGGGTCTTGGTGATTCACCTTGATCATAAATTGGTCAGTATCCAATACATATTGGTGTATGGATTATTAGCCATATCAGGCCATATATATATATATGTCTGGTTGGTGGTGTGGAACATTTCTTATGTTTTACATATATTGGGAGTAATCATCCCAACTGACTTTCATTTTTTCAGAGGGGTTGAAACCACCAATCAGAACAGTGTATAATTATTAGCCAATAATAAACCTCATAATTGTTAGTTGTTTTTTCCTATAGTTGGTTTATTATTGGTTTGCGTTAGTTGGTTTATGTTGGTTGATGTGGGCAACCCAAGCCATAAACAACTGCCATTTAGGGATGGTAAACATAGCATCCATGGTGATTGAGGATTGTTTAGGGTTAAGGGTTTATCGCATTAGTGTCGTTAGTCAGTCACTTGGTGACTTGATTCAACTTGGTTCGGTCAACAAGTCTCACGTGGTAGTGAGAAGATGGTGATTATGGTGACTAGGGTCTAGCTCGTTACATGAGGTGATGCCCCCAGTGATGCGTGTTGGTTTATAACCCCATCTGACTAGTTTGGTATGTATATCCAGCACACATCCATTTTGAGTGAGCCTATTTAATTATGTTACGTATATTAACCTGTACAAGATGATTCCCTAGTTATGACTTTTGGATATTTCTTGACAGCCCCCATCAAAGAATAGCTATAATGAATCACCTTCTGAACCCTAGTGAAATATTACCCTCTGGTAATTTATAGTGGATTTACCCATTAAACATGGTGATTTTCCATGGCTATGTTAAATTACCAGAGGGTAGTTATTTGCACCAACTTTGCCATTGACCTCACAACGGGGCACCTTGAAAAAATGCTTGAGCTCTGTCAGGAGACGGCCTTTGATCGTAGGGCAAAGTTCCCACAGATCGGAGAGCGCTCAAGCACACCCACAGGTTTGGTCTTCACGAGGGGATGCTCGTGTATAACTACTGATGTTGGGTCTATAATTAAATGGGGTAACATAAAGTATAAGATATCCGAATATCCGAATAGCTATAGGTATCACTATTAGAGTTTAACTTGTCGTTATATAGTAGTTATACACCTTCTTGCTATAGTTAGACGGGGCAACACCAACAACTATAGCGTTTCGAGGCGCCAACTTGCAAATACTTGGCTTTTGGTACCTTGCCGGAGAGTACCCCATGTTTAGACAAGCCACCTGAATGATACTGGCAATTACATGCAATTACTAGAGGGTAAATACAATCAATTGATTGGTTTCCACGGGAAAATCTTAACCGGAAACCATCGATTTGTTCCCATTAAATCTGGAGTTTTCCGGTAACATTTCCCTTAAACCAATCCATTGATACAAGTAACTACCCTCCGGTAATCTAACAGTTTGCTATTGAAAATGGACCTAGTTTAGTTCGCTGATTTACCCAGCTATAGAATGGTGATTTTCTATAGCAAAGCGTAAACGTTTACCAGAGGCTAACGCACATGCCTTGCCACTGCTGGCCATGAAAGTCCCATGAAAGTCCCGTGAAAATCCCATGAAACACCATTAAATTTCCATTGAGCACTAAAACACCATGAAAGTCCCATGAAACGCCATTAAATTCCCATTAAGCACTAAAACACCATGAAAGTCCCATGAAACGCCATTAAATTTCCATTGAGCACTAAAACACCATGAAAGTCCCATGAAACACCATTAAATTCCCATTAAGCACTAAAACACCATGAAAGTCCCATGAAACACCATTAAATTCCCACCAAGCACTAAAACACAATGAAATTCCCATGAAACACAATTAATTTCCCATTATATAAGTCCCAGATTCTTCTGTTTCTCTCCCAATGACAACTCGCCACAGGCTCCCCAAGGCTGTGTCAAGAAGCCTTGCAACGGCGCTTGCAGAACCTCGAAGAAAAAACGAAGGACCGACATATCTTGTTGGATGTCTTGCGAGAAGTTGGGGCAGAGATTGGGGGTTTTCATGCAATGTTGGAAGCTTCATTGATTTCTGCACAGTTGACAGACCTGAGGATCACTGAAGGTCACCAGTTCCTTTTGTACATGCGCAATCTTTCTGACAAAGTTGCTGAGTTTGCCCAGTTGCATTATGGAGGTTTGTGGGAAGCAGTTTCTGCATATGATGTGAGGATGCGCATGATATATAGGTGATTTGGAAAAGGTACACCTGACTGGTGGTCCAAGAGGTAGTGGTGACAACAGAGATGTGGAGTGCTACAACTGTGGGAAGAAGGGCCATTTGGCCAAAGACTGCAAAGGTCCTCCCAAGTGCAAGCACTGTGGAATGACTGGACATCTTGCAAAAGATTGTTGGCAGAAAGACCCAAGTAAGAAGCCAGCAGCAGCTACAGCGAAAACAAAGGCCGCACCAAAGGCCAACCGAAACGCCAAGAGTGGCAAGGCAAGGGGAAAGGCAAAGGTCGTGGTCGCCCGACAGCTGCTCTCACGTGGTGACCCAGCTTGTTCTCCAGGAAAAGGGACCATATAAACCAACAAAAGATAGGGTTTATATGGAAGGTTGGTCTTGTTACAACATAATTTGTTGGTTTATATGGGAGTAAATGGAAGTAGTGTGTATATATATATATTATATATTATATATATATATCTATATTAGATAGGTATTCTCTAATATTCTATAGTCAATGGGGTTTATAAACCAACCACAATGCTATGCCTGGGGGGCACCACCTTGTGGGTAATTGATCTCGAACTGGCCGTGTAGCTAGTCGGATGAACCAGGGCCGCAAATCAATAAACTTGTCTTCGCTCCCTGCTTGCCATAGCACCTCATCAACGTGCTTTATCCACTTGTTTGTTGACTCCCAGGTCGTCGTCTCAAACATGAGGACATCCGTTGTGTATGTTGAGATGTAACTTTGTTTTGGTAGTTCTTAAAGTTCACGGTACGTCTACATGTCTCTTACTTCCCCCAAAGAAAGCAAATGGGCAACACAGTTGCTGTTTCTGCATGCCAAAGCTGATGGCATAAAATGACATGGGAAGCCATGTTTGGGGGTTCCTCTGTTTGTCAGACACTACAAGCACAAGTCAAATCAATTACCAGAACCATCTCATGCACTTTATCATGTATATGATGATGATATCATT
This sequence comes from Cladocopium goreaui, assembly GCA_947184155.2. NCBI lineage: Eukaryota > Dinophyceae > Suessiales > Symbiodiniaceae > Cladocopium > Cladocopium goreaui. Next base: position 746,256 of record CAMXCT020000824.1, read on the forward strand.
TTTAGGCATATACAAATATGTATGTGTTTACAATATTTGGTATATCTTCGGTTGGTCAGTACTGATATACTGTCATCCTCGTTTTTTTTTGTTTAAATACATACAATCGTATGCATATGTTTTTCATATTTACAATATTTACATACAATACATACATACGCAGGAGTGCTTTAGTGATATATATATATATATTTATTTATGTGTGTGTTTGAATTTCATATGATATATAAGGCCCTTTCGCTGTATACAGTCGCTTACAGCCGCTACAAAAAAAGGACCGGTCGCGAGCAATGGTCAAGCCCACGGTGAGGCCGGAGTTTTCATCACCAGGATAGCGAGGATATGTGGTGCCCACCATCGAAAAACTGGGGAGATAACAATGAAACTGGGTTAAATGATGAATTATTATGGTAAATGCTCATTTATGATAGATATTAATGGATATTTATGGGATATTAATAGGATGCTACACTAGGTCAAGCAACTGGATGGGTATAAACTAATCCGAACTAGTCTTTTGGTATGGGATTATCTACTAACCAGCTACGAATGTATTTTTTTTGCAGAGTATCTTAGATTGGCCATGATGGAGAAGTACAATCAGATGATATTGCTATATAAGTTTTATCCATGCCGTAGTCTCAAACGTTTACATAACTAGGGACAATCACCATTTTTAATGGGTAAATCAAGTATAAATGGCTATTTTCAATGGCTATGTTTGTTTACCAGAGGGTAGTCTCTAGACTCTAGATGGTAAGTGGGTTATAACATGTTTTTTCAGTACCCATGATCCTCCAGTGAAAGGGTACATAAGCCAGTTGCTAACCAGTCAACGATCTCGGTCCATCAAAGTTCCCCTATTTTTCCCTATTGACAAAGCCCAAGAAACTCCATTGAAGACGGTGGTTTTTTGGGTCGGGAGGTTTCGTATTGGATAAAAATCACATCTCTCACCTTGGCCACGGCAGGTTCGACACCTGGGCAGAGAAACCAAATCAGTTTCACGTCGCTGGGACTCAGTGGATTCACCGACGTTTTTCAGCATGTACTCAGCATGTACTAAGTGGGAGTTGAATATAGTTGAAGCATCCTGAACTGGAATTAGCTGAAGTAGTGGTAATTCGCCATTTGCGACGCACTAAGCAAAGGTGGCCCAGTCCGGACTCGGGACTTGGTTTACATAGTTTACATTGGTTTCTTGGCTGTCGGGTTCATGGTGACGGACCAGCTATAATTCGATAACATAGTTAGATGGATTAACATAAACCAACAAACGTAACCCGGGAGTAACATCTTGCAGGTGTCTACTCGTACTTGTTCACCAACATGTGTGTGTGTGCTATCAAACATACATCGCTGAGGCACATCACCTTTTCTATGGCAGAGTATGGAGGATTCTGATGAACCATTGTACACAAATCCGTATCAACAAACAATCATCGCAGTAGAGGTGATGATTAAATCAATGGTTAAAGTGATTCAAGGATATTAAAAGGGTTGGTTTTTTCGGGTTGTCCAAAAAAATGCAGTTAACATATAGCTAAATGATTGTTGACCATATTCACTGTTGACAGACATTTTTGGGGTACCTATAGTATTTAGCCGAGTTTCAGACAAACCCACTGGTTGAATGGGGATTGATGCACCGAAGAAAATGGCGAATCACAGCCACAGGAGGATTTTTTCTGTGTGACTTTACATCTACCCTCTGGTTATGTCAAAATAGCTATGGAAAGATCCACCATTTTTAATGGGAAAACTCACTATAAATGTCCATTTTCAATAGTTATGTTAGTTTACCAGAGGGTAGCATTTACCCTTTGGTAATGACTAACAGTTTGCTATTGAAAATGGCCATTTATAATCATACATAAAGTGAGTTTTCCCATTAAACATGGTGGATCTTTCCATAGTTATATATGTTAGTTTACCAGAGGGTACCTCAACAGTTTCTACTCCAAACGTATTTGGGGCGGCTGCGCAGCCTTGATAACCAATGTCACCAGACATCGGTGGGTGTTAAGCCTCAACTTGTAGTGTTTTATTGTCCGGTTTACTACATTAAATTCCCTATTAGCCAGCCAGTATAATGGCGCGGCATGGGGGTGTTTTCTTGGTCAGGCGGGTGGTGTTTTTTTGGTGGTGCAGGGCAAACACGACACTTAGGGGGAAAAATCTAACGAGACATGGTGAAATTAATGGTCAAGGGCCAGCGAAAACAATGTGGAGTAGTTGGATTTTGATGGGTCATAGGACTAGTTAAGTGGTTGGTAACATTTTCTAACTAGGTTATAAGCCATGAGAAATACTGAGCTATATCCCAGTTACATCCAATTACTAACCAGTGCACGTGGAGGAAAGCTTGCAGCTGTCAGATGTCAGATGTCAGGGGTTGCTGTAGATTACCACGCAACCCCCCCAACGAATCGGATTCACGTTGGTAAAATGCTAAGAGTTCATAGACATCACATAGTAAGGTGGTTTCGTGATCTGAGGATATGCGGATGATGTAAAAGGACACTTGGAGGTATACATGGAACATACAAGTTTGTGTTAGACCCAAGAGAACATGCACCGGAAACACCACATTACGTCTCTAGAGCTGGCCACCGCATTTTTTTTACACGATCAAACATGGACCTACTACTGCTGTTTAAAATTGAAACCACAAAGGACACCCAGGTGTTTCGATGTTTGATCATCATTTCCCGAAGGGTATAGCCCATTTTCAGGACACACACACACACGCGCGCGCTAATATCCAATTGATATATTGAAATCTATTTCATATAGGATATAATGTGAATAGAACTAAAAATTATAGGTGTATATACAATGTAGGTTGTATTACATACAATTTATATACTATATTATCCTAGATCCAATATGCACATATACCATATACCTTCTGGTAAACGTTTACGTGGCTATAGAAAATCACCATTAGTTGGGTAAATCAACGATTTAAATGGTCCATTTTCAATAGCCATGTTTGTTTACCAGAGGGTAGTCTCTAGACTCTAGATGGTAAGTGGGTTATAACATGTTTTTTCAGTACCCATGATCGTCCAGTGAAAGGGTACATAAGCCAGTTGCTAACCAGTCAACGATCTCGGTCCATCAAAGTTCCCCTATTTTCCCCTATTGACAAAGCCCAAGAAACCCCATTGAAGACAGTGGTTTATTCGGTCGGGAGGCTTCGTATTGGATAAAAATCACATCTCTCACCTTGGCCACGGCAGGTTCGACACCTGGAGGGTACCAGTGTAGACCCCATTCTATCCCCACTTCCACTGGCACCTGCCTTGCCTCAGGAATGGCCGAGCACTTTCAACGTGCGCTTGCTGGACGTTAAGAAGCAGGTCCACACTGCCCACTTGGGTAGCCACAAAAAGGCCATATAGATATCTGCAAGTTAATCAACCAAAATTGGATGTATCAAGATATTTCGATTTTAATATGGTATATGGAAATTGTCATTGGTTAATTCCCATACTTTCCATTATATAATATACCATGAAAATAGAATGTGAATATTCCGAGTATATCGATCAGTCTTACATTTCGGGGTACATTTGTAGGGCCTCAAAATCGCAATCACATGAAAGTGTGGAGGTGTCAAGATGCTCTGCAGGATCAGCCAGTTTTTGGACATACCCCAACCAACTCAAGTATAGCACCCCCCCTTATAGATAGAACAGTTGGAAACTTGGAACATATGAGGGAAACAGCATCTATACAAGCCTGGAAACATTGTTCCAGTTCTTTGTTTGCGGGAAGATTCCTATATATATATAATATATATATATATCCCATCATATCCGTTTCATGTGCCATATTTCACTATTTCCCATGCAAGAAACCACTTTTGAAGCGGAGGTGAAGGCGGTGGCAAGCCAGCGCCGCTGCGCTGAGCGGAAGGCAATGGGATCACCGAAGGTCTTTGAGCCATTTATATATATGGGATAACCATACAAATTTTAAGTGGGTTTATATACTGTAAGTACATATGCATATGTGTATGTACATATATATATATATAATATAACATATAGGGAAATATCCATTTTTAAATATATATTTATATATACATACACATATATATATATATACATGCATATATATATATATATATATATACGGAAAGCCCAGGGTGTGTTGGGAAACCTCAGGATTGGATTCCTAGGATATGTGGGATAACTCCAGAAGTTGGAGACGTATTTTTCTAATTAGCGTGCCTGTGTTGGTTTCATGGGGATACCTGGTGGTTTTCCTATGGGCAATAGTGGTAAATAATGATAATGAATGATTATCAGTTGTGTTTAATGGGGATTTACCCTGTGGTAAACTAACATAACATAGCTATGGAAAATCACTGTCTTTAACAAGTAAATCAACTATAAATGGGCCATGTTCAATAGCTATGTTAAGTTACCAGAGGGTAGTTTAACTGATAAGTGATCTGACCAGGGTTTATGGTGATCATTTGTTTAACAAACTATATGTGCCACCTTCCAGTAATGTCCGAGATAAGTACCCAGGATGATTTTACCAGCTGTGTGTTTTGGGCTGGTGACCTGACCTGTTGACTGGAACATTAATCATTAGATCGTATATCCATGTGTATATATATATATATGTGGCATGGCTCAGCTTGGAGGACTTTCTGTAATAAGTCTGGTTAAAACCACTTACTGTTGGATGAATCTGCAAGTATACCAGAATTCAATATTTGGTCCCTTCAACTAGCATTTTGACTCATGTAATGACTTTGTCTTGGAAATAGAAGCTGGTGTGCATAGAAACTAGTGTGCATTTTCTTGATCCCTCCAACCTTTTTCCAAACAACGTCATAAAAATTGAATGTGGCAGTGTCCGGTGTGCACGGTGGGGACGTCATCTTCCCCAGTGCCTGAGGCAGAAATGGCCTATGTACCGCCCTGCGCCAAAGCGCCATTTACCAGGCCAGGGCTGGAAAACTGGCGTTGTTTTTTTGATCCTATAATTTCACCCAATGGACCCGAAGTGATTAATATGTGTTGGTTTTTAAGACCCTAGAAAAACTATATACGAACTAATAGTTCGGATATCTCCCATAAAGTCTTCTTAGCAAACTAGACCAACTTCATTGCCTACAGGGCACCACCTTGTAGTATTGTTTGGGTTCTATAGTTTAACATTGCCATTCTCTTTGTTTCTCATGAAACTGAGCTGACTTGTTGAACATGATCCAAATGATTCATAGGTGATGTTTGCTTGTTGGTTGGTGAAGTTGCATGTTCTTGGTTTCATGTTCTTATGGTTTCTCTGGAATCATCCTCTGATATTCCCAACTTTACAGTTGAATTCCAAGTTTCAATGACAATTTTATGTGTTTTACCCTCTGGTGAACTAACATAACTATGGAAAATCACCATGTTTAATGGGAAAATCAACTATAAATAGCCATTTTCAATAGCTATTTTGACATAACCAGAGGGTAGTCACGATGTTTGATTTCCCAATGTTTGGTCCATGGATTTGGGATTAAAAAAAGAACATGAAAAATCCCCTTCATCAAACATTACCCTCTGGTTATGACTAACATAGCCATGGAATAGATGGCCCAGAAATAGATGGCTTACCTATTAAAAATGGTGATTTTCCATGGCTATGTAACAAATAACCAGATGGTATGTGTTTTGTCCGTATATTTTCCCATGCTATCCCCACTTTGTTTTTCATATTTTCCCATGTTACCCTCTGGTTATTTAACATAGCCATGGAAAATCACCATGTTTTAAAGGTAAACCATCTATAAATAGGCCATATTCCATGGCTATGTTAAATAACCAGATGGTATCCCCATGTTTGTTGATGGATTTCCGCCAATGTCCAACTCGTCCACCTCCTCCTCCGGGCGAAACATGTCCAGGATTCGGCTGAAATATGCGCGGAGCTCAGCAGAACCATTGTGGTGTTCCATCTACCCGGCTTGGTAAACATAGAAAAAACGATGGAAAGATCCACCCTTTTTAATGGCTAAACTCACTATAAAAGGCAATTTTCAATAGTAAATTAACATAACTATGGATAATGACTTAATTTTTGTCATAGGTCAACAAACTTTCTATGGCAATATTCAATAGCAAACTGTTAGTTTACAGGGGTAATATAATGGTAAACTAACAGTTTGCTAGTGAATTTGGCCATAGAAATAGTTGATTTACATATGAAACATGGTGATTTTTCAGGGCTATTTAAACGTTTACCAGAGGGTATATGCTGTGTACATTCTGTACTAAGATGTGTGTTCCTTTTTTCCCGGTTCCATCCATGTACTGAAAATTGGTGCGCCACATACCCATGATCCACTTTGAATGGTTGATTTGTGGCCAGCCGTGCTTAAGTTGTTCAACCCTGTCACATGCAGTTATGGCTATTTATTAGTTATAACTGGTTATTTCTATGGGATTATACATTCTATAAATGGGGTTTTCTAAGTACTTATAACTGGTATTTTGGGCCATAACTGTGCTAACGTTTTCGCTCCATTTGTTGTGTGTTAAGAACATGTTGAACCGCCAGGTTCTTGGATGCTTATTTTTCATGATGAAACAGAGGGATTCAAGCTTCAGACGACTTGTGATTTGGGTGATTTTAAAACCAGTTGCAAGAATCAGGAGTTCAGAAGCAACAGATGTATCGGATTTATCATGATGCCTCATGATTTATCATGATACAAAAATGGGATTTGTCATGGATTTTCATTGGATTTTGATGATACCCATAACTTTATCATATGTAAAGCCTATGTAAGGGCTATGTAAGCGGATATTCCCAGAAAATATATTCCCAGAAAATATGGCTATATAGGGTACAGTACCTCTAATCTAGGGTCCTGAAATTCCCATGGATTTAGCCTCTGGTAAACAGCCACATAACTATGGAACATCACCATGCTATCAATGGGTAAATGCACTATTTCTATGGCCATGTTCAATAGCTATGTTAAATTACAAGGACATGATTTACCCATAGCCATGGAAAATAGCCCATTTATAGTTGATTTAGCCATTAAAAAAGGTGATTTTCAATAGCTATTTTGACATAACCAGAGGGTATATCCTCCATTTTCCCATGGTTTTTCCATGGTTTTCCTATGGTTTTCCTCATGGAACATTGATCAACAACTGGGGACAACTGGCGCCTTCAGCGCCTTCAGCGTCAGGGCGGAGCTTCACCTGCGGACATCATCCGTCGCACGGGTCCAGGCGGCTTCAAGGGTCGGGATTTGAATCTGGCTGGGTACAATGTGGGGCCCTTGGGGATTGTGAAATGTATATCTTGTCATATCTTATATTTTATGTTATTTTGATTTGTTATATTATATTTTAGATATACTATATAGTTTCAATATTATATATATATTATTATTATTATTGCTATTATTATTATTATCATTGATATAGATATCATTGTATTATTGTTATGTATTAGTGTTATGTATTATGATGATTATTATTATTGCTATTATTATTATTGTTTTTTTTTTTATGTGTTTCGTTATTGTTATTATTCATCTTATTAAATAATAAATATTATTTTTTTATTGTTGTTATTACTACGTGTATATATATATATATATGTTGTATATTATTTGCTGTTAGCATTAATTACAAACATCCGTCCTCAGTTTCTATGAATTTTACCCTCGTCGAAGGTGGCCCTCGTCGAATAAACCCGCAATACTTTGATGATTTCCGCAGCTCCGAAAAAAAATATCTATGGCGAAGCGGACCAACAAGTTAAACAATGAGGATCTCTCAGCAACGTTGAGGATTGAACCAGCAAGATCTGGGCATTGAAGTTACGAAAATTGTCATTTAACTTAATTACTGGTTGGTGGTTTGAATCATGTTTTTTTTTTCCATCTATTGGGAATGTCATCATCCCAACTGACTATTATTTTTCAGAAAGGTTGAAGCCACCAATTAGTTTCACTTCATTAATCGTATCGCCCTAATATTGACAACCCCTCGTAAACTATGGTTTAGTAGAGCATTCTGACATATTTTCGGACACATTTTAGGGGGTGTTTGATATTATGGGAATGGGATTACACACATGGAATATTGGACCTTTAAAACATTGGCATTTGACCAGGAAAAAAAGGGATGGTTCACCATCGATGGAACATTACTGGTCGACCATGTTTTGACCAATGATGGGGATGTCTTTGGTGTGTTGGTGACAAAGACGAGCTACGGTACTCAGAGTTTTCCAACCACTTGATGGTTGTGAAAAACCATGCTAGCATCATCTCATCATATCTTATCCATGCCGTTAATTCTACATACTGGGCTATTGGATGCTATTGGGTACTACATGTATAGCTCTTAACAGTTACAACCAGCTTATAACCTCATTTAAAGTGATATTCTTCACCTTAGTTGCAGGAGTTACCTCATCCCATTTATAACTATCATTAGATTGGTTTACGGGAAAATTTACAGGAAACCCCCATATTTAATGGTAAAAACCATGGTTTCCTGTAGATTTTCCCTCAAACCAATCCAATGAAACTACGGTCCGTAATTGCACCTATTCCGCTGACTTTTGTGCCGGTCTCCACCCTCCCTTCATCGGCAGGCCCTTGTCCGAAGTCCGCTGCCGCCTAACGAGCGGAGAGAACAAAAGACGGGCGCCGGGCAAAGCTGTCCCGTGCTCGGCAAAGGATCATTAATGGGATATTTCTGGGTATAAAACTGCATAACCAAGCTTATTGGCTATAATAAATACATATAAATACAACATAATGTAACTATGGTGATGAAATAAGTATAAGTAGAGGGGTAACAAGGGAGATTATCTTGAACAAATGCTTCACAAGGGAGGCCATGGAACAGTGAGATTTAAGATCTATTTTTTTGCCATGGACCATAGGCTCAAAACAATGTCGCATGACGTCTCTCTGCGTGGCATTGTTGGCTTCACGGTATAGTGACTTGTGGTTCCTAGTTTGGTAAAAGTTAGACGCCTCATGACTGAGCATCCCAAGGTATGCAAATTCTGATTTGAGGACTCAAAGTCTGGCATTGTTTGTCCATAGTAAGTACTCATTCATTTCTGGGTTGCTTGAATCGCAGAAGTCCATTGATTGAAGGGAACGCTTGCAGGAAGTCCGTTTTCTTTTTTTCCAATGGATTATTGGTCCTGCAGATGTTCCCATCAACAGACGGATGTGAATGGACATATTTGGTAGACAACGAGTTGGAACCACCAATTTATTCCCAAGTGTGGCATGGTGTTTTTTCCAGCGAGTTGGTACAAACAGCTGCCGCCACGTTGACCATGAACACAGTTGATAAGCCTAGTTGATAAGTTCCCTTAACTGGTTTTGTTGTCCTAGAACTGTGCTCTAACTATATGTAACTCACCAGTTGCCATGGAGTGAACCACCAAGTAGAACCAATCTGATTGTGGGGACGAGCAGCATGATCAGCTCAAGGTGAGGTGGAAACAAAAGAATTAGAGCCAAACCCACTTTATGCCATAACTCTGCCTCTGAACTATGTCATAACTATGTGTTTCAACATGTTCATCCGTTGGTTCTGAAATTCTTTGAGCTGGGGACAACTTGGTTATGATGTGACCCATAGAAATTGGGTTTGGAACGCTGGAAATGTCCTTCAAAGGACTCAAAGCCTGGTCCTGAGAGACTACAAAATAATTTTGAAACTGTTTTGTGCTTTTAGATATGGGTACGTCTGAAAACCGGGCATACCGTATACCTCCCAAAATTAATGGGGAACAGTATTGACCATTGGACTTATGGGGTACCCCATGTTCAGACAAATCAATGTGAGTTTGTTTTCTAATCCCAAGTAGCTGCCAAGATTAGTGTATTTCTCATGTCGGTGGCTCAACCACCAATCAGTTTTTGCCAGCTGCCCAAGCTGCATTTACCATGGAGACAACTGCTGCCTTTCAGCATGCGATTGGGAGGCGATTCCATTGGTCATGTGATTGGGAGACACCGTGGAATGCGCCAGAATACGAGGTCAACCCTGAATGGTTGGTTTAGTATGTATCCATTGTTTGCTATAGATTTGGATATTTATAAACCAGCTAAAACAATGCAGGATATGTAAGATTGGCCATGGTTTTTTGTTTATTCCATTTGGAACAGTCAAAGACAGCTGCTCATACGTCTTGTTTCCAAAAATGCTTGCGACAGTTGCCACCTCTTCTGTCTCCTTGGTCCTGGGCGGCTTTTGGTGGAGGGATAGTGTCTAGCCCAATCAAACCAAAGCCGTTTCAAAAGGGGAATGACTTGTTGGATACAAACATGATTATAGACGTTTGATTATGATATATTCAGCCACATTGTAGTGTTTGATTGTTTTTGTTTAACATATGTTGTAGTTTCACCGTTCAAGATGCGACCCGCAGTTTTAAATTGGTTTAAAAACTCATCCCTTTCTTGCTTTGACTTTCATACAAACCAACTTAAGCTACCCTAAATTAGCAGTTCCCATTCTTTTCTGCTTCAATCAGTGTATGTTTGCATGTTCAACCCCCATCATTCGGAGGTCTGCCTCATTTGGGGATGAACTTAACTGCGCCTGGCACAGGCTGGCACCTCATTGTCCTCGCAGGTCACGCTATCCAGGTGTGGAGACCACGGTCACGCTTCACCACTGGGAAGGAAAAAACACATACCGAGGTGTTTTGAATATGTTTGGACATTTTGGGACCACCGCAATTCTCAAGAATTCCGAAATCTTGGTTTCGACATGTTTTGATGATCAACGCTAGAACAGTTTTGAAACGACAATTTCTGGCTTTGATGATCAAAGAAAGCCGTCCAACATCATTTCATTGAGTTTTGACACAACGATGCCTCCTGAATCTGAAGCCATTATTATTTATTTTGGGATTTCCAGCAGGGATGTAATTTCACGGTCCTCTGACTTGGAGGACATATCTTGATACTCTTGTTTCAGGGACATTGCGCTGCTCATATTTAATTGTTGAACATGGTAATCAGATTGTAATAAGAGGGTAATGTCAACCCCGGCTTTAGGTTACCATTTCAATCTTATGCCTCATTTCGGTGTTGACCCCCATATCAACCATCCGCGGTTTTCCAAGTTTAGGATTGACATGAAATTGATAGCGATGGTGACCATAGTCGTTTTATATATATATACATAATTAATATATTATAATGTTTATACGGCTGTCAACATACCTGTATGGCTGCCGATTTTGCTGGGATGCACTGGACTCTGCAAAGAAAAGCCGTTGGCACTACGGACCTTCCAAGTTGATCACTGCAGCACTGGCGGAGAGGATTCAAACTACACCGATACTTTACTCGGTGCATGATGAGTTATGTTATGTATATATATTTATATGTACCTACCTGTGTTTTTTTTGCCTCTTTCTCCCATCCATCCTTTGTTTTTTTGCATAAATGGTGTCCATGCGAAATTTCGCCATCGTCTTTCTGCCTCTGGCCTTTGGCAAACCTCACGTCCTGTTCGTCTTGGTGGACGATTTGGGCTGGGCCAACGTGGGCTTCAACCGGGATCCTCCCATTCCCAAGTCCGTTGTGACGCCCAATTTGGATCGCTTGGCCGGTCACTAGGCTTTTGTTGGTGAATTTGATGGGCGAAGCTTTGAGATATATGATGATACATGTGTCATTCTTTGTTCAGGCGTATCCATATTTACGGTTTTTTTTTGGGTTGTGAATATGTATGGATGATTTCTAGAGGCACAGGTTCCAAATTATCTCAAAGTCATCCAAGATTGAATTATCTATGTATATCTATACTAGAAGTAACCATTTGAATATGTATAGTTAATTCATATACAATTGTATATCTAATAATACTAAGTCATTAGATGGTCCGCTGGTACCCCACAATTGAATATCAGTGAAGTAGTCCCATGTAAGTTGCCCCGCTGCAACATCCAGTCTGTGCATCCCACTTCGGGGTTGTCCAGGGATCAATCGTTACAAGGTGGTTCACCATAGTTATAAGTTGGTTCTTATCCCCATCTAACTGTACTTATCTCATCTTATCACAGCACGATATAAACCCTAGAGAACTATTCGTTGTAAACCAACTTTGCACGCGAGTTATACTATGTTAAACACACCATAGACATCCATGGACCCAACAGCGCGAAATATTAGTGAACTAAGCCAAGCAAGAAGTCGCGATTCCCTTCTTCACTGCACCACAAAGTGTCCTTGAATACATGTCCTGTCCACCAGAGGTCAGGGCATTCGTTTGAAGCGGCACTATGTCCATAAGATGTGCACTCCAACACGGACCTCCGTTCAATCCGGCCGCCTTCCGGTGCATGTGAACACCGGCCTGGGGGATGTCTGTGATGATGCGACCGGGATTCCGTTTCTTGGACGCCGTGGAACGGTTGAAGGTTGACTGCTTGGTCCACTAAGAAGCGTTCGGGAGCAGTGATAAACTAGCAGTTTGCGAACTGGAACATGGCTATTTATAGTTGATTCACCTATAAAAAAATGGTGATTTTCCAAAACTATATATATGTTAGTCTACCAGAGGGTATATATTCCAAATTCCAAACTGTTGGTGATTGAAGGGCTAATGTCTACCCGTATCTTCCAGTTATCTGTCCAATGGGTAACGAAACCCAAAAATCATGGTTGGGAAAAAACACCCAACGGTGACCCATTTTATATTTGGTAGCTGCAGTGCCAGGGTATGTATGATATATATATATATATATATGGTTATGCTTTATCTATACATATCTATACATATATATATATAACATTTATATATATAACATTTATATATATATATTACATATATATAGATATTATACATACATATATATATATATATATATATACATATATACATATGTTTTTTTAATATACATATATATATATATGGTAACCATCCCCTTTATTGAGAGGATACTTACAGCTGTGCGAAGTTACAAAGGAGTGCAGCTTTCTTTAAAAGGCACATAGAGTTATTTTCAACAAGACTAAGCTATGCAAAGTTCTGTTAAAAAGGCAAAACAGTTTCAGGAAGGAGGCATGAGGATAGCATTACTTCAGAATGGAATCCTTTGAGTAATCATTTTAACCAATTAATTGTGGTATTCCTCAAAGAAAGTTTTGGTGCAAGTATGTGCAAAGCTTCCTTCACAAAGGAGTGAATCATTTGATTGAAAATCATGCGACAGTACAAAGAAGCATTACTATGAAGTAGAACCCGTGCGTTTATATAGGTTCTTTTGGTAGAAACAGGCCATGAATGTATGTATGCAATATGCACTTCCATATGAGTGAAACATCTGAACACAACAGTTAACATTATATATGTTGAAGAAATGAAGCCTTTCCAGTAAACAAAATGAGAGGGAGTCTGAACTTCTTTAAATGATGCATTACGTTTGTCCACATTTTGTATTTTTCTGCAAGAATACTGCTACTTATTTAAGGGGATACCTTGTCTTCAAGGCAATTAATGCATTTTGAAGAAGGTAAGCCTTTCCTTAAACAATGGTCATACGAGAAAATGAAAGGAAGGCAGAGCTACATTAAAGGATGTAGTTCATCTGTTCACACTTGTATTTTTCTTACAAGAATATTGGTTCTTATTCAAGGGAATATCTTGTCGTCAAAGCAGATTGTAACATGTAAGCAGCGCTTTCCTTTAACAACAGTTTTTATTTTGTTTTGTTTTCCCTTTGTTCTTTACTTTTGTCTATGTGTTCTTTTTTTGGAAGCATATCTCCAGCCTAATATATATATATATATATGTTTATACGTATGTATATCTTATCTTTGTGGAGTTTTTCATTTGAAAAGGTAAGTCTTTGAAAGGTAGCATATATATATATATGCTATATATGTATATGCTATCTATCTATCTCTCTTTTTATATATATATATATACATATCGGATTGTCCAATGAAAATAGGTCAGCACCTCTAAAAACATTGGTTTATCATCCTGTTTCCTACTTTTAAGGCCATATGGGGGTGTCCCACCAGTTCCGAAATCTACTGGAATCTTCTTCAAATGTGAAAAATCCCAGATTGAATCCCAGATTTTTCAGCACATATCTCATTTTCCAACGTTTACAATTTTCGGGACTTATTCAAAATCATACCCAGAAGGTGGATTTGCCACATTGCCTTTTTGGGTACCAACATTTTTAGCGAATCTACGAGATTGTCGTGCATGGGTCTTGTTATATAAAATTTGGTTGGTGGTTTGTAACATATTGGGAATATGGGAATTCATTTATTGGGAGTTTCATCATCCCCACAGACGAACTCCATCATTTTTCAGAGGGGTGGCTCAACCACCAACCAGAAAATGTTGGGCCCCACCTGGCCCATTGACCAGTTTCGGGTGTAACAACCGTAAAAGGTGCTAGGTGGTGCCTGCTATAGCAAATATAGCAGATCAAACTAAGGCTTGGGGTGATGAAATAAGTGCAATTAGATAGGGTAACATCATGTAACATAAATCAACAGTCATGTAACGAACTTAGGGCCACCACCTTGTAAGCCCAAGAAATTGGCGTAGTTCTAATCTATGGATATCTAAGGTACAACATGACTGGCCTAGCTGAAAAGATGAAATCGGCCGGATACAAGACTCACTTTGCTGGGAAATGGGATGCTGGAATGGCCACCCCGCGGCATACACCGCATGGCCGAGGAAACCTGGAGATTTCAGCCGTCGTTTTATTTTTTGTTGTGAGAAAAGAAGTGAGTTTTGAAATTGGGGAATCTCAGTTTTCCATGGTAATATGTTGTTAATTGTTGCTATTGCTATGTATTACTTCTGCGCGGAATGTATATATATATATACACTGCGAATGGGTTTATGAATTATAGCTAGACATTTATGTGCCAAAGGGGATACTCCGGGAGTGAATATACTACGGGAAATGAACTAAACAGTCAAACATGGTAGATTTGTTTCTTTACTCTGGAATCGATGATGTTTATCCTTTACTTCTTTTGAGGTCAAGTGATTGGGGCTTTCAGCAACTCCAAGGATATGATACGAGTCTCAACTACTTTTCGCACAAGAATGATTTCTACAGCCAGTCAAACATGCAAACCTGCTGCGAGGGGGATCGATCAATCATCGACTTTTGGCGAACAAACAAAGGAGCATCAGATGTCAATGGATCTGACTACTCAGAGTTTCTCTACCAGACAGAACTTCTGAATATCATTGAATCCCATAATCCAGCTGATCCACTGTTCCTCTTCTATGCTCCGCATGTGGCTCACTGCCCTCTCCAAGTACCCAAAGAGTACTATGACAAGTTTGACTTCATGACAGATGACGAAGGCCTTTGCAGCATCCAGACGGTGCAAGACGAGCATCCAATTGATCCAAATCACCTGGATTTGAAATACAGATGCCGCAGGCAGCATGCGGCCATGATCATGATCATGGATGAAGTCGTTGGGAACCTCACCAATGCGTTGCAGAAGAAGGCGTCAATCAAGTCAAACAAAGCATTGGTAGCATGAAACATGGCGATGACACCGGATATCCATGGATATCCCCGTCAAAAACGGAGGTTTTACCATCTGGTTATTGAACATAGCCATGGTATAGATGGCCCATAGAAATAGATGGTTTCCCGGTTTACCTATTAAAGATGGGTGGATCTTTCCATGGCTATGTTAGTCATAACCAGATGGTACAGGGAACATCATTTGTCAATGCTAAGCCTTGGTGGTGCGCCAGGATCATCCAGGATCATCCGATGTCCGGTTGATAAATAGAAGGGTATCATATGAATTTTCAAAAACCATTCTAGGCAAACGGATATCTAAGATATAGTTATATTAATATATAATTAATATTAATAAAATATAATATATATATATATATATCTATATAAGTAGATATACATGGAATCTATGGCAAATCTAATTAACTCAATACAGTCCGTGGTGTCTTTTTCCAAAGTTGGCATATCAAATTGTCGGATCTACCAGTCTACCTGGAGCTAGCCACAAGTCACCACCGGGACGATCGGGACCATGGGTGGCGATAGATCCCTGAGGGCATGTGGAACAACACCTTGATGATCTTCTCGTCCGACAACGGTGGGCCTGTGCGTCTGGCTGAAAATGCGGCCAACAATTGGCCCTTGCGCGGAGGCCAGTGGCTTGAACGGTGACTGGAAATGGTGGATTTTCATGGGAGTTTCATGGGATAAGAATGTGGGCGTAATAGTGGTTTAAAGGGATTTGAATAGCATTTTAATAGGATTTTAGAGAGATACTAGTGGTATAGTCGCGGGTTGAGATTTCAGTGGGGTTTGGCCGGTGTATCGCCATGGAGCTGGTGGACCATCCTAGCAGGTCCTGGAGCAACAAACACAGTCTTGGATGCTTCCAACATCTTCCAACTTGATTGTAAACATATCCTGGTTTTGTTGGTCAAAACATAGAACCCTGATTTTTTTTGGGCAATAATCCATGCCCAAGTAACCATCATCTATAGTGGATGGTTATATATATATATTTGTGGTGAGCAGTGGACCAGTGGATGGTCAAGAGATAACAGGCAACACATTTGCCACCACTTCAGTTTGGTATTATTCAAACAAAGCTCTTCCCATTGTACCCCTCAAATCTAACGCTTTATCATGTTCCCAAGTTGAATAGCCAAGGAATTCTACGCAAGCTGTAATTGTAGGTTGTTTTTGTTGTTCGCTATTAAATGTTGTATATCCACGTTTGGAAAACATATCTCTTTGGTCAGTAGTAAGAACGCATAGTTTTGTTTAAACCTATGATATTTTTTTAAACTAAAGGTTTCAATCCCAGGTTTGATGTTGCACATGGAGCTAGGTGTAATTCAAAGTTATTGGGGCGTTGCTTGAAGGGTACCCCAAAATCACATTTTTTTTCGCATTCCAAACAACCATTAGCTTGGAGTATATACGTTCCCCCATGACTTATGAACTCATCATATTGTTCCTGTTGATTCTCGTAATTTTCGAAGAAACATCTTGCTAGAGTTATAGCCCTTACACATCCTTATACAACAGTGATATAACTGGCGAGAAAAGGGAACAACTTAAACTCATCTGAGTGATATGTTTCACCAGCCAGTTTCAGGACGTTATTCCCCACGGCCATCGCTTCTTTTTTTGGCCGTAACTGATTCGTAACTGATTTGCCATTGGGGACTCCCATCTCCAGCAGGCAAGTACAGCAACTTCGAAGGTGGCGTCAGGGTGGCCGCCTTTGTCTCGGGCGGCTTCATCCCTGGCAAGCTGCGGGGAAGTTGCAATGAAGGCGAGGCGAAAAGGGTCGTGGGCAGTTGGAGAAATCGATTGGATTTATGGCTCCAAAACGATGGCGAAAAGGTGTGGAACCACGGGATGTTAGTCAGAACATGTGCCTCATACTTCCAGGTTTCTCACTTTTGCGGCCTCCTTTTTTGCGGCTTGCTATAAACCAAGAGTTTCGATGTGTGGGTCTGAAAATGATGATCAACCAGTTGTTTTTTGGATGACCGGATGAATCCAATGAGGTTGGTGAATGGTTGGTTTCATGGCTCACCAATCATCAGCTTGCTACAAGTTACAAGTGTTTACCCACCACTTGGTCAGCAATCAGATCCGGTCTGTGCTTTCAAATATCTGTTTGCTCTTTTCAACCCTACCTACGATGATAATCCCAATTGACTATGTTTTCAGATAGGTTGAAACCAACCAGTCATATTGGCATTGATCAATATTCTCATGTTTGCTGCACCAATGTTGAGCAAAATTTCTTGGCTACCGTTAAATATTCACCATGAACATCCATAAAGCCGACAGAAGTTAGCAAACTTCAGGAATGGTTCCATTGAGGTACCACCTTTTGGAATCACAGAAATGTCTCCAAAATTCCGTTGGAAAATCGCCCAGATGCGAACCATGGTGCTGGTATATCAAAACCATTAAAACTGGGTGAAAGATTGGCAGTTGATAAATCGTTCACCATGGTTCGCATTGAATGGGCTAAATGCCCTACAGTTATGGCCCAAAATACCAGTTATAAGTACTTATATATAACCCCATTTATAGGTCATGTATTTTATCCCATAGAAATAACCAGTCAGTTCACTAATGGCCATGGCCATTTCACTGTAGATCATCACAGTTATGGTCATTTATCAGTTATAAGTACTTAGAAAATCCCATTTATAGAATGTATAATCCCATAGAACTAACCAGTTTTAACTAATAAACCCCATTTATAGAATGTTTCTCATCCCATATAGAAATATCCAGTTAGTTCACTAATAGCCCTGGCCATTTCACTGTAATAACTGTAGAGATCATCAGGTCTTCTGCACATCGCGGATTGGTACGCCACCCTCTGCCGTCTGGTCGGCCTCGACCCGCGCGACCTCCGCGCCGCGTCGGCAGCGCTGCCGCCCATCGACTCGCTGGACGTGTGGCCCATGCTGACGGAGGGAGAGAAGTCCCCCAGGGAGGTGATTCCACTGGGACCGGAGCCCTGGCTTTGATGATCATAACCATAGGAAAACCATAGGAACATGGTGACTTAGTGGTGATTTAATGGGGTTTAATGGGATTTAATGGTGGTGCCCCATAGTTAGCTAAGTTGGTGAACATAACTCCAATTTCACTATGGTTTATGGTAGATATAACTATAGTTAATGGGGTTTATAAACCAACTTATAACTGAGGGGCACCACATTGTAATATCTGGGTAAATCATGGTTTTTTATAGGGGAATCATCCCCAAATGGCCGAACTATTCAGGTTAGTGAAATGTTATAATTTACCCAGATAATATAGAAATAGTACTGTAATGAATTAATAATAGTATTAATAGTGATAATATAGTGAAAATAATCTAGTGATAGTAATATGGTCTTTTCATATTTGTGCAATATATGGCGTATAGTATATGACTATGGGTATCCCCTTTGACCATATTTATTCCCATGTGATATACGGAGGTTTCCAAAAATAGGGGTACCCCAAAATCATCCATTGATGGATTTTCCAGCAAATAAACTATCCATATTGAGTACCCATAATGATAGATATTCTCAATAATTAGTGATAATATAGTGATAATGATATTGAAATAATAGAAATAATAGAAATCGGAATCATCATAATTAGTAATAGTAGCAATATGGTGATTTGATAATTATAGCCAATGGTGAGATTTTGGTTGATGATAATAGTGTAGTAAAAAGATAGTAATATATTAGAGCTCACTCGTAATGAGGATTTAATGAAGATATCAAGGAGATATAATGATATGAGAGACTCGGGTTTGTTTACGGAGTTGTTTCATTTATAAATATGTTTGACATTCCACCAGATTGACATTCCACCAGAACTGGGGAATGTATAATAACCATATGATCCATGTATGGAATATTTACCAACATGTGTCCTAAAAATCACCCAAATTTAGATAAATATGCCATACATGGAGCATTTGGGATAATTGTTGATACTGGGAGGGAATATGTTATTTGTTAAGGGGAGGGACCCCTTCAGCAAATCGTTGTGGATCATCGCGGCATTGTTTGGCTATAGAAAAGTAAAAACATATAATCTGGGGCTGGAAAGAAGAATGACTTCTCTTTTTTTTCCATGTTTTTTGGCAAATAAAAGACAAGTATGGCAAGAACAGTAAAAACAGCATGAGAATGATTGAATGATAACGATTGAATATGATTGAATGATAGTGAGAGTAATGACAATGTGAAACATACCAAGGAACATTGTAACATGATGCTTTGGTACTGTGGTATTTTTGTTGGCCAATGTCAGCCATTTAAATTTCATAGAAACATATGATAAGGTGGGTAGCGGAGTGGAACAAACATGCAGATAATGGCTGTCCTTTCTGGATTTACTTCCGGTGATTTGTTCGTTTCCTAACATTATAAATCCCATGACTGAAATCAACAGAGGACACATGTTGTTTTTATCTTTGGATTGATGATTTGAGCCTGATATGTTTGAGTAGAATGTCGCTGGCATCATCTTTTTGGGGTGGAAACATCATTGTTAAATTTGGGATAGTGATGTCTCATTTCTGAAATCCAATGTGATCTTTGTCTTCATGAGAGCCACCTGTTTGGCGAAGTGTTTGAGCGGATGCAAATTGACATTTGCTTTGCTTCATGAGGTTCCATGTTTACTTGTCCGCAATTAGTGTTCTGGTTTACCAGCATTTGCACCAAACATGGGCCAGTCACGTAGGTAGACATAAGAGAACATGTGAGCATGTGTGCACATGTGTAATATATGCATTTGTTTCCTGTCTTCATTCATCCAAGATAGGTTGGTTTCTACCCCCGTGTATAAGTATGAGTAAATCCACGACCCTAGGCTCTTGTCCAACTTATTTGTTGGGGCATCAAGAGGGCCCCCTTCCTCAACATCCAAGTCCCTCAAGGGGGTGCATTCCCCATAATCCTCCCAATCAATGCCCAGTATGATTGTAATGTCTATAACCCATGAATCTTCCCATTATATATACATGATATCATAAATTATATTCCATGATTTTCCATGATTTTCCATGCCATTAAATTTTCATGTTCTTCCCCATCTTCTCTTGAAATGCCAAGCCCATTCCAGATTTTCCCATCTCAGGATGCCTTGATTTGGGGTACCTGGAAGTTGTTGACCGAAGCGCAGAGGCCCAGCTTCTGGCAGGGCCCCAGCTTCCCCAACCGCAGCTCCACCGCGTCAGAGTCCACCTGGGCCGCCTGCGCGGAGGGATGTCTCTTCGAGTTGGAGCAAGACCCCACGGAGCAGCGGAATTTGTACCGGGAGACTTGGGGGGACCGGAGGCGTAAAACATGGCTTACCCGGCCTGGCAAACATACAAAAAACGATGGAAAGATCCACCATGCGTTTAATTAATGGGTAAATCCACTATTTCTATGGCAATGTTCAATAGCTTAAACTGTATGTTTACCAGGCCGGGTAAATTGGAAAAGGATGCGAATCTTTGGGGTTAGTTTCTAGCTTATTCACCACTATCGGTCCCACGGTCTAAAAAGGGCATCAAAAGTTTGACCACGAAAGGTGACCTTGTCGGGTTTGGCCATCCAGATTCTACCTCCAGACTCTCCAAGTAGCCATGAAAACATGTTGTGTTTTGTACCCCAGAAAATTCAATATGTTTGCATATGTTTGCCATTTTTGGGGTGTATTTTTAGAGTCTAGGTAGATCTAAATGTTCTTGATTTTGGAGGGTTGATTAGATGGCATGAAATTTTGGAAGAACCATGGCTTTATATCGAAAGCTTTATGTCGAAATGCTTGAACCTTTTTCTTGACCAAGACAAAGCACCAAGGAAAGGCCGGACATTGTGAGCAGAATGATCAAGAGATTAGAGACTTGGACGATTTGTTTAGTATACTTGGCTGATGATTAGAGAAATCCACAATGCTTCATGATTAGCTGGGGTATTATACTCAGCGATATTAATGAGGGATAATCACGTTCCATGAGTGGGGAATCCAATTCTCATTTTTTGTTTCAAGGTGAATGGTTTTTGGACCTTTCAAGACAAGCCAAGGAGAATGAACGTGTGCATTTTTTTGAAAACAACGATTCATTTTCATCAAGTTGTCCGACATCGGCGTCGCAACATTGCGCATGCTGGATGGCCCATCACAGATATGGTGGCTTCTTGGGCCCGTACGCACTCTTGGATCGGCCAATTGCGTCGGTCGTTGTTTAAAACGGCCAAAAGGCCAGGAGCTTGTTGGGTGTCCAGGGTCTAGATCAGTCTGGGTCGCATGATATTACAGTATAGTAATAAACCGCCAAAGAAAATGAACAAGTACATCGGCACTATTGAAGTAATATGCTGATGCATTTCAATTGGAACTGACATAGTTCTCTCTCTCTCTCTCTCCCCCTCTCTCCCTCCCTCTGTGTTTTTCTTGTTCCTTACCCCTGAGTATAGTCATGTCATGTATAGTAATGTCTATAGAAACGCATGTATGTATATATTTTTATAGTATATATGTTCCTGAATGTGTATAATAAGCTATGATATATATATATATATATTATGTATAATGTGTGTTAGCCCCCCGACCGGTAACAGTTAAACACATGTATTGTATTTAAAAGTGTATTAAAAAAAAAAACACACCAGAAGTGAAGCCTCAAAATGGTCTGCATAAACGGCTGCTGTGGTTATTGTTTTTTCTTTGACCAATCTCGTGCCAACCTCTCTACTAATTCACCCTGTGCCACACCACTCCTCCACTCCACATCAACTCACATCCTGCACACATCCACCTCCAGCCCTCCTCTCTTGGCACCAACTACGAGCACAATTCTGAAGAAAAAAGCAGATGAGCACACTTTTTTGCCCCCAAAAAACACCAGACAAGCACCCATTTTTTACCAATCCCCTAGCGTCCGTCCTCTCCACGTAGTGCCATTCCTTTTTCACGCCAGGTGGTGCCCCCTGCAGAGGTAGACTGCTGGGACCGCGAGGAGTGGAGTGTCTTCCGCGAGGCGGCCAGGCGGCACAGCCAGTGCCTCGACACCAACTGGAAACATCCAAACCAACTGGAAATCTATGGGAAACCTATGCGAATCCTATGGGAAATTTATGGGAAATCTATAGGAAAACTATGGGGATGGGTCCAGTGACCTCTGAAATTGCCATATGGCTGGGGGAATGTGCGCATCCATAGGTCCCGGCCCAGCTATTGACAAGGGTACCGTTTGGCTCCTAGGGTTTTGACTCATACCTCGGAACCTGGGACCACATGACACGCAAATCGCCATCAAGGTATGAGGAACTGACTTATCTAACTTCTACATACCTCCGACTTCCGACCCGAACATGTTTCTCAGAGGTTGAAGGATCATTGATTCCCCAGATGCTCCATGTATTTACATATATTTACCAACATTTACCCGAACAAAATCACCCAGTTTTGTAGGTAAATATACCAGCACCATGGTTCGCATATATGGGTTCAGCAAGGATTCAGCAACCATCCATTCGGTGCCACGAGGCGAGGCTGGCCAGCTTCAGATGTGCAGCTAGAGGTGGAACACTTCCACTGCGGGTATGTGGCGTTAACGGTGGCCTTGACTTCCTGTTTGAAGATATGATGTGTCAAAATCCAGGGATCTCCAAGATCATAGGGACCATAGCTTTCAATACTAGGATGATTTTTTAGTGCTAAAATGGCTAGCCCCATGTTTTTTTTAGTAACCATATTCTTGTGGGTGACTTGCTTCACAACCTCACTGGCCAATCTCACAGCAGAAACCGCCACAGTTATAGCCCTTTGGCCCTTTTTCACACTTATTACTAGACTAACATAACCTCATTTTAAGTGATATATAACCTTAGTCTCAACGGTTATGATCCCATTTATAACTGTTGAGGGCCATAAGTGCATAAGGTCATATTTTCTGACCAACACCACTTGGCCAGGCAATGTCACGTTCGCTGGTCGACAAATGGCGCTGGGTCGTGTGCAAAGAGGACCGCACGGCCAAGACATGGCCGACGGCGTTGATGTTTCCACCATGAGGTTTCTACATGTTTCTACACTGTTTTGGTACTTCACCATGCAGTTATAATTTGTTTTAAATGGGGTTATCATTCCATAAATAAGGTTGGAACTGACTTATCAATGGTATTTCGGATTATGACTGTAAGGGTTGAACAGCCACTAGATCACTGATTTTGGTTTGAGTTCTTGAACCACTTGTATATCACACTTGGGAGCTTGTTGATACCCTCTGATGCATATCCAACTATAGTCCTGAAGCAAGTTTGTTGCACAAAATGGGAAGCTGTTGCATGATTGGAATGTTATTCTTTGTCGTAATATGATTAGATATAATTGCACATTATTCAATGTTGTACGATATCCTCATTGGCATTGGTCTCGGTTGTACCCCCAGCATGTTCCAATGTTTGCAGTGTCTCCAAGTTTTCAGCAGTCTAGGTTGTAGCCGCCAGATGTTTGGCCTTTTGCGGTCTAGATGGTTCGCCATCCCACTAAAGATCTCCAACAATGACGCTTTCAACGACGATCAAAAAACCACCAAGCCCTGGCCATAGAACCAGCAAGGATTGCCAGACGACCAACCACCTATCTTGGTTCTTTGTCGAGGACCGGTCACGTGATGGTGCGATTATGAAGATTTAGTGATCCCATGGGTTGTAAGTTCGGTGTATTGATGCTCGAGCATTTATACATATATATATATACTGTATATATATATATAGATAGTGTATATATATATTATTATACATAATTATAGATATATAGATATATGTATGTAGTATGATTTGGCAAAATCCCATGATTGAGTGTTAAATCCTATATTTCACCATGTTTTGACCCAGGCACATTTGGTGACAACGGGGCTCATCTTTGGCTACAGGATTGGGGAGCTCGCTGCAATTCCAGCGCCAACTTTGACCGTTACCTCGTGACGCATTACTTCAGGCCGGTGAATAAGGAAAGACAACGACTAGCTATAATGTGGGTAGAACACAAATAAACCACCAGTTTGGGAATGGTTCCACCTATTTATGGTGATTTGGGGGATGGTTTATGGCATTCCCCACATTAGTCACCCTCTGGTAATCAAACGTGGCAAGCTGGAAACTCCTCTATAAATGGTGTCTTAGTGGGAAAAACGATCGAATTATGGGGGATTGTCCATGGCTATGTTTCATTGAGGCTATTGCTAATCTGGATCTAGGTTCGGAAAAAAAACAAACAACATCTGTGGGAATATTCAACATGATTTAGAGAATCTATATCATGTCGAGTGGAATTAAACCAACCAACAACATTAAAACAACACATAACCTATAGTAGTGTGGTGAACCATAGTGAGATTGGAGTTATGTAAACCCCATCCCCAACTTTGCGATTTCGTGGCCACGGGTCCAGGAACCGTGGCCTGGAATATGTGCAGAGACCACCGTCGGACTACTGCCACTTTGGTGCCTCGATCAACTATTAATCAACAGACAAGAAGGGGATCTGATTGGTGGTTTGGAACATGAATAACATAGCTGTTATGACTTTCCAGAAACAGTTGGGAATGGAATGTCATCATCCCAACTGACGAACTCATATTTTTTCAGAGGGGTGGCTCAACCACAAACCAGGGATTGTAGATGGAATATTGGTGGGATGGTTAGTTGGAGTTCATACGAGTTAAGCAAGTAACGTGGGGACTCAATGGGATATCCACGGGATATGAGTTGGAACTATCACCAATCAACATGTGGATTATGAGTTGGTACCTTACTGCGGGACGGTCATCCCTGAAAAAAGAGGTTACATGTTTATTCTCAGTATGTTTGAGATCCATAAAAAGTGGTGGGATAACCATATCGTTTGAAATTCATGCTTTGACCATGGCGCAAATGGTGAATGTATCTTGACTAGAAAGGGTGAGCAGAGGACAGAAAGATAACATGTTTTGGGGGACAACATCAGGCCAAAAGATAAGTGTTGCAAGGTAACACATCCCCAGCAGTAGCTGGTAATGATGATGCTAGCTATTGTGCAAGGTTGTTGGTTGCTTCAGGTTTTGGGACCAGGTATTGACATGGATGGTTTTATTTACCTATGTACTTATTTTTCCTGCAGTTCGTGTGTCTAGTTTGGTCTAAGTATTATAGATAGTATTGTTGCATTATACATATATATATATATGATTCTCTACATATTATATATATATATATACACATACAATGAACTTCAGATTTCAGGTATCTGGGTTGTGTCATGTTTACCAAGTTGCATTTCCTAAATCACGTGTCAATCAACCCCCATGTTTAGTATCATTTTCTGTTGGACAAACTTATCCTTCATTCTCCAGTTACCAGTCAGATAGGTTACCAAACCCAAAGTCATGGTAACGTAACCCAAAGGTTACCTATCCCAAAGGTATCTGGAAGGTTAGCGTTAAGTTTAAACCGACTACATCAGTCATGTTTGATGAATATGTTATACAGAACTGTATTTAATATATACATATTGTGGACAATAGATACTAGTCGTGATCTCAAGATATCGGTTGTAGATCCATATCAGTGATCCTGTAATTAACACAATTATGGCCCATGGCCATTGACAGTCATAAATGGACACATAACTCCTATAACGAAGGTTATATATCAATATACCCACTACGGTTATAGTCATATCATTATAAACCCATCTTCAAAACTGCTCATGGCTTAAAAACCGTACCTATTAATCTGGGTAAATTATAGTGACCTCACTGTGACCTCACTGGAATCATAGTTAAGAAGGGAAATCATCCCAAATGGCCCAACTATTCAGGTTAGTAGATTATTATAATTTACCCAGATTAATGATAGATATATATATATATATTATCCCATTGTTTTCCAATCATTAACAATTATTATCCATAGATTAATCATAGATTAACCATTATTAACCATAGATTTACCCAGATTAATGATATCTCTTCATCTCCGCCGCGGGTCCCGCGGGTCAGGTTTCATCACCGCCCTGGTCCTGACAGCTCACTTCGAATATCCCAACTCGGTGGCACGGAGCCCAGGGAGCCCAGCCGACCGAGACCCAAGATCAATGGATCGGTTGAAAATCATAGCCTGGTTAATAATGGGATAATCTATATTAATAGTGGTTAATAGTGGTTAATAGTAGTTAATAATGGTTGATAATGATAATATATGATAATCAATGATTAATATATCTGGTTGGTGGTGACTGGAACCATGGAATCTTATGACTTTCCATTCAGTTGGGAATGAATCATTAAAGCATAATTTAACCACCACCAACACCAGGCATATGTTGGTTATTTAAGACTCTAAGACGCACATTATCACTGGTTGGTGGTTTGGAACATGAATTTTATGTTCCCATCATATTGGGAATGTCATCATCCCAACTGACGAACTCCATCATTTTTCAAGAGGAATATATTCACCATTTCATGAACCCTCCAGAAAATCTAGAGGAAACCGCTGGTGTTTTTATATCTTTTGATAGAGCCAAGTTGCTGGGTTCCTGAAAAAAGTGTCCTTTAAAGCCATAGGAACAGTTGGAACAGTTGGCCTCTGAGAAGATGTCAAGTATACTCCCCTAAAGGAAGGGTTTCTATATAGATCATATATTGTTATATGATTATGATACTGTTCTTTACATTCTTAATATGATTGTTATATGATGCTTTTGTAATATGATACTTATATATTGTTGTATGATACTATGCAGTAATTAATTGTATAATACATATAATTGTAACATTATGAATTATGAATGTTAGACAGATTTGCCACTCCTATTTGGTAGTGTTGATATCTTTTGATTTTTGATAATGAAACAAATCTTGTCCGCGTTTGCCTTGGGGAGGCCGCTCAGTCCCAGACGTAGCTTTTTGTGTTGCCTGGAATTCTGAATCCCCTCAATATCATGCTGGTTGGTTGTTTGAAAAATGAATTTTATGTTTCCCATCATATTGGGAATGTCACAATCCCAACTGACTTTCATATTTTTCAGAGGGGTAGGTCAACCACCAACCAGCATGTCGTCATGCTGTGCCACTGAGGCACAAGCGGGTCGGCTTCTGTTTCTGGCCTATGTGCTGCTGGGAGATTTCCTGACTTTTGATTGGCAGCTTGGCCAACCTTGGGCGAACTGTTGTCACCGACCGTTTGATAGGCACGTATAGGCAGATGTCGGTAAGTTCACCAAATGCGGTGGTTATCTCTGGATATATAGAACAAATGATGATTGTTTGACAAGCCAACTTATAGTTGGATGGGTCTTTCTTGCATCTATGTGGCGTGGCTCAACAAAAATCCATGGGTGGTGTGATGGCACTTATCCAGCTCTGGTCCTCATCGGCAGACAGGTTATACTCTTCCAGTTGGCCTGTCGACTCTCTGATGATTATGCTCAACGTTCACATGGCTGCTCGGCGTGGACGTGTGAGGTGGGGGCATTCCACTTACAATATGATGTTGGTAAAACGCTAATGATTTTTATAATAATGTTAATAATAATAGTAATCAATAGTAAGAATAGCTGCATTATGTTTTGGGACATTCTGGCGTTCTATCTGACATTCTATCTGACATTCTATCTGACATTCTACTTCGTATCTGGCATATCTTCTGGCATTCTATCTGGCCGTTGAGGTCCAGCGGTGCCCACTGAGCTCGGAAGGTCCCAGGTTGAGGTCCAGTGGTGCCCACTGAGCTCTGAAGGTCTCAGGTTGAGGTCCAGTGGTGCCCACTGGGCTCGGAAGGTCCCTGGTTGAGGTCCAGCGGTGCCCACTGCGCTCGGAACCTTGCGGTTGAGGTCCAGCCGTGCCCACTCAGATCGGCAGCCGGCAGTTGAGGTCCAGCAGTGCCCACTGCGCGCGGAAGTTGGCCGAAGAGACTGGCGACGAGTTGGCAAGGCGGAAGTGGACGTGGAAGTTGATGAAGACATGGTCGAGGAGAAACTGGAGAAGGAGGAAGAGGAGGAGGCGGAGGAGGAGGACGAGGAGAAGGAGGAGGAGAACATCTCTGATAAAATCTACCAACCCTCACCTGGCAGGTGGGGAAAAAACTCATGGACGAAAGTTGTAGGGTTTATATCCCAACTCTTGGAGCTTATCCCAAGTATTTTTTCGCCATGAAAATCCCTGGCTTCAAAAAAACAAAGATATTGATATGGCCTGTTTTAGAAAACTCCCACAGTTGTGGTTCATGATACTTCTTCGTTTTCATGAGGTGAAGGCAAAGCAACCAACATCATAGTGGGGGCCACCTTGTATGGGATAATCGTTGGGATAATCATTGGGATGCTTATGGGATAACTCCAATATTTATGGTGTGTTTATGATACTTATTTGTTCACGGGGCTTATAAAGCGACTGGCAACTGGGGTTTCCACATTGTAGATAAATCAGGAAGTAGGTTGTATCATGTTACACCCTGGAAAGTGGGACAAGTTGGGTTGATCCATTTGTAACTAGGGTTAAACCCTTTTACTTGGTGAGAAAAGCCGCCAAGTAGTTGTTTCCTCCAAAAGTCGGCATCCCCGAGGTGTCTCAACGTTTGGTGGTGGGGCAGCAGTTGGACCTCCTCCGGCGCGCAGCACGGCGGCCAGGCGTGGCACCACGGCGTCGTGGCGGATGGCTGTTTATAGCGGGTTGACCAACCTTCATATGGAATAAGATGGATATGCTGGGGTACTTACACAGTATTTATGCATAGTGCAGGGATATTATGTGGATATAGTGATCCAGTGGAAAATCATGTGTTCATTGACATTTCCAAACGATAGCTAAATGGGTTACATCATGAGTTTAATTAGTTTTACAATGTTTTACTTTGATTATTATGGTAGATATATTGAACTAGAGCAGTTGGTTGATAAACCAACTTGTAACTCAAGGAGCCCGTATATATATATATATATGTATTTTTCTATACATACATATTTTTGATGGTTGGCAAGGGAAACCATCCCCAAACTTATTCTGGTGGTTTTGGAAATATAGTAATTTGTCTTATCTTGGGAATCATCATCAATGGATTGGTTTAGGGGCATATTTAGGGTTTAAGCCATGGTTTCACCCCAAATATATGAGACATGAATCAGGTGTGGAGTTATGTCGAAAAACATGGGATATATACTTCAATATGGATTTTCTGATAGGGAAAGTGATGATAAACTATAGCATCTGGAGGTTCCAAGACTTGAGGCAAACCCATAGATTTGGGTGTAGAACAAACCCAGAATGTGTAACTACATGCAACTTCTGCAATTGCATATTGCATGTTGACCATGAGATAATGTGTATATATATGATTACATATGTATTATGTGTATACGTAACATAAGATAGCAGATCATGACATAAATTATATTGCATTACTTGATACTGCAGTACAGTACATGACATCACGTACAGACAGACATATGTCGATTGATCAGGCGCTTTCCCAATCATTGCCATCCCATCTCCCCACTCGTGGTGGTGTACCCCTTGTTGAATCCCTGCCATGTCAGGTGAGGAAGGCCCCCACTTCTTGAGATCGCAAAGTCGATGGTCCCGCACTTGGGACAACTTGGGCATGGGGGGGCCAAATTTCTCAAACCCAGGAAAGAGCACGTGTTGTTTTTTGTTTCAGTAGCAACTCGCAGGAAGGTAGGAAAGTGAAATCATCATCAATGACGTTTTTCTTTCTTTTTTGGGTGGTTATTAGACTCATTCCTGTTTTAGGGTGTACCCAGCTTTTACCCAGCTTTTGACCCGTAGCTACATGAGCAGCAGCCAAAATGTGTGTTGAATATACTAATCATCTTCCTTCCTCGTGACATTGCGCCTAAACGAAACCTTTGTTTAATGTATTAATTCACTTCAACACTTCAATGTGCGGAAACTTGCCTCTATTTACATAATATTATCCAAGGATGGGATTAACAATGCATTTATGCATACGGATTCAGATGGGCTCCCCGACTCCCTCCAGAAAAAGTTGTCGTGACTGTTACATGTTTGTTTGGATCCTTTTTTTTTGTAATTATGATATCATCAGTGGATCTAATTTGGGAATGGTTCCATTATGATTCTCCAATGGTTTACCAGACTTATCCCAATATCATCCCATAATTTCAATTCTATATCCCACTAATCCTTTACACATATAATATATACAGTTATCCCATAGTGGTTCCATAGACTGTTCCTTTGGGAAATAGAATGATATATCCCAGAAGTATCCCAGTGACATGCCAAGGTTTGGCACTTCCGAAGCTCTTAAGACACCAAGGTGTGGTGCCGCAAACAGCAAACGCAGTTTTCAGATTTGTTTAACGAATTACCATCTTTTATCATATGTTCTATCATGTTTTGCCATATGTTTTACCCAACGTTTTCCATAGATTCCCAGATTGTTTACGATAGATTCTCTGTTTCTTACCCTAGATTCCAAACGGTTTTTCACCAGAGATTCACCACAGGTATGGCCATTAACAGTTATGGCCATGGACATATAACTCCTATATCTAAGGTGATACATCCTTATCAACCCATACGACATAACTGTTAGCCATCCGAATTTATTTTATACATCATTCTAAACTCATTTACCCTATAGTCCAGGGATTCTTTTCTCACGACCTCACTGTTCTCCCTCATTGGAATCATGGATAATAAGGGGAATCATCCCAAACTAGCTTTATGTCAAATAGCTTTATTCCAAATTTACCCAGATAGTTTACCCACAGATTTTTCATCCATTCATGGCAGCCAGGCCCTCGGACGCTTCCCGTGGCCGCGGCCTGCGGGTCTGGCAGGTGGACGCGCATACAGCGCTGGCCGGCGAGGTGGGCGGTAGGTGATACCGTACGATACCGTACGTGGTTTACAACTCCAAGAAGCATATGGTGACTATTTATAAGTGTGTTATAATCTTATAGGTTTATAACCTGTTTAGAATCTTATAATCCCTTCCTCCTAATACTAAACGTCCCCCCCCTATTACTAAACACGGCAGGTAGTTTTTAGTATTAGGGTGGTATTTAGTATTAGGGAACCCTATTGATAATATTAAACCCTTAATAATAAAAACTATTTTTCCGATCTCAAAATCAATTAAATTTCTTTATACAACGCGATTAAAATTTTGCCAAAAATTGGATTTCAAAGCTTCCCCCTAGTACTAAATTAAAACCTTTGATAATAAAAACTATTTTTTCCGACCTCAAAATCAATTCAATTTCTTTATATAACATAAAAAAAATATTGCCCAAAATCGGATTTCGAAGCTTCCCCCTAATACTAAATTAAAATCCTTTATATAAAAAAATAAAAAAATCGGACGGACCCTAATACTAAACACCCCGGGGTGAACTAGTTTTTAGTATTAGGGGGGGAAAACCCACAAATGGTAGGTTGATTTTTAAATTGTTTTCTAAAGGGGATCAATTAAAAGTCAAATTGCCCAAACTGAAATTTTCCGAAACTGGAGATGGACGCCGGTTTTTAGTATTAGGGGGAGGTTTAGTATTAGGAGGAAGGGATTATATATACTATTTGTTTGCCATTATATACTATTATAAGCTCTCATACACTAGAATATACCATTATGATTATAAGTAGTGTTTATAACTCCAAGAACTCCGAAAACTATGGTTTCAACCTTGGATGGGTAGTTGGACCGCCGTTCTTTTTTTCTGGCGATAAATTGAACATAACCATAACCAGCAAAGGATTTCTTTTGTGGACTATGAAAGAGTGATCATGATTGTATGGTTTATCACTCCAAAAACTACATTGTTATGATACTCACAACGAACTAGTTGATGGATGTTAACGGGGTTCATAAACCAACTTATACCCCTAGTGGTAGGAGTTAAAACATTAGGCTTAATAACCTCGCAACCTTAACAGTTTATATATCACTTAAGTGTTGCAGGATGCTAATCACCTGCAACAGTTTTAACTGGCTTTGAAACCTTCATGTAAGTGAGATGTTTCACCAACTACTTGCAGGAGTCATTTCATCCCATGGCCATAGCTGTGAAGGGCCACAATTGTATGGGAATATAGTCGCTTGGGCTGGATTTGTGTGTATATATATATATATCTATATATACATATGTACATGTACATACATTCATATTTATACATATATAGAATTATATATATATATAGATCAAAAAAGAGAAAGTCTCAGAAAAAAGAAGATCCAGGTGCGAACACAGGTAGTAAAGATAGATAGATAGATAGATAGATAAATAGATAGATAGATAGATAGATAAATAGATCGATCGATTGATAGATCGATAGATCGATAGATCGATGGATCGATGGATCGATGGATAGGTAGATAGATACATAGATAGATAGGTAGGTAGGTAGGTAGGTAGATAGTCAGAGAAAGAGAGAAAGAGAGGAGACCTCAAGCACCTTTCGGTCCATCAGTGGCTTCTCTTCTGCCATCCGTGATTCACAACAACCAACCGCTCCTATAGGTTTCCTATTCTTGAAACTTCCGCCACCGCCTTGCGCGGTACTACTGGTAATAGAAAAAATAGTGTTAATAATTACTTTACTTCGAGTGATCCCCACCATGACATTTATCGATTTGTTACTGGCAAATCTTCTGGCATTCTATCTGTGACTATCTGACATATCTTCTGGCATTCGATCCGGCATTCTATCTGGCATATATTCTGGTAAATCTTCTGGCATGTCTTCTGGCATTCTATCTGGCATATCTTCTGGCAGATGTTCTGGCATATCTTCTGGCATTCTATCTGGCATTCTATCTGGCATATCTTCTGGCATATTATCAGATAAATCTTCTGGGATTCTATCTGGCATATCTTGTGGCAGTCTATCTAATATTTTATCTGGCATTCTATTTGGCATACCTTCTCGCATTCTATCTGGCATATCTTCTGGCATTCTATCTGGTATATCTTCTGGCATTCTATCTGGCATATCTTCTGGCATTCTATTTGGCATATCTCATGGAATTTCATCTGGCATATCTTCTGGCATTCCATCTGACATTCTATCTGGCATATCTTCTGGCATTCTATCTGCCCGTTGAGGTCCAGCAGTGCACACTGAGCTGGGGAGGTCCCCGGTTGAGGTCCAGCGGTGCACACTGCGCTGGGCAAATCCCAGGTTGAGGTCCAGCGGTGCACACTGGGCTGGGCAGGTCCCAGGTTGAGGTCCAGCGGTGCACACTGAGCTGAGACGGTCCCTGGTTGAGGTCCAGCGGTGCACACTGAGCTTGAGGTCCCAGTGCACACTGAGCTGGGAAGTTGGCGAAGAGAGTTGGCAAAGAGCTTGGCGAAGAGTTGGCAAGGCGGAAGTGGAGGGTGAAGTTGATGCAGACATGGTCGAGGAGAAACTAGAGGGGGAGGAGGAGGAGGACAAGGAGGAGGAGGAGGAGGAGGAGGACAGCTAGCCGGGGAGGAGGAGGAGGAGGGGGAGGAGAACAGCTCTGATAAAATCTAACAACCCTCACCTGGCAGGTGGGGAATAATGATAATATCTATCTATATGTGTGTTGATCGATATTATATGTACATATATGTATATATACACATAATATTATGTGGGGATTGTCAAATGGGATTTCATGGGAATATGACAGGAATTTACACGTAATGGATGTTAGCGGGATATGATGTGTACATATATATATGTAGATGTTAACATATGTATAATTTGCCATCAACACATTGGTAGCCATCGCAATATTCCCTAACATTTATTTGCAACATCCAACTTTGGAAAATATCATGTGGGAATCTCACACACAAAGCATATTTGCAATTCCCTGATTATTCCGCGATGTCCCTTACAGAATATACTATGGGAATGTTTTGGAAATACAATAGGTAGATAGATATATATATATATTACCCTCTGGTAAACTAACATCACTATGGAAAATCACCATGTGTAATGGGTAAATCCACTATAAATGACCATTTTCAATAGCTATGTTTGTTTACCATCGAATGAGATGGAACTATTTTGGAGGCGATGTGGTGGACGAAGTGTCTGGACAGCGTTACTTCTCAGTCAATGTGTAGATGTTCCTTTTCCAGCAGCGTGTTGATTACTTCCAGATGCCAATAGGTTGCAACCATCATTCTTAGTTTTTGGCGTTGTTGCCAAAGCAGATTGCTTCGTGCCATGGCATACTATGCAGTTGAGATGCACTTGCACCGTCAAGACTTGCAACAGTGCATCAGGCAGACTCGGCAGATACCTTTTCAGCTCAATTCTTTGGTTTTGGCATTGGTTCTTCAGTGATCGTATTTAGGAAGTAGTTGTGATGACCTGCTAGAAATCCATCCCGCAATGGCCTTTTGACGCAAGCTCGGAGGGTATATATATATATATATGTACACATATTGCTGGTCACATCCACATGATTCACCCTCTTCAGCCTTATATGCTACTATTTAATTCTTAGGACCATAGGAATTAACGACTGGTTTTGGTAAGCGGGTTGGAAACCCCATGGCCCATTGATGGGATAACCTTAGGTGCCATAGGCCATTGTATATGGGATAACCATTGACAAGGTCAATGTTGGATCGAAATTGCCCAGAATTTGGGGGGTGATGGTCATCAATCCATTTTCATAGGATTTTTTTAGTAGCCATTAGTGGTTTGGTATCAGGGGATGGATGGCGCGACAAAACATACAGCTATGGCCTTTAAGAAGTATAAATAGGTTTATAACTCCTGCAACTAGGGTTATAAACGATAAATTGGATTCTGTTCACCATTTTCTTCACTAACCAAAACAACCAGATGGACTACAGGGTCTATTTTTGGATGAACGAAACTTTTGATAAGCTTAGAATCCAACTTCTAGAGGCTCAGGTTGTAACTGTGCCTTCCCCAGGGCAGGTTGAATCGCCAGGCCAAAACCATGTTGACACGCTTCGGTGAGACCATTGGGGTCGGAAGCTTAGATGTTGGCACTTCGTCCCCAGAAAGTTCCTGTTTTTAAGGGATAAGCATCACCTGAAATGTTGATGTGATAGGTTTTGAGTTCGAAGAAGGGTCATTTTCATGAAGTATACCCCCTGAAATGGCGCCCTTGTTGAGGTGATCCTATGCAATGAGCTATTTTCAGTTGGAGGTTTGAATCACATAGCCCTGCTAGCCATGGCGCCCAGGTGCGGGTGGATTTTCTGGGCAACTCCCTGGCGGGCAATGTGTGTCACCCCCTCAGCCAGCGCTTCTTTCCGCGGCGGAGGGGGTCCAGTTCCCCCCAACTTCTGGAGGGTTTGAAACTCTTAGAATCCCAACCAATGATAGCAGTAGCCATAACTGTCACCCCCACTTCAAAAAGCTGGGGCTGCCAAACATAGCAAGAAAAATACCCTTTATGATTTGGTGATGGGGTGAATATATTCAGACATTTCCTGGTGAACATCGATGAAAGAGCCATTGCAGATGAAGGTGGCAGCCTTTTTTCCACATGAAAGTCGGGGAATTCCATAGATTTCCATAGTGTCAACAGCGAGAAATGTGGTGGGCGTAATTCCATATCTGATATCTGGTTGGTGGTTTGGAACATTTGTTTTTCCATATATTGGGAATAATAATCCCAACTGACTAATATTTTTCGGCGGGGTTGAAACCACCAACCAGTTATCATCTTTGATGATGAAAGAAAATAATGTTAAACCTCTCCTTTTGGAATTTCCCATCACGTACCTGGCAATGGGTTGTTCGATTGTGGGAATATCCCAGGATGAGAGCAACGATAGATGAAGCCACTGAAACCTTTGGAGACCAAAAACTCATCAATCATGGTTGATGTTTGGGAACCCACCCCATTATGGTACGCGTACATGCTTGATTTGTGAACTACACAAGTTGTCCAAATACATGGGGATTCATTCAATCTTTAAATTCATGCTTGAGGATTTGAGGTTTTGAGAACTGGTGGCAGGGTGTTTTCTTAGAATCGAATACCGTGTCTCCGCTAGGGCTATTGGGCCTGCTCAGCCACTCTCGTGGTTTGTATGGAACTTGCATGGAATACGTTCTTCACATGCGATATCTAGGCAGAGCTAAAGTGAGTTCAAGTTTGATCAAGCATCTCAGATGTGATCATTAGAATTCTTTGGATTAATAACCCCTCGTTTAAATGTTAACATTAGAACAGAATAGAACATATATGTAAAACATATATAGTCCATATATAGAACATATATAGAACATAATCGAAGATCACTTGAAACCTCTTTCAATCTGTTTGACCGTCGCAAAAAGAACGCCGCTGGCCTGGCGATCGTGACAGCCATGGCGATCAATGTGACGTTGACGGGGTTCTTCCGAAAGGATGTGGAGGCTTACCCGGAACCCTTCTACGATTTCTCGATGTTCACAGGTATGGGCGGTATTGGAAAATTGATCCTGGTGAAGTTCATGGTGAAATTGGTGTTTATTGGTGATCCCATATGCTCCATGTATGGAATATTACCAACATGTGTCCTAAAAATCACCCAATTGTAGGTAAATATACAAGCACCATGGAGCATATGGTGATTGGAAATGTGTTGGACATTTGTTCTACGATTTATGGGTGAAGGGCCTCCACCTTGGAAATTTGTTTATCAGCCATCTTAACTGTCTTAACTGTAGATATACTGGTTGGTGGTGACTGGAACATGAATTTTATGACTTTCCATATATTGGGAAATTCATCATCCCAACTGACGAACGGGTGGCTCAACCACCAACCAGTATATGTATCCTGTCTTGTATGGATCGAGGGATCGTTGTGTCATTGCATAGACTTGCATGATCTTTAGATGGCTGAATGCTACAGGGATCTTGCCCCAAAAAAGGGTACCCCTACAGATGATCATGTTCCTTAGTCTGACTTACATTTTGTGGGGTAATGATGTTTTATGTCTACTCTCTGATCCATTTATCTGGCCAATGTTGGTAGATAGTGCAAACGTTTCAATTTGAACCTGTTTTACCTGTTGCTCTTTCTAAGAAGATATCAGCGCTTGGATGTTTCAATTGGACAACACATAATATGTATACATGCATTCATGCATGCATACATGCATACATACATCCATACATTCATGCACACATGCATACATACATCCATACATACATGCTTACATGCATACATGCATATATGCATACATGCATATATGCGTACAGGCAAACATGCATACATGATCATACATGTATCTATGCATGTTTGCATGCATACAGACACACACACACATACATACATACATACATACATGCATACATACATACATACATGCATACATGCATCCATCCATCCATCCATCTACGCATGCATGCAAGCATGCATGCAGACATACATACATATAGGCAGACATACATACATACATACATACAGTCATTTTTTGTGTATACTGCATATATGTACACATATATTTATTATTTTGTCTTACCTTTATGTATGTATATGATATCTTAATATACTACATGAACAAAAATAAACATCACCAGTAACACTGAATTATATATATATATATGGATTTAATACATGTACACATACACATATATATATATTATACCTAAGTATATTTTGCAATATTTATTCAGGTTATATGTCAAATATTATGTATGTTGTTGTTTTTTTCTTTTTCTACATTATACATTACACATATTGCATTGTTTATGCTATATTGGAGATATATAATAGTATATATATATATTTATTCATTAGTAATATGGTGTATCAAAATATATTGTTTCCAATACTGTATAACATACACATATGTTATTGCATATACTATATATATGATATGTGTTGATTTATTAAAGTATAATGTTTACATATTATATATATACATATTTTTACCTACCACTATATATAATATGCTGTGTGTATTGTTTAACATTGTACATCTTACATATTTTCCTAATATAGCATTTATAGATATGTTACATACATATATATATATATATAAATACTGTGTGCGAAATATGGTGTATGCTCTGGTTCCTTTTTTTGACAATAATTAGACAGTAACAGTGTATATACAATATACATACATATGTGTGCATATATATATATATATATACACACATACACATATGTACACATACATACATACACTAAAAATATGATTTGAATAGTTCCCTGTAGGTGGTTGTTGGGGTGTCTTCAAGTACTTTTGCCTACCACCATGCTCGAAGAATTGCTTAACCACCTTCAAGAACTTCACCAAGCAGACTCAGAAAGACGTGCAGGTGCTGGACGCACGTGAGAGACTGGATTGAGATGTTCAACTTTATTGAGATGTTCAACTTTTGGGTGATTTCATTGATTTACCACACACTATCAATGAATATATATATATATTTATCCCATCAAAACTTCAGGGTTGTAATTTCAAATCCACATTGCACCAAGGAAACAGAAGCAGGAGGGGCTCAGCAACTCAGAATTCTTCCAGAAGTATGGTTTTGTGCTGCTGCAGCACAAGACAAAAATGACAGCGGAGGATTGGTTCAAATCTTCCCACGCCCCGAGCCCTGCAGGAAAGAGACTCATAGCCGGTCAGAACACACCCGTTGGTGCCTCATGTGAAAAACAGTTTGCTATGGAAAATTGCCCATTTGTAGATGATTACCTATTAAACATGGTGATTTTCCATAGCTATATAAAATTAGCTGAGAGTACTCCCACAAACAGCTACACAAAGCAGGCTAAACTGGGGCTGTGTTTTCTCCCCCAATCATCAACCGTATTTTGGGACCTCAGCGCAGCTTCGAAGGGCGCATGCAGTGGATAAGGGATGGATCAAGACCTGCTTGTACCATTTTTGCGGGGGCTACTCAGATGGGCCATGGGACTGGTAAACTGATTCGTAGACTGGGATATAACTGGGTATCCAATGGGTTGCCATTGCCGTCCTGGATTATTTGCTGTTTGTTTTTACTGTTTGATTTCCCTTTTTGAGAGGATATGCTTCACTCCCAAGAAAAAAAACGCACCTTTTTCGGCAAGCCTTTCTTTTGTAATTAGATAATAGGTCAGTTATTTGCCATGAAAGGGGGAATAGATGGTATCCAGCCAAAATGAAAAGAGCTTGCAAGGTTCTCGTGGCCAAGAGCATCCATGTTTTTCTTGTATTACACCCGGGGAATAAAATGTAGGCGAGCAAAAAACATATTGATTTGCATAGTAGTGAATTTCAACCCCCAAAAACACATAGAATGGTACACTATCACTAAAATCATGGTGAATGACTTTTCTGTCTTCATTATGGGTTACTATGAGATCAACCATTTTTTGCTTGTTGGCCGACTCAGCCAACTCAGGTGCGATCTATTCCAAAGAAGTGGAGCCGCTGCTACGGGAGCTGATGCCAGTGGAGGAGGTTTTCCTACCAAGCAACGCTTTGAGGAGAGGCCCGAATGGACCCAATCCCTTCTACGGCTTGGGAATTCACCAAGATTTTGGGCTGTACCCAGAAGACATGGAGACCTCTTTCATGTCTTCGGAAAACAGTTTCTGGGCATTTCTTGACAGTTATCAGGCTCATGTTGATCCATGTTTGCAGTTTTAGCCATGGGACGATTTTAGCTCCTGCAACTGGTTGGTGAAACATATCACGTAAATGAGATTATAACTCAGTTAGGGCTCAACCTGTAGAAGAACAACATGACATGTACTTTACAGTTGTAGCCATCTTTGGGCAGTCAAGGAGTCAAAGCCCGGCAAGTGAAAAGGTCCACTGACCCCGAAAAAACACTTTCCAAACAATGAGAGCATAATCATGCCACCAAGTTGAAAAAAATCAAACGACACCAGTTGCAGGCTTGAGATGGCTCCACATCTTGGAGTGTTATTCATCCCCGGCTTGCTTTTTTTTTTGCATTGCTTCGAACTAAGGGACGGCTCATATCTGAGTGGTTTTATCAGCTTCAAATTTGACCAATACTGGGATGCAATAAATCAGAATGTTCTTTTGTGAGTGGTGAAGTTGCACCCAATTCCAGGTTACGAGGATTGGATGAGACGTTTGCAGACTTCTGGTGGCTATTCGATCATCAACTTCTGGTGTCATGGCTTTGCTGAAGGTGAACTTTTTTTTCCTCCAAAGAACATTTCCCAGAGATGTGAGAAGCTGTGGGGTATCTGAAAATCTTAGGGTTGATACTGATTTTCCCTACTAGAATGGCCAGATGGGCTATGCCACATTTTCAGACAGACGCTTGTCATACGGAATCATTATATAATTATATAATTGTTGGTCATCTTTAGCCATGTGATTCTTTCCGTGCAGATACGGTGTTTAGCAACAACAACTTTGAACATGACAATTTTCACCAGGAGATCAACAAACACAAAAGGGCATGTAGATTTCACAGTATGTCATTTGGTTTAGCTATAAGTGAAGATGTTTACAAGCTACTGTACTGTTCTTTCTTGAAGGGTAGGATTGGCTGTGACATATTCTAATTCCATTCCCAGAATGTAAGAATCGTCATTTCAGGTTGAAACAATGTTAAACAACCATTTCTGATGGCTAGACAATAAAAAAGATCATCGGAAGTAAATCAGTTAAATTTCGATTGTTGATGAATAGCTCTCCTTAAATCTACAGTTTTCATAGTGGAATCCCAACTTTTCGGTGGGTCTAGGTCAAAAATCAATATACATATACATATACATATATATATATATATATATATATATATATATTCAACATCTATTCAACGAGCATTTGTCATAGGTACCACCCACATCCTTTGCCGTTGCTGCAGGCGTCCGATCCTACCGATGGAAGGCCCTGTGAAGGATACGCCTTTGGCCTTGTGCGACCCCAACACAGTGCAGCTGGACGACGTCGTTCGAAATACGACCATGGGCTTTGTGAAAGGAGGCCGGGGCTGAAATTTCATGGTTAATGTAGATGTTAATAATGTTGGTTATAAATAGATGATAAATGATGTTGGTTAATGTATGTTAACTGATGTTAAGGTTGATGATGTGAATTAAATGTTGGTTGATAGATGATAATAATGTTGGTTAATAGATGATAATAATGTTGGTCAATAGATGATAATGTTGATGAATCGTGTTTAAATTAGTTGATGAATGAGTTGAATACACTGTGAA
Organism: Cladocopium goreaui; assembly: GCA_947184155.2. NCBI lineage: Eukaryota > Dinophyceae > Suessiales > Symbiodiniaceae > Cladocopium > Cladocopium goreaui. The sequence continues at coordinate 787,985 of CAMXCT020000824.1, forward strand.
TAGCAGTGTTTCAAAGTTGGCGAATGTTGGTTGATAGTGGCTAGCAATTACGGTTGATGATCGTTGATAATGGCTACAGTAGTAATAACAGCTGCTAAATCCTTCTTGATTAGTTGGTTGATGATTTAACCATCGTCATTGGGTTATTTAAACATGTTTTAACCATCAAAATATGGGGGTATATGGGGGTAGAAATTGATATTTTTTACTCGTAAAATGATGGTTGAAATATGATGGAATCATAATGGGATGTGGGATTGTCTATCAACTTTTTGTATATTGTTTTACGAACGGATTTAGGGGTACAGGATTTCCAAAGCCAGTTTTTATAGCATCAGGGAAAAACGATCCCAAAAACAACAGGTTGCACATTTTCGGCCCATAACTCATAACCAAACAATCCATAACAATCGGACCTTGTAGGCCCCTGAATCCTCCTTAAATTCCTCTTTCAAAATACAAGTAGAACCCGCGCCTTGGGCGGGTGGCGGAAGTTTCCAGGTTTAAGAAGTGTAACGCTAATGTGAAAGTCCGTAACTCGGAGTTTCCTCCATGAAACTTCCTTTTGAGTGCCGTATTGGACTATGGGGACGGCACTTCTGCCAGCAAGCCGGCGTGAGGTCAGAAGAGTTTGATGGTGAAGTTCAGCACGGAGCAGAAATGGTACTATTATCCTGAAATGACCAAAGACGAGGTGGGATTAATCAACCATTAATAGTGGTTAATAGTGGTTAATAGTAGTTAATACTGGTTGATAATGATAATATATGATAATCAATGATTAATATATCTGGTTGGTGGTGACTGGAACCATGGAATTTTGAATGACTTCCCATTCAGTTGGGAATGTCATCATCCCAACTTGATGAACTCCATCATTTTTCAGAGAGGTGGCTCAACAGGTGGATCTTCTACAGAGAACTGATTTTTTGGCGCTTATCTCACGTGCAAGGTGGTGCTCCCCCCAGTGGTGTTTGCTGGTTTAGATTTATAGATTTATAGATATTAAGATGTAATTTTCACCCCTGTAATTAATGGTTCATGGTATGCAAACATCAGTGAAGCGGCTCAATGCCAAAAACTGAGCGAAAAACAGGGGCCGCATCCTGATGTAGCTTTCACCTGTGCAGGTTTTGGTCTTTCGTCAGTTCCACTTTGACCGAACTGTCGCTGCTCCGTACCAGCTCCGGACCGTCTTCCACACGGCCTTCAAGCATCCCAAGGCGAAGGAAAACAAGGCCGAGCCTCGATGCAGTAGTGAGTATCGCGTGGGTGTGTGGCTTAAACATGTCAATTAGAGCCACAAAACCACCTGTAAAAAGCGGTTGGAATGGAAAGAGCCACAAAATCATAGAGGCACATAGCTGTTGCAGAAGCTGTGTCTCCTGATTTTGCTGGTTGGTAGTTTTATTTTCTGTGATTTCGATCGTCCATCACAACCTGGGACATTGGCATCCATCGACATCCATAATTCAGGTGGAGTGATCCTCTTTCTGGAGGATTCTTTCTGTACATTTTTGGGGCTTGAGCCAATGGATATTGCGCTTACCCTGTGAAATTTAACACAGCTATGGAAACCACAGTAAATCATCTACATATATCTACATATAAATAGGCAATTTTCCATGGCTATGTTGGTGTACCAGAGGGTCACAGGATGTTTTTGGTCACAGCTCAACTACCAACCAGCTTTGCATTGGGTCTTGTACAGCTCGGCCCTGATTGCCACTGCTGTTGCTGCAGCGCCAGCGATCCGTTGGAAACTATCCCATATTGAACTCAGAAAATGGGCATGTGTTTTAATCGGATAGACATACATAATTCAATATAACTCATATGAATTTATGTTATACAAATAGTTGATAGCATTAGAATACCATTAACAGGGTTTGTATGGGATAGAATTTTGCACAACATCGGGGTTTTAAGGAACAAACTCTGAATATTTGGCTCTGAACTCTGAACCCGGAATATAACTGTCAACCATCAGGTCTTAAGGTGCCTTATGGTGCCTTATTTCAGACAAACCAGAATGGGTCTGTCTAAGTCAAGTGGGTATTTTTGAAAATATATACCAGCAATGGGGATTGTTCATAGGATAGCATAGCATATAATGTCGCAATATTAAGTGACACATATGATATTCATTGACATTAACTGGGGTTTGTTTGACAATAGGGGATCAACCCCCAAGCCGCGAAGCCATTTTTCATGGCCCGGACTGGGGATTTGGCATGACCCGCAACGAATCGTGTTGCTAAGGGTTCAAAGGGTTGGTAGGACATGACCCATGTATGGCATTAATTCGACTTAACATCACCCAGCAGAGGTCATAAGAGTGTAAACAAATCACATGGAATGTGTGGTATTGGTGATGGAATTGGAGCTACCACACACCATTTCTTATGTGGGAAACCGTCAACCAGAGTAAATAGACATAGACATGAACCAGAATTTCATGTTCCGAACAGGAAACCCATGGAGAGCTATGATCAAGTTTCTCATCTCTTTCAGGTCAAAACTATGACCTTTGCCTCAGTCCAGAAGATAAGGCCAGCCGCGGCTTCTTGTTGCGTTTTGGAGCCCCAACAAACCTGTACAGATTTCTGGACTCTACAGTGGTTTTGGGCACGGTTTGACTAAACCCAAAAGGATGTGCACCCAGAATTTTGGTCGGGTTGAACTTTACAGTCTTGCAGGAGTGGTTTCAATGGATGGTTTAATTTTACTGATTTGTTTCCATTGTTTAGGCGCGTCTTTACTCGGGTCCTTTACTTGATCAAGCAGTTATTAGAAATATAAAATGCTTCATCTAAAGTCTGTATAGACATAAACCTTACTACCCAGATGCTCCATGTATGGAATATGTATCACCATTTGCCCCGAAAATCACCCAAATGTAGGTAAATATACCTTACATGGAGCATCTGGGCTACATACCTATTAATAAACTCAGGATTGAAATTTGATCGCTTTGAATAAGCAGATTGGTGGGTTTGTTCCGTACAAAAACCAACTCTCATGGAGCTTGAAAAGGCCACACGTGACAATACCCAAAGAATACGTGTGACTGTTGATTTATCATTATTCGTTTATCATACTCATTTAGAAAACACAATATTTGATTACCAACAATGGTCAAATGATTTTGACCACTAATGATAGAGCATGATAGGCCCATATACATATACATATTACTCCAAAGAGACATGTTGTTGGAAGCACATCCGTTAAAAAAAAATCTGTCCACCCAAAACGGTGAGTTGAGCAGCATATTGTTTGATGAATATAAGGGAGTGATGAAGCCTCTGGCCTCGGAGCGATGATGATGATGATGATGTTATTGTCATTTGGTGAATATATGATTGTAATGTGCTATTTATACACGTAGATGGCTGTACATGATACTGTATATACATATACATAGGTACATCATGCGAGAATCATGTGCAAGATTGTGCAAGATGATGAGGATTGTGTAAATTGTATATAGTCGTGATGATATTTGCATTCTTGTTGGGTTGTGTCCCTGTGCTTCGTAACTCGACAAACCCCATCTCCATTTCAGACGAATCTCTAGGAGCTCATACAGCAATTGCTGGATCAATATTACCAAGACAAGCAGGCGCGAGCTCCATGAAGTGATTCGTTGGTTCTACAGCAACAAATGGTGGTTTCTTAAAGTGGGGTATCCGCAAGTCACCATTATATAGCTAGCTAGTGTTTTTTTTTTTTTTCTGACCAGCTTTTGTGAACCAATTACTCTAGTACCCAATTATTTAGCTAATTGATTGTTGGCTAATTGATTGTTCAAATAACATACTTATATGTACACGCTTACACACTATCAATCATATTGGGATTATAATGGGAATTTGCACGCAACATTATGCTATAAGGTATAATACAAGGTTCATTGTTGGTTTTGAAATTCACCTGCAGAAATGGTGGTCGTGAACATGATTCAGACAAGAATCATTGGGATTTGTGATGATTTTGGACTTCAAATATTGGTAAACCTTTATTGGTAAAGTATATAGCTTCAGTCATAATATTTCTAGCGATTTCTCGCTGTTTTGTTTGAGGGGTACCAGTTCCCAACTTAATGTTGGTGGTGACACAGTGGTGAAGAATCCAAGGTTCTTTCACAAGCTCATCTACCTGCAGTTGTAATCATTACCCTCTGGTAAACTAACATAGCTATTGAACATGGCCATTTATAGTGGATTTTCCCATTAAAAATGGTGATTTTCCATAGCTATGTTAAATTACCAGAGGGTATAAACTTTTCTAATCCTTAGTTAGACGAGTTATAACCCGACTTAGTTTTTACGAACTGGGACAGCACCATGTAGAGCACTTGTTGAGTAGAGTGAGCCTTGCTTAACTGATCATCCATAGATTGCCATAGATCATCCTTTGTGTATGGTGAAGTTCTCTCGGTCGCAGAAACAAACAACGTGAAACATACATGTTCACAAAAGAAATGTGTAATTAGTCGTAAAAAAATTGAGATATAGGCTTTATTACTGAGAGGTATTTGATTTCTTTTGATTTCTTCCTCCAAATGTTTTGTAACAATACCCCTCAACGTCACCAGAAAGTCTTTTGATTCATGATTCTACACAGGCTTTCAGTGCAATGTCGGTGACCACCAAAAAATATGGCTGCTTGTGACCAAGCTTGGGGCCACGAAACTTTGGGGTGTTAAACCGTTAAAGCATGCGTCCTACCTTAGGAAATTATTTTGAGGTGGGGGTTGGTTCCAAAATATTTTTTTTTTAATAATTTCCATTTTTAACATAAATTTTATGTTAAAATCACCCGACAAGAGCCATAGCAAAATAATTTTTGCACCCGTACCTTGATGATGGTGCAAAATAATTTTCCACCTACAGAGGTTGAAGCACCTTGAAATAATTTTAAACAAACAACTTAAGGCACCTCAAAATAATTTCTCAGTTGAACTGGGGAAATTATTTCATATAGTTCCAACTGTATAAAATAATTACCAGACACCCATGATGAAAATTATTTCATGGGGTGGGGGTACTTGCAAACCACCTGCAAAATAATTTCAGCATATTACATCAAATTTCAACTACATATTTCAACATGTTCAGTCAGGATATTCTTTGAATCAATCTGCAGCCATTTCCAACTTCATTCAAGCCACATCCCGTCAATCCCAACACATCCCAGGGAAGTTGAGTTTTGCAAGGTTAGGTTTTTTTGGATTTCTGGGGTGGTCTAGTAGTTAACCACCCCCAAAATAATTTTTGGGGAGAGAGGAATCGATTCAGGTTTCTTTGCCCAAAAGCCGATGCTAAGTCGATGTTCTAAAAAATAATTAGTTCAGCCAGTAATTCATGGTAAATCTCAGGGTTTGTCTGTTCGAGGCAATTTGGATTTTGAACTACTCAATGGGAAGTTAATTTTGCCAGTTTAGGCTATTATTATTTCTGGGGTGGTTTAGTAGTTAACCACCCCCAAAATAATTTATGGGGTAGGAAGGGGTCGATTCAGATTTCTTTGTCCAAAAATCGATGGTCTAAATCATAGGTGGTTTAGTAGTTAACCACCCCCAAAATAATTAGGTTCTCATGGTTTGATTCTTTCAGACAGTTTGGGTCAATTTGGATCAGGTTTGGCATTTTTGACCTATTCCAGGGAAGTTGAGTTTTGCAAGGTTAGGTTATTTTGGATTTCTGGGGTGGTCTAGTAGTTAACCACCCCCAAAATAATTTTTCGGGGAGAGAGGAATCGATTCAGGTTTCTTTGCCCAAAAGCCGATGCTAAGTCGATGTTCTAAAAATAATTAGTTCAGCAAGTAATTCATGGTAAATCTCAGGGTTTGTCTGTTCGAGGCAATTTGGATTTTGAACTACTCAATGGGAAGTTAATTTTGCCAGTTTAGGCTATTATTATTTCTGGGGTGGTTTAGTAGTTAACCACCCCCAAAATAATTTATGGGGTAGGAAGGGGTCGATTCAGATTTCTTTGTCCAAAAATCGATGGTCTAAATCATGAAATTCCGACAATGCTTGTCGGGTGCATTCGGGAGGATAGGTAGGGTGACCCCCCAAAATAATTTTGTGGGGATTTTTGCTAATTATTTTGAGGTGGTTCTACTTGTTTTTTCAATCATCCAAAACCATCTTAAACCACCTTGAAATAATTTCCAAAATTATTTTGAACTAAGGGAAGTGGTTTTGAGTAATAGTAGAACCCTACAAAATAATTTATTTGCAAATTTTCAGAAATTATTTTGAGGAGGTGGGTAGTGATAAAGGATATTATTTTGGGATGGTTAGAGCGTTTTGGAAAACATATTTTGTAGTGGGTTATGTACTGAAGCACCTCAGAATAATTCTGAAAAATTATTTTGGGGGGTCACCCTAGTGATTTTACCCAGGGTAGCCCGCATGTTAAAGCTCTATTGTTGACTGGTCAAAACTTGTTTTTTCTTGTTTGCACCGTGTTGCAGCCCTGTTTCGAATACATCCCGAAATCACTAAGTCAATAGAGTCTCTATTGCAAAAGTATCATTGGATCTATTTGTGTTTTTGATATATTCAATTTTTGTACATATAAATGTATTATGTCATATTGTGTCCGCATTTCACACAGCCCAGATATGCCCAATATTCAAATATGTACATACATATGGACCTAAAACATTTACATATATATATACTGTTTACACACTATGAAAAGATATTACTTATACATAATCTTGCGTACATACATACATACATACATACATACATACATATATATATATATGCATAATGCATATTGTTTATATAGTGCGAATAGAGTGTAGGCTACGGATCAAGTATAATATCACAACTAAACACTCTGTGATCCAGCACCAAAGGGGCAATCCGAACTGGCCTCTTTGGCTCAAGACCCACTGCAGCACTGGAGAAAAGATCAGCAATGCGGAAGCAGCTGCCCGTGTGACGTCGTCGAACTGGAACATTTATCCTCAACATCAACCATTGGAACATAATCGGGTAGGCAATCCCCGATTCGCAGGTTATCAGCCGTAGGACTCCTACGGAGCCTACGAGCGGGGAGCCGCGGGCCTTACAGATGACTGAACAGGATAGCAGCGATAATGCATTTTCTTTCTCTGGACATGCCGTTGCACCAGCTGCCGGCACGCAGTCAAATTCTTCACAGAGTATCGACACTGGTGGAAGCGATGCCTCAGAACTGAGAACAAGCCAACCCAGGCGACATCTGGTTGCTCCTAGAGGGAGACAAATTTCGACAATGCAAGCAATTGAAGATAGGGACAGCACACCTGGAAAGAGAAGATCATCTGCACGACAATTGTCGCCTCCGATGACTCCAAGGACTAAGGCAAAGACTACGTCGTCGAATCCGCCTTCACCGATTCAGGACGCTACTCCATCAGGGACAGGATCTTATCAGCAAGTGAATGCCCCGTCAAGTGGTAGCGACATCTTCACTGCCTATCAGAGTGAATTAACTGAGTACAAAACATCACTGGAAAGGGCCACTGAAGAAGAATCTGTACTTCAGGCAAGATTGAGTGAGACGACAGCATATGCCTATCAACAATTTAATTTCCTGGAAAGCACCACTCATCAAGAGATGATGTCGATGACCGAACAACTCCAGATGCTGAACTTCGAGTTACAGGCTGCACAACAGGAAGATGAAGGTGCGACCTACAGGATCGAAGAATTGGAAAGGTATCAGACTATGTCGAATGAAGCTGCATCTCATTTGGAATTCAAATATTCACGACTACGTTCGGAATTCGATGAACAAATGGGACAAGCAAACGCAATTATGGTACATGTGGGAACTGACGCGAATGCTCACATCAATCAACTCAGACTGGAACTGGAAAACGCAGAGATGAATGCCAAGCAAGAAGCTCTAGCAGTCGGCTATGCTAATGACCAAACATGTGCTTTGCAGATCGAGATGCTCGAGGTTGCCAATCAGAACCAGACGATGAAACACACCATGGCCATGAATGTCAGGCGACTGGAAACTGAGTTAGATGCTGCTGACATGAAGAGGGACGAGATCATGAAGGAGTTCCGTAGTAACATAAGATCTGAACATGACCGTTATGCAGAATGTGAACATCACTTAGCTTTGGAAGAATCACAGCTTCGATTACAGGTGATCCACAGTGAGAACTTACAATCTCGACTAGCGATTTCTGAGAACAGGGTTTCTGAAGAATCTCTAGCTGAATCAGGTGGCATGCGGGACATGAGGATAATGGGACTACGTTCTGAACTACACATGAAACAAAGTCTTTTAGATCGAATGCAACAGCAACTGACTGAATCGAAGAATCAGTATCATGAACTTTCCTGTCAACAAGCCAGAAGATCTTCACCAAGCAGATCACCACATGGAGGGCCTCTATACGAGATGTATATGCAAGCCGTGCGTGAACGTGACAGCTTGAAAGAATCCAAGGCCGAAGTTGACAAGTTGTACTTGCAGAATAGATCTGAACTCATTGACACTGAGGACCTGCTCAAAGTCTTCCAGCGAAACTTTGATGAAACTGGTAAGAAATATCAAGATGCTCTGAACAAGATCGATCACATGAGCAACAATCCGAATGTGACGAGTACCTTGTTTGACAGTTTGCACAATGAACTCAATGACAGGGATACAGCTATTGCTCGCCTTCATACTGAACTTGAAGCCCAAAAGGACTCTCTTGAGCGTGCTCACAGGGATGCAGGTAAATCCATCAAGATGTTGAACGACAGAAGACTCGTAATCAAAGGTGCGACTGACTATTCCATTCCTGAAAGCCATTTGACCGAGATGCATCAATTGGCCAATGAGCGTTACGCTGAGGTAGAAGAAATGTCGAGCACCATTGCTGCCCTGAAGTTGGAAAACCAAGCTCATTCTTCTTCATCAATGAATAGACCGACTACATTACATGGGTACCCCAGTAATGCCATGCCTCGGAATGAATGTGAAGAGAAGTGTGCCAAACTGAAAGCAGAGTTGGACGAGATGAAGCAAGAGAGGAACGCTGAAGTTCGAAATCTTCAAGATGAGTTGAAGAAGATGGAAGATCGTAAAGATTACTATAAGAACAATTTCTCTCAAGCTGAAGATCGTGCCAATGATGAAGAGCAGGAATACCGAGCAGAAGCTGAAGCCTTCGAGAAGCTCAGGAACGAGTACAACACAAATGTCAAGGAGTTGGAGAACCTTGAAAGGGATAGATCCAAGTCATCTGTATCTCTAAGAGAAGCCGAAAAGATCAGCCTCCAACCCTGGCCTAAGACCACTGAACTTTCATCCTGGAAGGGAAGTGTCGTTCATGAAGTTTGCGTTGCAAGTGGAGATCGAAACTATGAAGATTGGAAGGCGTGGTTAGCTCCGTGTCTTGCAGATCAACCTGACTTGGAGGCGCTGGCCAAAGCTCCTGATGTGAGATTCCAATCCATTGATGCCAAGCTCTCCAATGCCTTGAGGAAAGTCATTGACAATGCTGGGGACAAGTCCATGCAAGTGAAGTATGACATGTCCATGAAGAACCAATTGTATGGGAGAAGTGGGGACTTCATCAAGGGACGAGAACTATTTGCAATGATATTGATTAGCTTCAAGTCACCTGACCACACTGAAGTTCTCTACAATGCCCATCATTTGTATATGTTCAACTACTATGGAGATGACCAACTTGAGGCCTTCTACAACAAGTGGCTTGACATCGTATACAATATGAAACATGATGATCTGCCTTCCAACAATTCCCTGCGTGACACATTGTTCCGGAAGATTGAACATTCAAAACTTATGGCCTTCGATATCAACCGATACAAAACCTTTGATGAAGGGCATCATGAGAAGACCTATGCTTACCTAACTGGTATGATCAAGGGATACATAGCACGAGGGAAGCAAGAACGACTGTTGAAAGATAGAGAACGTGCAGTGAAACTGTCATTGTCCTCTAACAAGACGACACCTGCCTTAGAAGATGCAGACAAGCCTGCCGCTCCCGTCAAGACCAAGAAGGAGAATGAAGCGGCTGCATCGTCTACAGGTGATCCTCCCAAACGTCCTAAGGCGAAAGCGAAGAGTGAAGCTGCATCGGTACTTCCTACACCTTCTCCGAAATCCCATGCCGACAAGAACAACAAGAAAGGCAAAGGTGGGAAGGGAAGATCATCTTCACCCGTTGACAAGAAGAAGATTTTCTGTAACTACTTCTTCAATAAAGGAGGATGCAACAAAGGTGACAAATGTCTTTACAGTCATTCTCAGAAGGTCTATGATGCCAAGATGAAAGGTAAGAAAGGCAGAAGCGGAAGTCGAGATTCATCAAGAGGGAAAGGTAGAGGAAGTTCATCTTCAGCTGGACCCAAAAAGAAGGTATGTTGGAATTGGCAAGAAGGTACCTGCAAGTTCGGAAACAAATGTAAATTCCTACATGCAGATAAATCGCCTTCAGCATCCTCAGAGAGAACCAGCAAGAAGACACCAAAGAAGAAGGCGACTCCCATTACCATTGATTCCTTCTTTGATAGCGACAATGAAGATTCCATGGATTATACCTCACCGAGGATAGCCAGTGCAAAGAAGTCTTCTGATGATCGCAGGATCTCATTTGATCTGGAACCTGAGGTGCACGAGATCGCCATTGAGGACTACCAGGAGGGACTACCCAAACGTATGTATCGTGACCCCAACAAGCAATATGTTTTCTGGAAAGTCGATGATTTGACCGACGATCAGTCCAAGTCCGACAACACCCTCGGTTCAGTCCGAGCACGGGCCAAGGCTATCATCATGGACAGATGTGGACTCCATCGTTTTGTTGATGAAGTTAGAATCATTATTGGCCCCAAGTTCGACATGTTGATCAAACTGGACAATGATCGTGATGACTTGACTTTTATTGAAGAGCTTGTTGAACACGAAGTTGGAAACTCCCTCATGAAGTCCAAGAACATAATGTGCATTTCACTACCAGTGCAAGCCAAAGATCGTAGATTCATCCTGGATTCTGGCAGCGGGCATGATCTGATTTCTGCAAGGAAAGCCGAAAGGATGAACTTGAAGCAGCGAACTTGTGATCCTATCATGTTCCACACAGCCAACGGTTCAACTGCTACTCAGACAGAAGCAGAGATTGACCTGGGAACCTTTGATGTGACCTCTCATGCCTATGTACTGGACGACACTCCGTCCGTGATGTCTCTTGGGAAACGATGCATGGAAGAAGGATATTCCTTTGTATGGCCATCTGGTCAAATGCCTTTCATGATTACGAAGAATGGAGAACGCATCGATTTGACAATCCATGACAACATCCCCTACGTTGATCTTGGAACTTACGAATGCACTCCTCATGAATGTCATCATGCATCAAAGATCCATGACCTATTGATACATCCTCAAATCGGAGTCAATGATTTCAACGACATTGATGATGTTGGTCAACCCTCACGAAGAGTACATCTCGATGGAGAAAGTGGTCTTGAGACATCAACTGAGGATCACAACTGTTCCCGATATGTCAAGAAGCTCAAGGTGAAGAAGAAGAAAAGAGCAATGAACCGGCAGAAACATTCAGCAACCCCAGGAGAAGAAGAAGAAGAACCACCTGAGGGCGGCGAGTACGAACCAGGAACTCCGATTGACGAGCCTCCTGGAGACGAGACTGACTTTGAAGATGATGGTCATGGTGCTCCTGAAGATGCCGCTGAAGGTGATGAAGATGACATCGAGATCGATGTTGTTGAAGGTGAATCTAGGGTTGCCAAAAGAGGAACACTCAAGAGAGAAGCTAATAGCCTGAATCACAAGTTGACCCACAGATACAAGAATCCATATTGCGACTCATGCATTCGAGCAAAGATGAAGCATTTCAAGACTCGTCGTGGTGCATACAAGAGGGAACTCAAGAAGTTTGGCGACCTCATTACCTTTGATGCGGTGGACACATCCAAAGTCCATGATGACGTGTTGGTCCTCGAGAAGGAAGTGTTGGTTGTCAGAGACTGTTATACAGGAATCATTGGTGCTTATCCATCTGATCGAATGACCAAAGACGATGTAGTTAGAGCAGTGAAACAGTTCATCGGTGCCAAGAAGGTTAGACAGGCCTACTCTGATCATGCTCCTCAGTTCATTGAAGCTATGAATGAGATGAAGATACCAATTGATCATTCGTTACCTGGAAGACCTCAAACCAATTCAATTGCCGAAAGAACGAACCAATTTATTCTCACAGCTACTTCTACATGTCTTTTGGAAGCTGGATTACCACCTTGTTTCTGGAGAACAGCAATCCTTTGTGTATGAACTCAATGCTTTGTGTATGATGAATGAGCGCAACGATGATGAATTGAGCGCTTGGTGCAAACTCCATGGATCTGAATTTGCTGGCAAACTCATTCCCTATGGTGCTCGTGTGAACTACAAGCCTCCGAAGACCAGAGAAGCGGGACAACTTCACAAGTTTGGGCCTGATTCTATTCCAGGAGTGTTTGCAGGGTATCACATTGGTCCAGGGATGCATTGGTCAAGACAATACAAAGTATGGCCTCTGAGTGAATTCGTACATCAAAATCTTGGTGATGATGCTAGCAAACCTGAACACCGTCTTCTCAAACCTCATTTGACTGAAAAGGTCGAGATGGTCACTCCATTGACATTTCCATGCAAGCAGGAATACGAGAGGGTGAACACCACATTGGAAGGGATGAAAGAAAGAGAAATCCTCGATGGCGATCCCTCCAAAGTGCCTCATGGAGATGACGAAGAACATGACCATGATGAAGATGATGATGAGCTTGATGACGGAGACGACGGTGGACCGGGACCAAGTGGTGGAAAAGTCTCAAAGAAGCCTCTTGATGACCCCGAGGATATCTTCGACAAAGACAAAGATCCAGAAGAGATGACCCTCCAGGAATTGATCGACGCCCAACCAGACCATTGGAAGAAGGGCAAAGCTGGAGATGGGAAGGTATACCTCAATGACGATGGTGAGAAGGTCAAGTTGAACGTCAAGGGTTACCCATACAAGATTGGAGATGATGGTAGACGAATGTTCAGGACGTCATTGCGTCCCAAAGGAACCTATTCTCCTGAAGAATGGCGCAAACTCTCTCAATCTGACCGGAATACCATCCTCAAAGCCGAGAAGAAGAAGTTGGAGAAGAAAGAGGCCGATGACAAAGCCAAAAGATTGGTCGAAGAAAAGAAGAAGAAGGCAACGAAGAAGGAGAAGAAAGATTCAAAGAAAGACAAGGACGAGCCAAAGTCCAAGGACGATGAAGGTGGTGATGAAAGTAAGAAGGATGACTCTCATTCAAAGTCAAAGAAATCCGATGCAGGTGTTGGTGAAGTTGTGAAGAACAAAATTACCTTACCTATCACATGTACAAGTACTTATCTTGACTTATACGACATAGTCGATGATGACGATGTACATGGAAGACGATATATTGATTGTCGAAAAGTGAAGAGGAATGCTGATGCTAGTCCATGTTCCGATGCTTCTACTGACGTCCCGGACGACGAGGAATATCTCACTGAATGGGATGAATGGTCGGAGGTCGAGAAAGGACGTGGCCCAAAAGCATCGTGGAGTGGTGAAGTTTGGAGCACATTGTCAGGTGAGATTTCGAGGTTTTCCATGGCTACGCCAGGAGAGTCGACAATGATCAAAAATGGCAAATGTGTTAACGTCAAGAACGTGAAGAACGTAGCCACTGATGATGATGAATACATTCCATTCCCAACTATGCCGTGTACTTCTGCATCAAATCAAAGTCACCGAACCAAGATATCATCAGAAGGTCTTGGAAGCAAACTTTTCAATGCAATGGTTTCACGACCTGTGGGCAGAGCTGAGATTGAGTCTAACCCAAAGGCCAAAGAGGCAATGCTCAAGGAGTGGAAAGGCCTTCGTGATCAAGAGGTATTTGACTTTACAATGGTTCGTGAATACGACGATGTTGTTGCAGAGGCCAAGAAGAACAATAAGGAAGTACACATGGCCAGGGTCCATGGCATATGCGTGGAGAAGAACTACCAGCTGTCAGAAGACAATCCTGGACGAAAATTCAAGGGAAGAGGCGTTCTGCTAGGAAATCAGGTGAAGAATCAGCATTGGGAGGCAGCATTCTTCCAAGACTTGGGAAATTCCCCTGCTTCCTTTGAAGCCTCACGATGGGCAGATTTTTACGGTTGTCTTCCTGGGCACTCCGTCAAGTTGGCAGATGCGATTCAGGCTTACATCCAGGCTAAGTTGAAGGGACCTTTGTGTTGGGTGGAGTTACCCACTGATGCATGGCCGCCGGAGATACAGTATTGGAAGTTCCGTCGCCCTGTCGTAAGACTCGACAAAGCCCTGTACGGACACCCTGATTCAGGCACGATGTGGGAACAACATTGTGACAAGAAAGTTCAAGAAATTGGTTTTAAGCCCATTGGTGAGGAATGGCCTTCTATGTATTTTCATGATGAGCTCAAATTGCTGTTGGTAATCTATGTGGATGACCTTAAGCTTGCTGGGCCCTCCGAAAATCTGGCCAAAGGTTGGGATATGCTGCGCACTGTTCTGCGCATTGAACCCGAAACCGATCTGGGACTTTACTTAGGATGTGTTTTATCCCAAGGTGAGACCCAATTGCATAACGGTAAGAAAGTCAAGACCATAACTTATAACATGGAAGGATTGTTAAAGTTATCGGTGGAAAAGTATCTTGACATCATTGGCAAGGACACAAAATTGAAAAAGGTATCAACGCCGAGCCTTCCAGAGGAAACGAAAAGCAGCCCGTATCGAGCTCCTTCCGATGGAAAACGCAAAGTTGAGTGTCCTTGGTGTGCACATTCCTTCGATCCAGATATGCCTGCTCTCTCTGAGACTGGCAACTCATGTCCTGGCCAAGACAGTGAGACGCTGAGCCGTGGGAATCTAGCTCCGCATGCAGCTAGTGTGCTTATGAAGCTGCTTTATGCAGCCCGCATTGCGCGGTTTGACCTGTTGAGATCCATCAATGCATTAGCACGTAATGTGACTAAATGGACGAAGGATGATGACGCCCGTCTTCATCACCTAATGTGTTATGTTAATTCCACATTGTCCCTCAAAATGATAGGATGGGTCGGAGACAAAATTGAAGATTTATCATTAGGACTATTTGCAGATGCGGATTTCGCTGGATGTGCCCAATCCTTGAGATCAACTTCAGGATCGCACTTACAAGTCCAAGGTAAGTTCACAAGATTCCCACTTGCTGGTGGAAGTAAGCGACAAGGGTGTGTTAGTCATTCAACCCCCGAAGCTGAAATTGTGGCTGCAGATACTGCACTTAGGACTCTAGGAATCCCCGCATTAAGTCTGTGGAAAGTCTTAGCCAAAGTTTTTCCTCAACTCCTGTTTCATGACGATAATCAAGGTATGATTGGTGTTGTCAGATCAGGACGGAATCC
The DNA here is from genome assembly GCA_947184155.2 of Cladocopium goreaui. Taxonomy (NCBI): domain Eukaryota; class Dinophyceae; order Suessiales; family Symbiodiniaceae; genus Cladocopium; species Cladocopium goreaui. Next base: position 803,468 of record CAMXCT020000824.1, read on the forward strand.
AACCATGCGTCATTTGGAGCGCACACATGGTATTTCCATTGCCTCCATGCATGAACATTTCCAAAAGGATCATTTTGTATTGATCTATGAAATTACAGCCAAAATGGCAGCCGATATCCATACTAAAGGATTCAAGAATCCCATGGCATGGAAGAAAGCTTGTATGCTAATCAACTTGTTGGAACCTCAGGACTTGCAGAGTAAAGAAGTCTTAGACATGTTGCAGCCAAGCACCGATGTCGATATGACTACTCGACAAGTTTTCCAATCCAAAACCGAGGATATCCCAAACTTCCCATACACGGAAACCCCTATTTTGCCAAAAGAAGTGTATAGGAAGGGTTTGACTAGTAAAGAGAAGCTACAATACTTGCCAGGTATGGATCCCATTTTTGTCGTCAAGCAACCGGTGTTTTATCGTCCTAGGCCGCCCGGCCTGATTGTGCCGCCAGATGTATTGAGATCCACATGGGTTCTTCTCAATGGTACCTGGACAAAGGTCGAACACCGTGCATCTCCACCCGAGCAGGCCATCAGATTTGATAAGTGGGTTGAACGAGCGTGTTTTCAGTATCATTCGCCTAACAAGCAGCCGTTGATCCCGGACACTGTTTCACAATCCGTTTCAACGACCTCAACCCACCGGGTGATGTCGTCAAAGCACGTGCATGCCCCGCCTGCCCACTCGAGATCACTACGTGACTCGTGTGCGTCAACACAACATGACCGTGTACAGCATCTGACCGATTCACCAATGCTGATGTTCTCGGTTGATGCCTTGTTTTTAGATGCACAGACATCACCGTCTCAACACCCGAAATCCATTCACCAGTGCCTTCAGCCAGCCACACGTGTGATCAATACGCTTATGCGCCTTGTTCATGGGGGGAGTGAGGGTGAAGGATGTAGTGAGGGTGAAGGAAAGGGACACCTACAGTCCACTTCAACACCTGGCCTATGTCATACGCATCCGGAATTGGACATCAATGATAACATTCCGTTTGTAAAATCCACCCGGAAATCCCAAGTGTTAGGTAAGAAAAATGAAGACCATTGGCAGTGGGATGGGAAAGAGACATTGATCCGAATTCACAAAACGCCAAGAAGGCAAAACTTTGTACCACAGGATTGCGAAGACTGTCCTTGTGACCCTAGGATCATATGTGATGAGAGGGAAACTGAACAAAAGTTCAAAACCAATACTCGAGTGATCAAAGACATATGGAGATTCAAGGGCGACAATCATGAATCAACGAACAAGTTGAATGAATTTTGGACTGGAAAATCGACATTCAAGGTGCTCGCCAATGCTGAAGTGATCGATGGAGGTAAGAACTGTAAAGTGAGTCAGGGAGTAATCACGCTATGCACCAATCGCAATGACGTGAAAACTATTCCCATCACTGATGTTTTTGTCCCCTACCAATATCACGTTGAAGTAGGCAAACATGAGGTTGACCATCCTACAGTGTCGGTAATCCTTTGGAGAGAAAAGAAAAACAGAACTTTGGAATTTCAATTTTCCAAATCACCTTGTGACATGATGACGTCAAAGTATGCGAAGTTTTCCCTTGCAATCAATTTGACCGAAGTTCCTCAAGCAGTCCCATGCTTCGTCTTGTTATGTTCGGAAGAGAGAAACTGGTTTACGTTCTTGCAGAACAAAATGAAAGACGAAATGAAGTTTCATGTCGTGCCAATCACTGAAGATGACGACATGCTCTCTCCGTACGGAATCAGTAAAGCAAGGCGATGCCTTCGGACCAAACTTGATTCAGTGTTCTTTGCAGGTCCATGTACAGGCGGTTCACCATGGAACCGAATCAAACGATGGGTGAGCGAAGCAACAACACAACTCATCGAAGCAAAGAAGCAGATCTTCTGGGCGATGTGGGAAGTGTTTGCATCAGTGCTAAGTGAACTTATCAACATGGGATCACCAGCCTTGCTTGAGTTGCCTAGAGGTTGTGACTACTGGAAGGACCGTAGAATGACAGAACTTGTGGAAGGAACCGTATCTCATGAGCACAAATTTGATGGATGCATGTATGGCTTGAAATCACAATTCCAAGAGACTCCCAAACCAATCAAGAAACCATGGAAGATTGTCTCATGGGGGGTGTTTTTTCCGAAGCTTCATAGAAGATGCGATCGCCGTCATGACCATGCAGAGTGTGCCGGTAGGGAAACTCGCATTACTCAAGTTTACACTAAATGGATAGCCAAGATAATCATGAATGGAATCAATGATCATGTAATCAGGAATAGTCCATTTGTGAACGTCAGAGTGATGAAACGTTGGAAGCCGCTTGCATGTGATGAACAACTGAAAGCTGAAATGTCTCGTGACTCCGAGAATGTCCGCAGTCACCCAATCAAGTCGGTGGCAACATCCGTTTGTGCTACTCGAGAGCTCGACGCCATTGACCATTCGTTCGAGCGATCGCTACTGCACTGGTACTTTTCGAGATTGACATCAACTTCGGTTCTTTCATCGTGGCACTTTTCATTTTCGTGTCTACTGCTTTCTGAATTCGACTCTGACTGGTTGTTACGAGACCTACGGTTCGTACAACTATTTTCGCTGTTCGAACAGTTGTCACGAGACCTACGGTCCGTGCGACTTTATTCTGTACAAAGCGGGATGGCCGATACACAGGATCTGAACTCAGTAGGGCAATTCGCCGGAAGCCGAATCACCGTTGCATTACGGGTGCTGAAGGGATTGTCCGAAGGGTCCATTGCAGCCAAGACTCCATCACCATTCCGAGACACCCGAGGTTCGAATTTTCGACTGATCTCAGATGAGGACACAGCCAACCAGTGGATTAGGTTTGGTATGCCGCCTGCAGTTGTGTACTCAGCATACTTTGCAAACTCCAGACACACCAGTGAAGCCACTGCACAAGCCCTGGAGGTAGCCTACAAGTTGTTGCAGAGAGCGCAGGACATCGAGAAGGGGTGTTCAGGATGGGAGTTCTTGTCAAAGGGATCGAGATTCGTGAAAGTCTTTGCAAGCAGATGCCCATTCGAAGATGCGACTGTGGGACGCTTCATGGACAAGGAGATCTATGACAGACTCGATGAGCTCTGGATAGTATTGTCCAAAGGACATTTTCCCGAACCTTTTGATGATCAAGCCACTGCAGCCGAAACTGAGGCGAAGATCCGAAGCATGAAGCAAATCTATCGAGGAACACCATCATTCAACACAGATCCGAGTGCCACATCATGGTTAGCTGTGACAAGGACAGCCGAGTACTTCAAAGTCATGGACGAGTTGACCAAGGTAAATACGGCTTCCTAAATTCCCCCACCTCTCTTATCCACCCTCTCTCCATCTCCACCAACTGAACCTAAGTGATTGCTTCCAATACCCCAAAAAAAGCCCCCAAAATTGTCTCTCCCAATCTTACAACCCCATATCACACCGCACTTAAAGAACTCCTTCTTTTCCCTCCAGACCCATTCCATCCGTCCCCCACCATATCAAATAACCAACTCCGCAGAGTGTTAGAAGTGTCCCCCGTAACACCCTTCCTTTCTCCCATATCACCCTTCCTCCCCCCTGTCCCTACTCCCCCCTAGCCCCTTCTAGGGGCGCGGTCACCCGCGTTCCTCCCTCGCCCCGTCATCCCCTCCCCACCTGTCTCCCCTTACCCCCCCACCCACACCCACCCCCGAAAAGTCTCCATCTGACAATGACAGCTATCGAAAAGCAATGAAGCACATGATTGATGTCCAGATGAGGCACCTAGGACATGCACTGAGGTATCACAATGAGCAGAACCCATCAGATCAGATCATCTTGCAGGATGTGATGAAGGATGTAATTGCTTTTGAAACCAATCAGCCGAAAGGGAGGAGTGCAGCCCAGAACCATTTCTTGCGTTTGTTAGCCCTCGGCACGACACTTGAGAGACACAAGACCAGCGCCCGAGGAGATGGAAACTTGCCAAGAGTAGCAGAATTGTCCGAACTACAGTTCTCGATCCTCAAGGCCTTTGACATTCCTTTGGGAATCCTGATTGGGCATGGATACAACGTCTCAATTGCCGATGAAGGGGCCAGATATACCGAGAAAGAGAAACGTCATGCTTGCCATAGTTCCCTCAAAGATTTTACAACATCATTGACCGATACTCAAGCTGGAACAGGTGGCAACATGCACAATTTCGATGACTGGGACATCCCCCTGAACTTCAAAGATGGACGAAGACCCGACGAAGTTGACTTCTGGAACAATGAGGAGCTTTCATGGGTGAATGATGACACATCAACTGGACCCAGTGCCCAGAGTACATCCGCTCCTACGGAGGGATCACAGCCAAAGGCATCACAACAATCATCAAGTTCAAGCGTACAACCGAAGAAGATGCCAAGATCATCGACTGGCGGAGCCTCGTCTTCGTCGACCCATGCAGCTTTCCGATCTGGACCCGGAGCAACATCTCAAGGTCATGCTGAACCAGAAAGAGATAAGGATTGGATTCCAAATGAAGATTGGATGAAGAGAAGGAAACCTTCAACCGTGGAAGTGCGACTCCATGCTGCCGAGGACTATGCTCGTGAGGAACAGCGAATTGCATTCCTACGCTCTGGCAAGGATTTTGTACTTTCAATCGTAGAGGGCCCTCACACCACTCACAAGTATGGATCCAACTTGATCTGGAAACAGTATTTGAGAAGATTGACATTTCATGCTGCCGTGTCATTCAACATGCTGACAGAAGGTCAACTTGATTCCCACATGATTAATGAGAATGACTACGAATGGCTTAAGCTCTACCACTACATCATCACGACCACAGAGTTTGTCAGGTGCAAGGGATATCCAGTGACGGAGGTCCTAGCCATGTTGACATTGGGCATTGAAGAGACAGTGGAGGGCGAGATTCGAGCCAAGCTCAAGAAATTGGGAAACAAGATTGGACAGTTCATCATCGGGGAGCCTTGGTTAGACAAATGGGATGAATTGGGAGGACAAGTGAGAAACAACAAAGCTCTCATCTTGACGGATTTGACTTACCAAACGAGATCTAGTTCGAGAATCGTCAATGACATCGAGGCTGGACTTGACAACATTTTGTGTTCCTGTTGTTTGGGGGTTTGCTATGCATCCAGGGTTTTGGATTATGAGTGGTATTGGCTACCCTCTAGCCAACAGTGCTTGTAGAATCATTTGGTATCAGTTTCCAAACGTTGCTGGCCAAAAGTGCTTGTCAAACCAGCATCCTCAGCTGCATCAGCTGTCTTGAGCCGACACCGAAAACCGCTAAAAAAAAATGCGGCCATTAGAGCGCGAGACTATGTATAATAAAGGGATGGAGACATGGAGAGAAACCGGGCATTTTTTGAAAGGGTGTATACAAATATAGATGCTTACACTTCCTGGCAACCCCCTCCCCCAAAAAGGTAAATGCATCCTAAATAACTAACATACATAAATGTAATATGATATAAGTTCTTAGGCCTTTCATACCCAGCTGACTCTGGACGGACGATCCCTGGATCGCATGCCATGTTAAGAGCTCAACCAGGCTCAGCTAAGTAAATATGTGTGTGTATTTTCTATGTGCTGACCTATCTATCTATCTGTCTATCTAACTAGCTATCGCTCTACCGATCTATCTATCTATCAATCTATTTATCGGTCTGCCTGTCTGTTTGTCTATATATTGTTCTGTCTGTCTACTGGTATATCTATCTTTCTTTGTTCTATCGTTTTACTTTTCGTTATTTCCTCTTTCTCCGTTTTCTTTTTGTCTTTCTGTCGTTCCCTATTTCTCTCTTCCTCCCTGTCTTTCTTTCTCTCATTCTCTCTTTCTCTCGTTATCTCTTCCTATCCTTCTCTCTTTAATTCTCATTTTCTTTGTTTCTCTCTTTCTCTCTGTCTTTCTTTTTTTCTTTATTTCTTGATTCCTTTCTTTCCTTCCTTCCTATCGTCCTTCCTTCCTTCCTTCCTTCATTCCTTCCTTCGTTTCTGTCTTTCCTTCTTTCTTTATTTCTTTCCTTCTTTTGTTCTTTGTATCTTTCTTTCTTTTGATCTTTCTTTCTTTTTGATTGTTCTTTTGTTATGCTCCTTTTCTTTTCTCTTCTACTTCTTTGTTTATTTCTTTACTGTTTCTTTATTTTCCTCTTCTATTTCTGATTTATGTTTTCTTTCCTTCTTTGCTTTGTTTTCTTGGTTTTTATTATGTTTGTCTCTCTTGTCGTTCTTTCTTTCTTTTATTTCTTTTGTTTATCTGCTTTGTCTGTTATTTTCTTTTTCCGCCTTTTCTTTCTTTATTTCGTCATGTTTCTTTCTTTCTTTCTTTTCTATCCTTTCTTTTCTTGTCGTACTTTTCTTTGTTCCTCCTTTTCTCTTGTTTTTTTCTTTCCTTATGTCTCTTTTTTCTTTTTTTCTTTCTTTCTTGTTTTTCTTTCTTTCTTTCTTTCTTTTCTTTCTTTCTTTCTTTCTTTCTTTCTCTCTTTCACTGTTTCTCTTTTTCTCTCTTTCTTTCTTTCTTTCCTTCCTTCCTTCCATCCATCATTCCGTCCCTCCTTCCTTCCTTCCTTCCTTTCTTCCTTCCTTCCTTCCTTCCTTCGTTTCTGTTGTTCTTTCTTTCGTTCTTTCTTTCTTTCGTTCTTTCTTTGTTTCTTTTATTTTGTTTATTTTTGTTTTCTGTATTTCTTTCTTTCTTTCTTTTTCTGCTTTTCTTTATTTCATCATTTTCTTTCATTATTTCTTTCTATTTCTATATGTCTTTATTTCTTTATTTCTTTCTTTCTTTCTCTCTTCTTTTCTTATGTTTTTTTTCTTGTTTTCTCTTTCTCTCTTGTTTTTTTTCTTTGTTTCTTTCTTTCTTTATCTATTTCTTTCTTTCTGCATTTGTTTCTTTCTTTCTTTATTTATTTTCTTGATTTCTTTCTTTCTGTATTTGTTTTATTCGTTCTTTCTTTCTTTTTTTCTTTCTTTTTGTCTTTCTTTAATTCTTTCTTTCTTTATTTTTTTATTTCTTTATTTCTTTAGTTCGTTCTTTCTTTCTTTCCTTTTTTCTTTCTGTCTTTCTTTATGTTCTTTCCTTCTGTTTGTCTTGATGCTTTTCTTTCTTTCTTTCTTTCTTTCTTTCTCTATGTCTGTTTTTTCTTCTTTCCCTTTTCTTCTTCTTTTCTATCCATCTATCTATCTGTATATCTTTCCTTCCATCCGGCCAACCGTCTGGCCAACCGGTGCCGATGCAACGCACCGGCTTTGTGGAGATGGCCTCCTGGAATCAGCACGGGTTCCCAATGCGACAGAAACATGTGGCAGAAAGTGACACATCACTAGCTGATGGGTTTTGTTTACAATACACTTCGGGGTGTCCCCGTCCTGTACAAGTTTGCGTAAATAGTAGATTGCGCACCTGAGTGAGTGTTTTTTCCAACTGTTTTCAGCGTGAACTCACTCTGTGAATGCATGTTGTGATGTTTCCAAGTGACTAGTGTTTGATCCACATGTTTGTCCAGAAATTTAAACGCAGTCAACATTTTTTGCCGATCAGCAGCCTTGGTCTCGCGTATAGCTCAGAGAATCTAGGCTTGGCCAGCAATTTTGAAACAATCCGTAATTTGTTGCAGGTCCAAAATGCTGAAACATTCCACACGGGCACACCAGGTGGGCTCATGCTCCAGAACTGTTTTTTGCACAATGTAAATTAGTTCTTCGTTTTTAATCACATCATCACCGGGAACCCTGTGTACAACATTGTTGTACAGCCAGACCAGTAGGTTTGGGATTCCAGCGTCCTCTGCATCACTTACGGGTTTCATCTCAGAAGTCTCATTGCTGATTGTAACTTGGAACAGGTAGTCTTCAGGAGGTTCAACGCCAGACCAGGGCAATCCTTGGTTTTTTTTGACGGAACAAATAAAAACAGTCGGAGTGACATCATAATGCAAAACAACCATGGTATCGAAGTCAAGGTTCCCATTTTGCTTTTCCCAAAATCTTGGCGCGGATCATTAGCAGCCATCAAAAATTGGATCGCAGCAAGACTTCGTGCACTCAAGAGTCAACTGAATCTCAAAACTTGCGGAAATTCAACGCAAACTTCACCTCATGGCGAAAACCAACTTCAAAAAACATGATTTTGGGGGTGCACCAGACCAGAGACAATTGTTTCTCCGCTGAACGGGTCCCAACCAGATTCACGTCGGCCATTGAGGCAGGAATTGATTCCTCACTCATATCATCGAATTTACCGCAGGCCCGGGCTCACGACTGAGATTCCTGCCACATGCTGTTTTTCAGGCAAGGTTGGGAAAAGATCAAAGAGTCAGCAAGCGTTGTTTCGAATTCAACCTAACGTGTTTAAAGAGAAAGTCCTCAACCATGGCATCATCCGCAAGATCTTCTTCTTCTCCCTCATTGGCTTCTTCCCTGGTGTCCTCCACGTTGTCTTGTGGGGGATCCTCAGCATCTGGCTTCTTCGCAGAAGCCTTCTCAATGGCAGCATGTCTCATAGATTCCTCAGAATGTGATGGCAACGGATTTGAAAACTCGATGCAAATTGAAGGGGTGATAGCATGTCTCATAGATTCCTCAGCATCAGATGTGATGGCAATTGGTTTGAAAATTGAATGAACATTTAAGGGGTGATGAATGGCAGCATGCCTCATAGATTCCATAGAATCAGGTGTTATGGCAACGGATTTGAAAACTCGATGAAACTTTAAGGGGTTATGAATGGGGGCCCAGTCATGATAGCTTGTGAACATCCTCAAGTAGCTCATACTGCAAATGGGTGGTGCTGGCCACCTAGTAAGTAATCATATGAATATGTGTTGTGCAAACAAAGTCACACAAAGGGATGCTGCAGCACTAACATCTCCTTTGGTGCGAAGCAGCTCCTCCTTGACTGCCGCCTCGGATGGCTGAACAGGGAAACCAAAGGTACGGGTCAAACCGAACGGAAACCCACAAACGACCCCATTACAAGGAAAGTCCAGCAGTAAAAGTTTGACCCATACCCTAGCAGCGATGTCCCACAGAAGTTTCATAGAAGTTTCTTCAGGCTAGGAACCGCAATCCCAGCAACTTCTTCACCTTTAAGAGCTACATCTGGTTTCACCTCAAATTTCGAAAACCATGCTGATGTGAGACAATGTGAGGATAAGATACGATAAGCACAGCAACACCAACAGCATGCTTGGGTACTTGATGAAGAAAAAACAATTGCAGCTAATTCGCTCGGATGACTTCCTTCTGGTTGAGCTTCACACTCCATACTCCATTTCTTTTGTACTCACTGATGCAAACACTCACACGGTCAGGGTCTTTTGTAGCTGTGGCCTTCGCGGCGGGCTTTTTCATGGGTGGCACGCTGCTTGCAGCAGCATGAGAGGCTGGGCGCTTCTTTGGCTTCGGCTCGGCCTTTGGCTTGCTGTGCTCTTTCTGAACCTTTTTTTTTGATTCCTTCTTTGGCTTCGGCGTTGCTGTTGACTTGCTAGCACTCTTGGGTTTGGGTTTCGCGGTCGGGTTTGTGTTGGCAGCCCCTCGCCCAACGTTGGGTGACAATGCAAGAGTAGTAGCATCATCGTCCGACAAGTTTTCCACAGCGTCCAAAGTCATGGCTTCAAGCCCCGTTTGATATCCAAAATCTTGCAAGAAAAAAACAATAAACGTTCACTGAGCATGTTGTCATGTAGTAATGAACTTGAAGTTGGTATGGAAACCAGTCCAATGCTTGCAGTGTACTTTGAAGCTGATGCCTTTGCAGGTCTTTCAGAAAGCATTCCCTGATATGGTTCTCTGCCTATGCGCCAGGCAGCCCAGAAATCCAGTTACCACTGCGTGCCAGCTGAAGGTATTCAATTAACACACAACACTTAACACGTTTTTTTTGGTGGTATTGATTCATATTGATTGTACATTGTACATGAGCACACTGCGTCGGCAACGGTCATGAGTTTTTTGACGATGTTCGTGCCCTCTTGTGTTGACAAGCAAATCACATCCATGTCGGAGCCAACAGTCCACGCAATTTGATCCACCAAGGTGGAAGCATCTCCTGCTCTGGAACAGACAAGGACAGACTGGGACAAAAAGGGTGGCAGCTATTTCTAATATCATGTTTTTGCACCATCAGTTCGGGGAATGGTCCTGTGGGTACCTCAGCGAAGGATCCGACGTTGAATCCAAAAAGCTCTCTGGAATCTAGGTCGACATTCTGTGATGTCTCATTGATGATCCACCAAGCGCCGTCATTCTGGGTCTTGCCAATTTTCAGGGCTGAATTGGCCAAAGTAGCACAGCAATGAAGCCTGGAGGTTGATATGATGTGAAGGTGAAACCCCTAAGTATATAAGCCCTAAGTAATATAATCCCTAAATAATATAACATAACGGATTTGACCTATAATATAACCCCTAAGTAATCCAAAACAAGTAGCGTTTGAGAAGCATTGAACTCATCCAGTGGCTTTTCCTCAAAGTCCACCCTCCGGTGAAAGTTTGGCACTGGCTGCCCATCATAGTCCGGCGATGCCAAAGTCCGCACGCCTTGCACGGCAGGAGATTCAGTGGCGGCTCCGGATGCCGAAGGCTGGACGGACGACTCACCAGCGCTTCCCTTCAGAGCAGTGGCCACATCCTTGTCTGCGGTGATCATGTCGCTCATGGTTTTCAGGGATGCTCCATGGCTGTTCGCGTACTTGTTCTTCACCAAGTCTGGAATCCTGACCCATGTTCGAAGGGATGATTTTGAAAACATGTCTGAAGAAATTCTGTAGGTGGATCATTTTGTTGGACCAAAAAAATGCCAAACAATAATATCAAAGTGTCTTCACTACATCATCTGTCACCACGACAACATCCAGTGATGGGACAGGCTCTGCGAAAGAGCTCCGGGGTCGTCTCTTGGGACCAGCGTCGGTGCATTCATCCCACCAGTCTGACATGATTTTTCCGGCCACTGTGCTTTCAAGAGTTCGGCTTAGAGCCGCATCGTCCTCCAGGAAGATTCCCATGTAGTGCATGCAGGGCCCCCGGTAGTTGTCCATGCTGGTCAACTCTTCCAACTGCATCGAGAGGCATGCGCTGGACCATTCCAAGAACCTCGTGGGACTCAGGCATGCTGGGGAAAGGGGGATCCAGGCATGATTCTGGACATGTTGAAGCTGCTGCTAATAATTAAACTCCAGGAAGCCGATTGGGCATGCAGTCCACCACCAAAACTGGCTGGCTTTTAATCGAGAGGCCGTCCAAGATCTTCTCGATGACAGTTCTCGTTGCTGTGACACCCCTTTGCTGAACCTCATTGGAACTGTTTGTTTTTTTGTAAAGAGTTGCCGCTCTGGATTGTGATAACAACCCTCATCAAACCAAACATGGGGGATAGCTCATACCACCAATTTTGAAGCAAGAAGCTCGCCAGTGAGCAGCAAGTGGTTTGTCTTCCTCTGGGTTCTGAAGTTCGCTTACCTTCGATTGCAATGGCTAGCCAGTAGCTTCACGAAATATCCCCCAAATGGAAGATTAAGAATTGGGAAAAAACAATGTCCCCACAGTAGATTCCCCACATGGCACAGTTACTCTGCTGCGGTCCACTGCTGTGATGCTTCCCAACATTGCCTTTGATTTTGCAAGTTCATTCACCTTGTGCCCGGCGAGGGTCGCGAACAGGCCTCAAGAGTTCAACAGCGTTCAGTCCAGTCATGAAAAGAGTGCATTGACATTCCCTATGATCAACATTCCCTTTTGATCAGCATGTAAGATTTCAGCCCAGAATCATTGCTGGGAAGTCTTTCTCTTGTCCCCCTGGTGAGAGCTCGTGTTGAAGGCAAGTGCCACCTCGCTCACATCAAAGCTCCTCAGAAGCCGCGCGGAACTGAACGGTTGACCAAAAGTAGTCTTTATCACCATGTTGGACTGGATATCCAAATCTTGGACTGAATGAACGTGTGTTTAGCTGCACCAACACTGGAACAGCCATGAATGGAAGAATGACTGGATGAATGAATGTAATTTTGTAGGTATGTATGTATGTATGAATGTATGTATGTATGTATGTATGCATGCATGTATGTATGTATGTATGTAAGCATTCAGGTAGATAGGTAGGTAGGTAGGTAGGTAGGTAGGTAGGTAGGTAGGTAGGTAGGTAATACATGCAGTCTTTGCACATATGATGACATATGGTTGTTTAATGTATGCAATATGTCTTCACTCGCATGTTTGCATGCATGAGCTTTTCGGATGAAAACTGCATGTTGGCACAAAGAGTGTTGATTTGTACTGCACCAACATACATCCGCTTATTAAGCCGTATATCTGCACTTATCCATACCTTTGTCCATCCATCCATCCATCTATCCATCCATCCATCCATCCATCCATCCCTACCCCCTCCATCCATCCACCTTCCCATCTATAAATTTACCCGCGCACAGATGCAACATCTAATCTCGGAAGAATCAATGGGGAGATTCATGACAATGAATCAAACTGTTAATGCCAAAGCTCGCCACCACTTTGTCCTCAATCAACCGGCGGTGTTTGAAGACAGTTGTCAGGTTGCAGGAGGAGTGTGGTTGGGGAAGAAGAAAGAAGGCTCCACTCCCAGAATTTCCCGAGCACACCGCTTGACAAAGCGAAACGCTCTCGTCAATAGATAATGCTCCTAAGGCAACAACTCAGTGGGAAACATTTCAAGAGATTGTCAACCCCACATGAACCCCAAATCAGCAGATGAGGAACGCGATGGCCACAACGTGTTGTCAACGACCAAGATTGTCAGCCTACAGTAGGTTTGGCAAGCATTTAAAAAAAATTTGTGAACAGAACCCCAACACGCACGGAAGGACTCAGAGCCAAGAAACGTGGACGGCCCCAACCTGGCTTGTTTTTCGACTATGTCCCCATGTGCCAGCACGATGCTCCGGTGTTGCACTGTGCAATGACGTTTCTGCATGTATTTGCAGACCGCAATCTTTCCCTTCTCATATCGTCCACTCAGGTACTGAACGTCCATCCCACCCTGGAAGCATTGACCATACGATGACGATGACAAAACTTTGCAAAAAATCTGATGCAAAAATTGATCATTGACCATACTTCTTCATGATGCAAGTTCCGTGGTTACAAAATCCCCAGCCTGCTGAGATGCAAACAAATGAAACTTTGCCGCCCAAGTCCGCAGCTTTGTCATGTCATCTTCGATCTGGAGCTCAGTTTGACTCCAAGTAGTCTGCAAGAGCGCAGCGCTAAGCCTTACAAAGCAAAGACAATGTCAACATGTCCTTTGTCATGCCTTTATCTGTTGACATCTTTTGACCAGCATCGCATACTACTCCACCTTCGAAGTATGCGGCAGCGTTTGGTGTATACATGTGTTCATGAAAAAACATATACACACATACACACATACAAACAAACATACATACATACATGCATACATACATACATACCTACCTACATACATACATACATATAATATCATTTGCGTATACCTCGATTGAGCTGGGAGGCTCTGCCGCTTTTTGCAGCTTGCTCTCCTGTGCCTGGAGGCACGAACGGGTCACTGGTTTGGCTCAGATCATTTTCTCACTGGTAAATGGCTCAGATAATTTTCTCACTGGGTTAAAATCTCACTGGGTAAATGGCTCAGATAATTTTCTCAATCGGTCACTGGTTTGGCACCTCTTGGTGAAACTTGTCCAAGTGAGCCGCAAACACGGACACCTTGTTGAGATCCGCTGGGGGGACCGTTGCGGTCAGCAAAGCTGTGAGGTCTGCATCTGCATGACGGTGCATAAACCTGAAGCTAAGCAGTTGGTTGAAAATTGACTTGCCAATCTTGTTTTGATGATTTGCCACCAGCAACTACTTAAGAATTACTTAAAGCAATCTGGGTCAGAAACGTTGCCATGATCTCACTTTCCACCTTGGCATAGAAGCCTGCGGGCACCAGTTCCTTGAACCGTGCGCAGCAAGCTTTGAAAGCGCAGCACACTCGTTGAAGCACCTCCTTGGGTTCAGTGAACAAAAAAACAGGCAAGATTAAGGGCAAGCGCATTTTGCCCCAATCAATGCAATCCAGTCAGAAAACAAGACAAGTTTCCAAGTCTTTCAAAGACCACGGACGACGCATCTTTGGGCTCATTGATTCCCAATCCCGCTTGACACGGTCCAGCATTAGCTGAACAGTTTCCGAGGTGTTCTGAAGACATGCCTCCCATGGTTGGAGGCCCGAGCCTGCCCCGTTGTAAGTGGCATTAAATATGCCAGCTGCCAGTCCATCATGGAGGATGAACTTGGGTTGACCATGCCGCCTGTCAAGGATAAAGTTCTCAAAGCTATAGTGGTGGAAACCAAACAAACTTATTGAAATTGATTGTGGAAAGCAGTGGCCCCAAGCCTCACCAAGTCTCGCAATGCATCACGTGTGCTCTGATCCATGTGCTTCAACAGATTTGTGCAGGCCCCAGCTTCCAGCTTTCCCACTTGGTACACCGAAGCGAAGGCCGATGCATTGTCAAAAGCCTGGTCAATCCAAAAACAATGTCGAAGCATGACTTAGATAGTAAGCCTGGATGGATAGTCCATTGGACTTGACATGATGACTGGTTGAAAAATGTTGGAAATTCAGATTTTGAATGATTTTGATAGATTTTGCACCTGCAAGCTCTGAAGAGCTGCCTCTCCCGCTACACCAGTGCACAGCATCAGCTCGCACTGATGTAGCAAGTTGAAAGCATTAGGCCGGCGCCGAATGGCAGTGGACACGAGGGTTACACCTGAGGCACAAAGACCAGGCACATGGGTTGGGTTCTGCGCTAACACAAAAATCAAGGTAGATAGGTGGGCCTCTGTTCATGCTCACCATGTCTGCGAGATCCCCGGTCACCTTTGTGCAGTGGATCGTTGAGAATGACCTGAGTGGGTTTCGATCGTTTTCCAATTGAACCGTTCCCAAAGAAAAGAAACAGTTAAATTGAACATAAATGGAACATGGAAACACACTGAGGTTTGGGCCGCCTGACATCCTCTGGCATTTCCTTCAGTCACAGCAAGTCGACTTGTTCTCAAGCTGTTTGTGACTATTATGTGTTGTTTAGTTCCAGAACTGGTTTGGTCCTTGAGAAGAGCGTCGCCCAGCTCGTAGGTGGCCACCATGACCAGCATTGCACATACCGACCTGTTCCAACCTTTTGCAGCAAACAAACTTTGAGGAGGAACCAGCCCCTGGTCAGCACCAACCTCCCCACTGCTGATCCTCATGCTTTTGCTCTGTAGCCACTTCTCATTGACGTCTGCTAGAACAAACTTCTCAACTCCCGGCAGGTTGGGGTTGCTTTGGAGACCATTCAGCATCATCAGCAACGCAAGGGTACGCTGAACTTCCTGGGTGAGGGATTGGGCTTTGAATGCATCTTGTAATCAAATCATATCTGTCCATTTGAGAAAACATGCTGGTTTGCATGCTAATCAAAACCAATCGGCGACATCAGCGGTGCCCCTCAACCCGTAGTCATTGCGATGGGGAAGCATCCAGGGCCTGATGCAATGGGCAGCGGCAGGGCCGGAGTTTTGGAATCCCGACTCAGTAGCATAGGACCTGAGCATGCAAAAGACAGATGCAAAAGACCAATAAAATAAATGGAAACCCTGAGCTGAGGTTAAGGCACACCAGGTTCTGGAGGAAACTCCTTCTCGATGTGCTTGTAGATATCAATAGCCATCTCCTGTAGCCGTTGTCAGGCGGTGGCCGTGGACAGCAGATGCACTCATGCTTCAAATCTCCTTCTTTTCAAGCTGCTTGGCCAAATAGCTGTCCAAAGATCCATCTTGCTTGATACATTCGGTCCTTGAAGTCCAAATCAACTAGTGAATGATAGCCAAAGCTAAATGACATGACCCCACGAAGTTCTTAATTTCAGCCGAATTTCAACCATTCTTCAAATAACTGGATGTGTGGGAGGTGCTTGGAGTCAGCTGGAATGGCCGGCAAGGCCAATGATTTCTGGGATTTTCCTCCTTTGTCTGCTGCTGCCCCACCAGACTTGCGCTTCCCCGCCATTGAGGCTCGATCACACCTGGCAAGTGAGGTGGCTCAGCAGGATGCTGATCCAAAGGATTTTGTGCCGGATAGGGTTGGCATCACCACCAGTTTGTGCCGAGCGGCACCTCCCCCAATTACGTTTTCTGCCGAGAAGCACCTCCCCCAATTACGTTTTCTGCCGAGAAGTAGCTCCCTCTAAGCACAAAACCGTTTTGGGATTCCCATCCTCACTCTGCGCTTAGGGTTGCCATCGCTAAGCACAAAACCCACCAGGAAGTTTGGAATTCCTCAATTGTTTTTTTCAACGTTTTCTGCCGAGAAGCACCTCCCCCAATTACGTTTTCTGCCGAGAAGTAGCTCCCTCTAAGCACAAAACCGTTTTGGGATTCCCATCCTCACTCTGCGCTTAGGGTTGCCATCGCTAAGCACAAAACCTACCAGGAAGTTTGGATTTCCTCTTTTCTTTTTTTCAAGAATAATGCGTTTTGATTTTGCTACCAGGACCAAGGTGTTTGTGCTTGCTGATGTCCTCGGAAAGCACAAATAGCCTCCCCAGAAAAGCAAGGGATATGTCTGAAAAAAAGGACGCACAAACAGCAAACTTGTAAATTGCCACTTGGGTTGGCCCCCAAAAAAGGTCACCATAAAATGTTCAAAAACCCAGAAAATATCACATCGTGGACCTTGCTTTGGGTGGGCAGCCCGGGTGGAAAATTTGCACTTTTCCCCATTGAATGCGCACACGCTCAGTTTCTCTTGCGGCACTAAACCATGAGGCTTCTCTAGCATCGGCTGCAAATAAAACCACGATGTGAAATCAAGTCGTTTACTTAAATTTTCCAGTTTGCCAAGCTAAGCCTCAGCCCCTAGCTGACAGACAGACTGCCTTCACAAGAGAACTTTGAAGCCTGATTTTGAAGAACAATTCTTTTGTAAATTGATTTTACACTGGTTTAAAGTTCCCCTGCATCCTTCATGGCAGATTCTACTATTTCGATTGATTTCCCAATTGGAACCCCATGGGCCCACAAATTGGCTGCTGCTTTGTACAGGGCTCCTTGCACGCGGGCTTTTTGGTACAATTGCATCTCCCTTCTCGGAGGACGATCGACGACCAGCCTCAAGGGGTTGTCAGCCTCAGCAACACTGGTCCAGACTGGAATCAAATTTGGCTAATCTCAACTGTTCCCTAAAGAGCCCAAAATGGGAAATTGTTTTCTCTCTTAAATGGCTATACCGAACAGTGGTTATAAGCTCGGGTTTTGAGGTAAGCATCAAGTTGGTTGCTAAGAGTGCTTATAAATGTACCATCAAAAATCGAAACCCTCGGATGGATGAAGCTATGTTCAACGATCCCAAAACGGGAGCCCAGGATCCGATGGAGTGATTTGCTTTGGAATCCAATGCATCCGAAACGGAAGCCCAAATTGGCCCCCCAAAACTGGTTTGCTTTGACTTGGCCCACAAGTACCTGTTGCAACATTCAACTTCAGGATGAAAGCCCCAAAACGCACACTCTTAGTGAATCTTATTAGTTTCCTGGTCCCGAAACCGAATGGCTTTCAAGCAACAGCTTCCAAGTTCTGGCCCACCGGACGAGGTTGGGGACGCACACCGGGTCCAACTGCAGGACCTCCGCTGGGGAAACACCTCAATCGCAAGGGTGCTTTGTTTAAAACCTAATTGACAAGGATATACTAGGACCCGAACCTGTGGACATCCAACAAGGGATATCTTGCCAGAAAGT
>CAMXCT020000825.1:10506-38006 GCA_947184155.2 Cladocopium goreaui
CCTTTCCGCCAAGCTCAATCCGATCACAAATCTAATCTGGCCCCGCGCATCTCATACCATCAAAGATTTATGAAATCTCACAAACCACTTCCCACCTATTTGGGTTCCTACGCTGAACTACACGGTGCCTCAGATCTGAACTTGAACATTGATTCTGCTTTTTCATTTGCGCATGTGTGTCTTGGAACAAATCAATTTGGTTTGCCGGTGCTACAAGCAAGTGGGAAATTGCATTGAATCCTGCGCCCACATTCTATGCTCCTGGCGCTTAAAATGAGTCGCTGAAAAAGTTTCACCGCCCACAGTCAACTTAGTAACTTAACCCCCCAAAAGAAAAATCGTCCAAACAGCTTGCGTGACTCGCCTGTCGAAACCCAAAGCAGCCTTGGCCACAACATCATGTGGCCGGTAGCTCTCGGCTTATCTGTACCAAAAAGAGGAGCCAGCACCCGAAAATTTGGAAAAACAAGCAGACGTCTACAGCCCAAACTGCTCAATGGCATCCTTTCCCGTGTACAGCTCCGCGGCAATGATGCCAATAGCCGCGAACATCGCGAAGCGGCCGTTGTTAATCTCACGCTCCTCAGTATGGCTGCAATGCCCTGGGGTCTTTGGATCCAACAGACCAAAAAGAATTTCCCGAAAGTGTCCCCAACAGAGAACATGTACTAGAACTCCTGACCAAAAATTCAACATTCAAGGACCTTCTAGAGGATATGACAAAGCCTTTTATATACAAGAACCTCATCCCACAAGAGCTTTCAGGCCAGCACCCTCAATATAACACAGAACATCTTCAAGATCTTCATGCAAGGACTGGCGACAGGATTTAACCTGGATCTCCACAAGATCTTCTCACATCAGACCACAAGAACCTCTACCATTACAAGATATTGAATAATATTGCCAAGATCTTTTGCCAAGACCTCCAAGAGAAATTGAGAAAATTGTCATAGAAGAACCTTCAAGCTTCAAACTAATCTTATGAGATATCATGAGATGTTTACAAGAACATACTGAAAACATCACATACAAGCTTTCACATAAGCACGCCGAATACAAGGCGCCCTCGAGATCTTCATGCCAGAACATCTGACAAGTCTGACAAGATTTCACCAAGGTCTCTGAAATTTCTGCAAGACCTTCTCACAAGGAACTTGCTCAAGATCTGCATGCGAGGACCTCCCAGAGAATCTCACAAGATCGTCTTCTTCACCAGGATCTTCACAAGATCTTCGCACAAGGACCTCTACAAGATCTTGGTCTCTGTGCCAAGATCTCTGAGAAATAGCTCAAATGAGCACCGCGCCACAACAAAAGCGATCCAACGCGCACAAAGTCACAGGAGGGCTGCGCTAGGGTTGTCAGAATAAGCACCGTGCCACAACGAGAGCGATCCAACGCGCGCTATGTCACAAGAGGGTCCGGGAGCGTTGTCAGTATAAGCACCGTGCCACAACGAGAGCGATCCAACACGCGCAAAATGATGGGAGGTTTGCACGGGCGGTATCTCAAATCACGCACAAATGGGAGGGCCGTGCGAGCGATATCTTAAATTTGGGCAACACCCCAACGAGAGCGATCCGACACGCGCAACTTGACGAGAGGGCTGCGTGCGCGATAATATCAAAATGAACATCGTGCCACAACGAGATACCAAAAAAATTGATGCCCGAAGCAACATTGAATCACAGGCCCAATAGTAATTGGAAACGGTTTTGCCCCTGCCACGAAGAAATAGGTTTATGACAATTTCAGCTAGCCACACATTGGAAATCCAAAAATATTTTCGTTTTCAATTTATTATCATTTTCATCATCACCCAAAACATCACAAACTCATCACCAATTTTGTCGAAACCGTATGAGGTTAGTTTTCCATCGTCACGGAATGTTCCCAAAACATAACTTTTAGCTTGTTGCAACAAATCCTGCCAGGGTCGCGAAGATCACTGTGGCAATCGCACCGGTAGTGGCGAAAACAAAAGCAAAATGTCTTTCAGGTTCGAAAATAATTCAAAACTGTTTTTTTCACTGGAAAATACTTTGAAAATGAATTGATTTTTTTTGGTGATTCGAAGGTAATGCGAAAATATATTCGGCGCGAAATTAAGTTGGCATTTTGTTGGGGCATTTTTTGGGGGGGATCGTCCAGGCTCCCTTCCTTGGTTTTTGCAGCTAAAATTTCTCATTTGCTGCATTTTGTAGCTAAAATCTCTCATCCGCACTGTTCATCCATTTTTTCCACTGGTTCCATGTTTTTTCCCATGGCGCTTATCGAATTTTCCATGGTTTTCATTGATTTTTCCAGGTGTTCATTGATTTTTCTATGATTTTCATGGATTTTTCCATGGTTTGCGTCCATTTTTCCAAAGTATTCTTCAATTTTCCATTGCTTTCTTCAATTGCCGTATGGTTTTCTTCGGTTGTTCCGTGGTTTTCTGCCATTTTTCAATCGAATTTTCCATGTTTTTCTTCAATTTTTGTATGTTTTCATTCATTTTTTACTGGTGTTCACCATAGAGCTCTAGTCGCTCTGGGACGCTCGTGACGCATTTGTCAGCGTACTCGTGGGGGGCCGGCGGAGCCGAATTCTTTCTGGCATTCTATCTAACATCTATTCTGACATTCTATCTGAAATCTTTTCAAGCATCTTTTCAAGCATCATTCTGGCATTGTGTCTGACATTCCTTCTGCCATTCTCTGGCATCCTATCTGACATTCTCTCTGGCGTCTGGCTGGCGCCCGGCACTGCTCACTGAGATCTTGCGCTCGCTGGGGTTCGGCAGTGCCACTAAGATCTGACGCTTAGCGGTCGGGGCCCGGCAGTGCCCACTTAGATCTGGCACTCGCGGTTGAAGCCCGGCAGTGCCAGTGCTGTGTGCGGCTCGCAGTTGAGGAGCTGGAGGAGGACGAGGAGAAGGAGAAGGAGATTGAGGGTGGACATGTAGAGGCACTCACATTGCAAGTGGAGAAAAATATATAGATACATACACTCACATCCGAACCACAGTACCTGCCGCGCAAAATGGACCTGAGCCTCCCCCAAGTACTGCACGCCATGCAAAACCAGCTTCATTTCAGAAGGGCCGAACACCGTACAATTCTTCCAGCAGAACCCGAAGCAAACCTTGCCAAGCCCTCTCACTGCAGTTGAGTCTCTCTCATTTCCTGGTTGTACTGGTTCAGGCCAAGGGGGTCACCGAAGTTTCCTGGCTCCTTGTCATCACTCTCAGTCCACGCGCCCAACTCAAGGATGCCAGCCACAGCGAAAAGAGCCACAAAGCCATAGCTTCCTGGAGCTGTGATGGAAGCAGCAAGGCCACTTGGAACAGACTCAAAGCCAGGGAACTTCACATAGTGTTGCACCACTGCACCAAGGGCTGCCATCATCGCAGCGCGGCCATGCTTGATTTCAGCAGCACGAAGGTTGCGGAATCCGGCCTCATCGCCCTTCTTGCAAAACCCTGCCGGGTCAAAGAAGCTTGAACTTGTCGGAGTGACCCAGCACAAGCTGAGAGACTCCTTTCTGTGACATTCATCCAATACCTGTTCTGAAGAACAGATCTTTTCGAGGTACGGATTCCGTAGCTGCAACGCTTGGAGAATGCAAAGTTTCAGGAGTGAGATTTGAACTTGCACTAGGTGAAGCTTGAGAAATGGTCTGTTTGCCCCGCAATCTACGCCTTACAACTGGCTCGACTGCACTGGATGACGCTGATTTTTGCAAGCTAATATTATTGTCAATAGTGATTGGTTTGCAAACAGTCTTAGGGAGGTTGTTGACCCGGTCTTTCCATTTCCAGGTTCTTCCGCAGGCTGTGCAATTGAGGATACCTTCATCAGGTGGCTTTTTGCCAACTTTGTAATTCCATTCGAGTACATGATTCCCTTTGTTGTATTTTTCGTTCATGTCTTGAAAAGCTTTTTGCAATCTGTTCTGATTATTATGTTTTCCTGGCTGGTCAACATATTGGCTAGGCGAAACATGTTCGAACTCACAACGCTTACCAGTGATCTTCAGCTTGATGTGACCGAGATTCGTCACATGTTTTCCACACTTCTGGCAAAACACACCTATTCCATCGGCTTTGAACGCAAGAGAGTGACCATTAGCATTTTTTGGCGGTTCAGGATTATCACTGCTTACACCGACATCTGGGTCATTCGGTGGTGGATCGTTATCCTCTCCGTAGAACCTCTCTATATGCGATTGCCAAATTTGAACGAGAGTAGACTGCAAAAGGATAACTTCGTCTTGTGTCAAGAGTGTGTCTCTTAAAGCAACTGCAGCATATCGAGTGACAACTGGTAAATTTTGGATATGAGGATTCAATTGTAAGAGCATAGGCTGCCGAATGTGATCGAAATGTTTGCATCTCCAACTGACATGTTCGACAGTACTTTCCTCTCCAAGACCACATTCACACACATGAATTTCATTATGTCTCTGATGTCTGCGGATCCTGCACCCCAATCTGGGTAGCAGGGTCAAAGCTTGAGCTTCCTCCACCCTTGCCTGCAACGGTTTCCTCTCCCTTTTTCAAGGAGCCAACACCAGCAGAGCCTGCAACAGCTGAGGTGGTTGCAGTCGCTCCCTTGGCTGCAGCAGTGCTTTTGCAGCAGCAGCGGCAGCGGCAGCAGCAGACACGGGCTCAGCTCCTCGGGCCATGCGGCTGCGTCCAGCAGCCACGGCTCCGATGCCAACGAGGCCCATCAGCGGCAGTGCGCTGCCGAATCCCTGCGATGGGGCAGCTGAAGCACCACGCAAGTTGGCTACAGCTTCAGTGCTCACAACAGGCCCTGAAGCACTTGGCACAAATGCCTGCGTGGCCACGTAACCACCGGCGAAAAGGCCGGCAGCTGCCAACATGGTGTTGCGAGGGGCCATTGCAAAAAAAATGATTCAGAGGCGCGGGGCGCAAGGCTGAAAATGTGACAGATCTGCGTTGAAATACTGCGGCAATACAATACAAAAATGGCAAGGACAACGACGTGGATCAAACATAATCAGAATTTGTCTAGCAGCTGCCATCTGATCCCATGCGTCGCATATATTTTTGCATATACATCTAATGCATCTATACATTATATCCGGATCTGAATCTGAACACAATGTCTTGCAAACCACTTTTTAGCTTTTTAAGTTCCTTCACTGTGCTTCAACTTCACCATTGCCGCTGTTTTTTTCTTGCAACGTGTTCTTAGAGCAAATCAATTTGGTTTGCAGGTGCTGCGGGCAACTGGGAAATTTCATTGACAACTCTGTCGCCTCAATGATTCCTTTCTATGCTCCAGCCGCTGAAAATTAGATACTAAGAAAAGTTTCACCGACCACGGCCACAACATCATGTATACCATGGTCGGTGGCGCTTAGCTCATCTGTACCAAAAAAAGGAGCCAGCACCCGAAAATTTGGAAAACACGCAGACGTCTACAGCCCGAACTGCTCAACGGCATCCTTTCCCGTGCACAGCTCCGCGGCAATGATGCCAATAGCCGCGAACATCGCGAAGCGGCCGTTGTTATTATTCTTATTCTTATTCTGTCGTCCACCACGCAGGCGGGACCTAACACCCGAGCACGGGGCACTAGGCCATGACAAGAGGGCCGAGGCCCAAGGTGCCTGTACCGACACAGGCTCATTGAGAATGGGAATACACAATTCCTCATCAGAAAAGATTGGTAACTTTCAATGTTTTTGTTTCCATAAAGGAAGTACATCCGAATTACAAAGTGGATAAAGGACACTGCTTGCGAGCCAGTTTGCCAAACCGTCGCCAATTTTCGTTGTGTGTAGCATTGCACACAGTACACCGTAATTCATCATCAATACTGGTAGGGATTGAGAAAATATGCAAGTTGCTCCGGTTCGCCAAAACGCTTTCATTGTGAGTCTGGGCCCACGATGCCCTCTGTGAGACTGTTACGCTAGCTCTGGCAGTACCATAGTGCACACCACCAGCTAGATCTTGCTGTCCTCCACATTTTTCACGTGTGAAGCGGCTCAAGTTACCGATGCCGATAGTCTTTTGACAAACCATACATTTTAGGTCTTCTTTTTCATCGAAAGGTGCAAGAACGTGACGTCCCAGCTGCTTTGCAGTTCGGTTGTGCAATATTCTTTTTTCTAGACGCTGTCTGTGGCGCCAATCACGGGCTTCATTCAATTCCATCTGCTCATCTGGAGACCACTGGATTGACTGAGTTAAAGCTTTGTGAGAAGTTGAATTGCGTTTCTGACTGGGCAGAGAGACATCTTCAACTGGTGTTTGCTTACCTCTCATTCTTCTACGGCCAGGGCCTGCCCAAAGGGGTTTGGGCAGGGAGGAGAGATCTGGAACAAAGCTGCGCTTATGTGCTGGTTTTTTAGCATCTGGGTGCATAGCTGCGGCAAAAAGTACTTTATGCACTTGGGCAATTTGTAGAAAACGGGGTCTTAGTGGAAGTCCCGCGGCACGTCCTAAGCCTAGTGCATTTAGTATAGGGACTGAAACTTTAGTATCGAGGTTAGGAACTGCCTTTGCGGAACATATCTGGGAGATTCTCTTGGTAGCTGCTCGCAACAATCGTGCCTGCTGTTCCAGTGTAAGGGATTGTTCAGTGTCTCGTTGTAAGACACAGTGTGTAGCTGCTTGGAAATCTATGGCAATTTCCGCCCAGGTTACAGCGTAATCAGAAGCAGTTTCAGGCCAAACCAATTGCCGGAAGTACCACACAAGCGCGGGGAATAAATCTAAGGAATAAGACCACTCAGCATTACCTGCAAATCTTCTCCAATTGTCTGGGATTTGACCTTTGAAAAATTTCTGATCAGCAGGGTTCTCATAGTCCCATTCCCAAGGGTAAGTTGGAAATAGTTCATTCTTGGAAAAAGCACATGGATTGACTTGCTGGATTGTGAGTTCCTGATGCTCTTCGGACATCGATTCTTCTTGTTCATTTCCATCTGGAGGCATCATTTTCTTTTGTTTATCCCGTGCCTGTAGTATGGACACAAACATATTTTGCAAAGTTTTGGCAAAACTGATTCGTTGACGTGGAGTTGGGTAAACATCATTGAAGCGGCCGTTGTTAATCTCACGCTCCTCAGTATGGTTGCCGTTAAACATGATACCAGTAGTACCGCACAAGGCGGTGGCGGAAGTTTCAAAAATAGGAAACGGAGAGATTGGTTGTTGTGAATCACGGATGGCAGAGCGAATCCACTGATTGACCGAAAGGTGGTTGGAGTATGTTGGAGTTGTGTGTTCTGGAGTGGTTGGAATGGTTCCAGTCGTCACCTTACCAGTGCAGCTGTAGCTGTAGTTGTGGTGTAGTGGAGTTGTAGTTATGGTGTAGTGTAATTAGTGTAGTGCAGTTGCAGTTGCATTTGTGGTGGTGTAATGAGAGTAGTGTAATGTAATGTAATGTAATGTAATGCAATGCAATGTGGGGTAGGGTAGTGTAGTGTAGTGCAATTGAGTGTAATGTGGTCTGGTGTGGTGGAGCGCAGTGTAGTGCAGTGTAGCGTAATGCAATTAGTGTAGTGTAATGTAGTGTAGTGTAGTGGAGTTGTAGTTGTAGTTGTAGTTGTAATTGCAGTTGTGGTTATACTTGTAGTTGTAGTTGTAGTTTAGTGTAGTGTAGTGTAGTGTGGTGTGGTGTGGTGTAGTGTAATGTAGTGTAGCGCAGTGGAGTGTAGTGTAATGTAGTGTAGTGTAGTGAAATGTAGTGTAGTGTCGTGTCGTGTCCTGTCGTGTCGTGTCGTGTCGCGTGGTGTAGTGTAGTGTAGTGTAGGGTAGTGTAGTGTAGTGTAGTGAGTTGAGTGTAGTGTGCTGTAGTGTAGTGGAGGGTAGCGCAGTGAGGTGTAGTGTAGTGTTGTGGAGTGGGGTGTAGTGTAGTGTAGTGCAGCATAGTGTAATGTAATTAGTATAGTGTAGTGTAGTCTTATGTAGTTGTAGTTGTAGTTGTAGTTAGTGTGATGTAGTGTAATGTAGCGTAGTGTAGTGTAATGTCATTAGTGTAGTGTACTGCAATGTAGTGCAGTTGCAGTTGCAGCTGCAGTTGTAGGTGTGGTGCAGTGTCATTCAGTGTAGTGCAGTGTAGTGGAGTGTAGTGTAGTGTAATTAGTGTTTTGTAGTGTAGCGTAGTGTAAATGTAGTATTGTTGTGGTTGTAGTGGTAGTGGTAGTTGTAGTTGTAGCTAGTGTAGTGTAGTGTAGTGGAATGTAGAGCAATGTAGTGTGGGTAGTTTAATTGAGTGTAGTGTAGTGCAGTGGAGTGTAGTGTAGTGTAGTGCAATGTGGTGTAGTGTAGTTGCGCTGTAGTGTAGTGTAGTGTAGTTGCGTTGTAGTGTAGTGCAGTGCAGTGCAGTGCAGTGCAGTGTAGTGTGATGTAGTGTGTGTAGTGTGTAGTGTGTAGTGTGTAGTGTGTAGTGCGTAGTGCGTAGTGTGTAGTGTATAGTGTAGTGTAGAGTAGAGTAGAGTGTAGTGTAGAGTAGAGTGTAGTGTATAGTGTATAGTGTATAGTGTATAGTGTATAGTGTATAGTGTATAGTGTATAGTGTATAGTGTATAGTGTATAGTGTGTAGTGTATAGTGTAGTGGAATGCAGCGTGGTGTAGAGTATTGCAGTGTAGTGCAGTGGAGTGCAATGTAGTGTAGTGGAATGTAGTGTAATGTAGTGTAGCGTTGTGTAGTGTAGTGTAGTGTAGTGTAGCGTAGTGTAGTGTAATTGAGCGTAGTTGAGTGTAAATGAATGTAATTGTGTGTAATTGAATGTAATTGAGTGTAATTGAATGTAATTGAGTGTAATTGAGTGTAGCGTAGTGTAGTGCAGTGCAGTGCAGTGCAGTGCAGTGTAGTGTAGTGTAGTGAGTGGAGTGTAGTGTAGTGTAGTGGAATGTAGTGAAGGTGTAGTTGTAGCTGTTGTGTAGCGTATTGGAGTGTAGTTTGGTGTAGTGGTGGTTGTAGTTGTAAATGCTACAAAACCCTCACATTTTGCTCACTTTTGACAAGTGCACAATCCCTTGCGCCTGCCATACGAAACGACATCTGAACCTCCAAAAGTGGTCCGAACATGTGCTTTTCACATTTTGACTTCGAAACGTGCTTCGCGCCACAACGGCGTACACTTTTTCGACATCTCAACTTCCAAAAGTGGCGCGAACATGTGGTGTTTTTAACATTTTGACTTCGACATGTGCTTCGCGCCACAACGGCGTGAACTTTTTCGACATCTAAACTTCTAAAGTGCTCCGAACCTGGTGTGCCTTGTACATTTTGACTTCGACATGTTCTTCACGCCAAAACGGCGTGCACTTTTTCGACATCTCAACTTCCAAAAGTGGTCCGAGCATGTGGTGCTTTGTACATTTTGACTTCGAAATGTGCTTCGTGCCACAACGGCGTGCAATTTTTAATCTCTCATCTGCCCGGCGGGCTCCGCACCCGCCGCTTTAGCGAGCCTACTTTTCGACCCTCCGGAGCCACAAACCATTCGAAAAACACAGTGCTTCGCGACTTTCCTACCTTTTCGCGCACCTGCATCTTCTTTCTTCTGAGCCTTTCTCTTCTCTGATCTTCTCTCTTCTACTCTTCTCTTCTCTCTGGCTCTTCCCATCTCTGCTTTTCATCTGTCCATATTGTCGGAAGTTTGACTTCTAAACTTCCTTCGATGAATCCAGCTAGCCAGAAACCAAACCGAATCTGGGGCAGGATGCTAGAAGTGACTCTGCGCTTGTTGTGAAATACAGTGAAGAACCCTGATACGCTACCCACCTTGAACTGGGGATGCGCTTTCTTTAAAGCATCTACCTTGATCTCTCACTTCAGATAAGACTCTCTCATTTCCTGGTTGTACTGGTTCAGGCCAAGGGGGTCACCGAAGTTTCCTGGCTCCTTGTCATCACTCTCAGTCCACGCGCCCAACTCAAGGATGCCAGCCACAGCGAAAAGTGCCACAAAGCCATAGCTTCCTGGAGCTGTGATGGAAGCAGCAAGGCCACTTGGAACAGACTCAAAGCCAGGGAACTTCACATAGTGTTGCACCACTGCACCAAGGGCTGCCATCATCGCGGCGCGGCCATGCTTGATTTCAGCAGCACGAAGGTTGCGGAATCCGGCCTCATCGCCCTTCTTGCAAAACCCTGCCGGGTCAAAGAAGCCAAAGGAGCCATAGCGCCAATCTGGGTAGCAGGGTCAAAGCTTGAACTTCCTCCACCCTTGCCTGCAACGGTTTCCTCTCCCTTTTTCAAGGAGCCAACGCCAGCAGAGCCTGCAACAGCTGAGGTGGTTGCAGTCGCTCCCTTGGCTGCAGCAGCTGCTTTTGCAGCAGCAGCGGCAGCGGCAGCAGCAGACACGGGCTCAGCTCGTCGGGCCATGCGGCTGCGCCCGGCAGCCACGGCTCCGACGCCAACGAGGCCCATCAGCGGCAGTGCGCTGCCGAATCCCTGCGATGGGGCAGCTGAGGCACCGCGCAAATTGGCTACGGCCTCAGTGCTCACAGCAGGCCCTGAAGCACTTGGCACAAATGCCTGCGTGGCCACGTAACCACCAGCGGCAAGGCCGGCAGCTGCCAACATGGTGTTGCGAGGAGCCATTGCAACAAAAGTGATTCAGAGGCGTGGGGCGCAGTGCTGAAAATGTGATAGATCTGCGTTAAAATACTGCGGCAATACAATACAAACATGGCAAGGACAACGACGTGGATCAAACATAGTCAGAATTTTGTCTAGCAGCTGCCATCTGATCCCATGCGTCGCATATATTTTTGCATATACATCTATGATCATCTATGAGTCTATCCATTATATCAGGATCTGAACACAAAGTCTTGCAAACCACGTCCGGTCCTAGCTATTTAAGTTCCTTCACTGTGCATATACATCTATGATCATCTATGAGTCTATCCATTATATCAGGATCTGAACACAAAGTCTTGCAAACCACTTCCTAGCTATTTAAGTTCCTTCACTGTGCTTCAAATCTGAACTTCAACATTGCTGCTGATTTTTTGCAACGTGTTCTTAGAGCAAATCAATTTGGTTTGCAGGTGCTGCGGGCAACTGGGAAATTTCATTGACAGCTCTGTCGCCTCAATGATTCCTACGCTCACATTCTAGGCTCCAGCCGCTGAAAATTAGATACTAAAAAAAGTTTCACCGGCCACGGTCAACTTAGTAACTTAACCCCCCAAAAGAAAAATCATCCAAACAGCTTGCGTGATTCCCCTGTCAAACCCGAAGCAATCATGGCCACAACATCATGTATACCATGGTCGGTGGCTCTCAGCTCATCTGTACCAAAAGGAGGAGCCAGCACCCGAAAATTTGCAAAACACGCAGACGTCTACAGCCCGAACTGCTCAACGGCATCCTTTCCCGTGTACAGCTCCGCGGCAATGATGCCAATAGCCGCGAACATCGCGAAGCGGCCGTTGTTAATCTCACGCTCCTCAGTATGCTTGCCGTTAAACATGCTATGAATCCAGCTAGCCAGAAACCAAACAGAATCTGGGGCAGGATGCTAGAAGTGACTCTGCGCTTGTTGTGAAATACAGTGAAGACCCCTGATACGCTACCCACCTTGAACTGGGGATGCGCTTTCTTTAAAGCATCTACCTTGATCTCTCACTTCAGATAAGACTCTCTCATTTCCTGGTTGTACTGGTTCAGGCCAAGGGGGTCACCGAAGTTTCCTGGCTCCTTGTCATCACTCTCAGTCCACGCGCCCAACTCAAGGATGCCAGCCACAGCGAAAAGTGCCACAAAGCCATAGCTTCCTGGAGCTGTGATGGAAGCAGCAAGGCCACTTGGAACAGACTCAAAGCCAGGGAACTTCACATAGTGTTGCACCACTGCACCAAGGGCTGCCATCATCGCGGCGCGGCCATGCTTGATTTCAGCAGCACGAAGGTTGCGGAATCCGGCCTCATCGCCCTTCTTGCAAAACCCTGCCGGGTCAAAGAAGCCCAAAGGAGCCATAGCGCCAATCTGGGTAGCAGGGTCAAAGCTTGAACTTCCTCCACCCTTGCCTGCAACGGTTTCCTCTCCCTTTTTCAAGGAGCCAACACCAGCAGAGCCTGCAACAGCTGAGGTGGTTGCAGTCGCTCCCTTGGCTGCAGCAGCTGCTTTTGCAGCAGCAGCGGCAGCGGCAGCAGCAGACACGGGCTCAGCTCGTCGGGCCATGCGGCTGCGCCCGGCAGCCACGGCTCCGACGCCAACGAGGCCCATCAGCGGCAGTGCGCTGCCGAATCCCTGCGATGGGGCAGCTGAGGCACCACGCAAGTTGGCTACGGCCTCAGTGCTCACAGCAGGCCCTGAAGCACTTGGCACAAATGCCTGCGTGGCCACGTAACCACCAGCGGCAAGGCCGGCAGCTGCCAACATGGTGTTGC
Source organism: Cladocopium goreaui (assembly GCA_947184155.2). Lineage (NCBI taxonomy): Eukaryota > Dinophyceae > Suessiales > Symbiodiniaceae > Cladocopium > Cladocopium goreaui. The sequence goes on from CAMXCT020000825.1 coordinate 22,883, forward strand.
GAGGAGCCATTGCAACAAAAGTGATTCAGAGGCGTGGGGCGCAGGGCTGAAAATGTGATAGATCTGCGTTAAAATACTGCGGCAATACAATACAAAAATGGCAAGGACAACGACGTGGATCAAACATAATCAGAATTTGTCTAGCAGCTGCCATCTGATCCCATGCGTCGCATATATTTTTGCGTATACATCTATGATCATCTATGAGTCTATCCATTATATCAGGATCTGAACACAAAGTCTTGCAAACCACGTCCGGTCCTAGCTATTTAAGTTCCTTCACTGTGCATATACATCTATGATCATCTATGAGTCTATCCATTATATCAGGATCTGAACACAAAGTCTTGCAAACCACTTCCTAGCTATTTAAGTTCCTTCACTGTGCTTCAAATCTGAACTTCAACATTGCTGCTGATTTTTTTGCAACGTGTTCTTAGAGCAAATCAATTTGGTTTGCAGGTGCTGCGGGCAACTGGGAAATTTCATTGACAGCTCTGTCGCCTCAATGATTCCTACGCTCACATTCTAGGCTCCAGCCGCTGAAAATTAGATACTAAAAAAAGTTTCACCGGCCACGGTCAACTTAGTAACTTAACCCCCCAAAAGAAAAATCATCCAAACAGCTTGCGTGACTCCCCTGTCAAACCCGAAGCAATCATGGCCACAACATCATGTATACCATGGTCGGTGGCGCTCAGCTCATCTGTACCAAAAGGAGGAGCCAGCATCTGAAAATTTGCAAAAGACGCAGACGTTTACAGCCCGAACTGCTCAATGGCATCCTTTCCCGTGTACAGCTCCGCGGCAATGATGCCAATAGCCGCGAACATCGCGAAGCGGCCGTTGTTAATCTCACGCTCCTCAGTATGCTTGCCGTTAAACATGATATGAATCCAGCTAGCCAGAAACCAAACCGAATCTGGGGCAGGATGCTAGAAGTGACTCTGCGCTTGTTGTGAAATACAGTGAAGAACCCTGATACGCTACCCACCTTGAACTGGGGATGCGCTTTCTTTAAAGCATCTACCTTGATCTCTCACTTCAGATAAGACTCTCTCATTTCCTGGTTGTACTGGTTCAGGCCAAGGGGGTCACCGAAGTTTCCTGGCTCCTTGTCATCACTCTCAGTCCACGCGCCCAACTCAAGGATGCCAGCCACAGCGAAAAGAGCCACAAAGCCATAGCTTCCTGGAGCTGTGATGGAAGCAGCAAGGCCACTTGGAACAGACTCAAAGCCAGGGAACTTCACATAGTGTTGCACCACTGCACCAAGGGCTGCCATCATCGCAGCGCGGCCATGCTTGATTTCAGCAGCACGAAGGTTGCGGAATCCGGCCTCATCGCCCTTCTTGCAAAACCCTGCCGGGTCAAAGAAGCCCAAAGGAGCCATAGCGCCAATCTGGGTAGCAGGGTCAAAGCTTGAACTTCTCCACCCTTGCTGCAACGGTTTCCTCTACCTTTTCAAGGAGCCAACACAGCAGAGCCTGCAACAGCTGAGGTGGTTGCCGTCGCTCCCTGGGCTGCAAGCAGCTGCTTTGTGCGATATGATAGAAGATCTCGCGGCAGAACGGAAGAAGCAGCACAAAAGAAGAAAAGGGGATCAAGAGAAGAGGACGGGAAAGAGGAGGAAGGAGAAAGGGGAAGAAAAGAGTAGAAGAAGGTCATAAACAGAGGAAAAAAGAAAGAGGAAAGCGGATACGCAGGGAAGAAGAAAACCAAGCAAAGGAGAGGGGGGAAGATCCCCTGAGGCAACACGCAAGTGGGCTTACGGCCTCAGTGCTCACAGCAGGCCTGAAGCACTTGGCACAAATGCCTGCGTGGCCACGTAACCACCAGCGGCAAGGCCGGCAGCTGCCAACATGGTGTTGCGAGGAGCCATTGCAACAAAAGTGATTCAGAGGCGTGGGGCGCAGGGCTGAAAATGTGATAGATCTGCGTTAAAATACTGCGGCAATACAATACAAAAATGGCAAGGACAACGACGTGGATCAAACATAATCAGAATTTGTCTAGCAGCTGCCATCTGATCCCATGCGTCGCATATATTTTTGCGTATACATCTATGATCATCTATGAGTCTATCCATTATATCAGGATCTGAACACAAAGTCTTGCAAACCACGTCCGGTCCTAGCTATTTAAGTTCCTTCACTGTGCATATACATCTATGATCATCTATGAGTCTATCCATTATATCAGGATCTGAACACAAAGTCTTGCAAACCACTTCCTAGCTATTTAAGTTCCTTCACTGTGCTTCAAATCTGAACTTCAACATTGCTGCTGATTTTTTGCAACGTGTTCTTAGAGCAAATCAATTTGGTTTGCAGGTGCTGCGGGCAACTGGGAAATTTCATTGACAGCTCTGTCGCCTCAATGATTCCTACGCTCACATTCTAGGCTCCAGCCGCTGAAAATTAGATACTAAAAAAAGTTTCACCGGCCACGGTCAACTTAGTAACTTAACCCCCCAAAAGAAAAATCATCCAAACAGCTTGCGTGACTCCCCTGTCAAACCCGAAGCAATCATGGCCACAACATCATGTATACCATGGTCGGTGGCGCTCAGCTCATCTGTACCAAAAGGAGGAGCCAGCATCTGAAAATTTGCAAAAGACGCAGACGTTTACAGCCCGAACTGCTCAATGGCATCCTTTCCCGTGTACAGCTCCGCGGCAATGATGCCAATAGCCGCGAACATCGCGAAGCGGCCGTTGTTAATCTCACGCTCCTCAGTATGCTTGCCGTTAAACATGATATGAATCCAGCTAGCCAGAAACCAAACCGAATCTGGGGCAGGATGCTAGAAGTGACTCTGCGCTTGTTGTGAAATACAGTGAAGAACCCTGATACGCTACCCACCTTGAACTGGGGATGCGCTTTCTTTAAAGCATCTACCTTGATCTCTCACTTCAGATAAGACTCTCTCATTTCCTGGTTGTACTGGTTCAGGCCAAGGGGGTCACCGAAGTTTCCTGGCTCCTTGTCATCACTCTCAGTCCACGCGCCCAACTCAAGGATGCCAGCCACAGCGAAAAGTGCCACAAAGCCATAGCTTCCTGGAGCTGTGATGGAAGCAGCAAGGCCACTTGGAACAGACTCAAAGCCAGGGAACTTCACATAGTGTTGCACCACTGCACCAAGGGCTGCCATCATCGCGGCGCGGCCATGCTTGATTTCAGCAGCACGAAGGTTGCGGAATCCGGCCTCATCGCCCTTCTTGCAAAACCCTGCCGGGTCAAAGAAGCCCAAAGGAGCCATAGCGCCAATCTGGGTAGCAGGGTCAAAGCTTGAACTTCCTCCACCCTTGCCTGCAACGGTTTCCTCTCCCTTTTTCAAGGAGCCAACACCAGCAGAGCCTGCAACAGCTGAGGTGGTTGCAGTCGCTCCCTTGGCTGCAGCAGCTGCTTTTGCAGCAGCAGCGGCAGCGGCAGCGGCAGCAGCAGACACGGGCTCAGCTCGTCGGGCCATCCGGCTACGCCCGGCAGCCACGGCTCCGACGCCAACGAGGCCCATCAGCGGCAGTGCGCTGCCGAATCCCTGCGATGGGGCAGCTGAGGCACCACGCAAGTTGGCTACGGCCTCAGTGCTCACAGCAGGCCCTGAAGCACTTGGCACAAATGCCTGCGTGGCCACGTAACCACCAGCGGCAAGGCCGGCAGCTGCCAACATGGTGTTGCGAGGAGCCATTGCAACAAAAGTGATTCAGAGGCGTGGGGCGCAGGGCTGAAAATGTGATAGATCTGCGTTAAAATACTGCGGCAATACAATACAAAAATGGCAAGGACAACGACGTGGATCAAACATAATCAGAATTTTGTCTAGCAGCTGCCATCTGATCCCATGCGTCGCATATATTTTTGCATATACATCTATGATCATCTATGAGTCTATCCATTATATCAGGATCTGAACACAAAGTCTTGCAAACCACGTCCGGTCCTAGCTATTTAAGTTCCTTCACTGTGCTTCAAATCTGAACTTCAACATTGCTGCTGATTTTTTGCAACGTGTTCTTAGAATTTGGTTTGCAGGTGCTGCGGGCAACTGGGAAATTTCATTGACAGCTCTGTCGCCTCAATGATTCCTACGCTCACATTCTAAGCTCCAGCCGCTGAAAATTAGATACTAAAAAAGTTTCACCGGCCACGGTCAACTTAGTAATTTAACCCCCCAAAAGAAAAATCATCCAAACAGCTTGCGTGACTCCCCTGTCAAACCCGAAGCAATCATGGCCACAACATCATGTATACCATGGTCGGTGGCGCTCAGCTCATCTGTACCAAAAGGAGGAGCCAGCACCCGAAATTTTGGAAAACACGTAGACGTCTACAGCCCGAACTGCTCAACGGCATCCTTTCCCGTGTACAGCTCCGCGGCGATGATGCCAATAGCCGCGAACATCGCGAAGCGGCCGTTGTTAATCTCACGCTCCTCAGCATGACTCCAACTAGACAGGAATGAAAAAATAAAAACGGGACCAGGAAAAAATGCACACCTCCCATTATCGTTTTCGGGCGCACAAAGAATTTGCCCTGAACCGGGACATGTCCCACAGTCAAACTACACAGCCAGGTAGTGCCCGGCCCGCGCCGGGGCGGAAGTTTCGAAAATAGGACATTGCTATAGGAAATCAATGGCCTATAGGAAAGTTTTTGCGATGCAGAAGCAATGGAGTGTTGAAGTTGTGAGGTGCATCAATGAATGAGAAATTGCACAACTGAGTGAATGAACCAAAGAGCCAGCGACTTGATGAACCAATGAATCAGTGAGTAAATGAAACCATGAATCAATGAAGCAACGAAGCAATGACTCAATGAATCAATCAACCAGTGAACCAATGAATCAATGAATCAATGCAGAAACCATTTAGTAATCGATGAATCCATGAATCAGTGAATCAATGACTGAATGAAGTAGCCAGGCGATGAATCAATGAATCAGCAATGGCTAAGTGAATCGGTGGAGTAATGAACCGATGAATCAATGAAAAAAATCCGTGAATCAATGGCCCAGCGAACCGGTGATTCAGTCAATCACTGCATCAATGAATCAATGCACGGGTGAACTTGTGAGTCAATGAATCAATGAATCAATGACTCAGTGAAAGGGTGAGTCGATGAATCAATGAATCAGCAAATTAATGAATCAATCTTTATGCTGTGTCTCTTCCCTATAACATAAACAAACCTACACCCGGCCATCGGTGCGTACATTTATTCTACGCAACATCAAGTTGAAAGCAATATCAGTTCTTGCTAAAGCACATATGTCCAACCCAATTGCTATATCTAAAACGCCGACAATTAAAAACCATAACGCTAAACCAAGAACTAAAACCTCGCCAAACAAACGTGAACATGACAGCTTCAGCAAAAGAAACATCACTGCATGAACTGTGGATCGGGCGCCATCACGCACTTTGAAGTCATTTCCTTTTTCGTCCTCTTTGTTTATTTGCTCTCGTCCTGAGAACTTTGGAGTTCACATGCTCAATTGAGTCATACGCAGGAAATTGGCTACGCAACACTGACACACCAATGCCACACGGGCTGTGTAAGGATTCGAAGGCACAATGGTTGTATGACCAAAAAGCTGAGAGGACAATGGTCTAGCGACCTGACAATTAGAAGTATGCAGACCCCCTTTTTGCACACATGTTTTCAAGCTCATTGGAGAAACTGTCGCAGGCATATAGGCAACAAAGGACTCTGCATTGCATATGAGGTCGCAGAGCTTGGGACTTGGCGGAGCTGGTTTAGCTACGTGACCACCAATAATCCTAGCTGCAACCTCAGCTTGCTGCCTCGATGGAAAGTCTTCCACGTTGGATTTGGTTGGAACCCTTGACACCTAAAGCCCGTGCAATTCAAACAGTAGCACCATAACTGACAGCGCTTTGGAGGTTCCCTTCGCCACAGCGTCTCGTATGGCATTGTTGTCTACAAAAAGAAGTACACGGCGTCCATGACACAAGGTTTGATATTCCTGGAAGAATACTACTATAGGTAACGGTAAAAGCTCCAACTCAGCTATCAACTGTGCTTTTCCCAAACTCTTCCAATGATCAACTAGAACACCCGGCACCACAACTTCGCAAGCTATCTTGGTTTTGCATACCGGGTCCAACACCACAAACCCTGCACCAGCAGGGCAGGCATCAAGAAAAAAACAATATGGGCCTGTCGTCATCGGTCAGTGAAATTTCTCTCGGCTGAGAGCGTGTAAGCACATCTCTGGCAAAAAGACAGGCTACCATCAGGTTTGAGGTTGTCAGTCCAACCATGACTTGCCACCCAGCTGAAGAAACGCATGAGTAGTGGAAACCTGTGCAAAGTTCATTCAACTGACCATGCAAGGATGCAGCCACACCTGACTCCACCCTACCTTCGTACACTAACCTGTCTATTGCCGCCACCAACGCATCAACCCTGGACTGCTTGTTCTTCAGAGTGACTATGCCCTCATACAGCTTGCTCAAATCAATCGACACACCCAATACGTCAAAAGCAGAGGCGAAAGGATGAGCTTTAGAACCAGACCTAGCAAACTTCCATCCCAGTACATCAAGGATTTCAGCCACGCACTCTTCCGCTGAGCCTGCTCATTTGACGACATTGGCTTTTCTCTTCCGTTTCACTGGTCCGTCTCCTCTATGGCCATCCCCCTTCGCCCCTGCTGCAGAGGTGTCACCTTTACCCCCAGCCTGAGGCAATGGGAGCAAGTGATAACTGGTCTCAGGCGCTTTGAAACTTTGAAACAGGTTTCCAAGATGGGATCCAATGGCTTTGATGGATCCGTTAAACTCTTGCCCCTGGCCTCTTGGGCTGCCAGCATCCACATCTCGCGGTCTGCATTGATCACCTGTTGCAGCGATACTGCACGGAACCCCTTGACAAGCTCCTTGGTCATCAAAGCGAACATCCTCTGATTAAGCGCGTCCAGGGTCTGATAGCTGCAAACACCTGCAATGTGATACGCCAAAGCCCTCCTTTGTAATGCCATCTTGACTTTCAAATCCCCTGAGGTCCCGGCTTTGATCTCCAACTGCTTTTTGCTAAGCTTCATTGTGCCATCAGATTGAAACTCAATCGCAGGCTCTGACTTACTCTGCAGCAACTCAGACTCACGCGACAAGCAATCTTTCAAAGGAATGTACCTCAAAGTGGAATCCTCGGCCTGCTGGACTGCTAAATCTACCAATCTGTGTGCAGGTTCAAGTTGGGTATCAATGGAAATTAATGCCAACAAGCGATTTCTTTGCTCTTAAGTCTCTCCACTCTTTCTGGCATCAAAAGCTTCCTGGGGCCATCATCTTCCTTGCGCTCCAGCCTGGTTCTAAGGTCTGACAGCGCAGCTGTATGACATTCGTTTTTAGAGACGACGCCAGGATGCCAACTCAGCCGCATCAGGTGTGTTTCCTAAGCCCTCCGACAAGGATTCAATGAAAGGTTGCTTGTCGGATGACCCCGGCTGGAAGCCAGTGATAAAGGCGAATTGGCCAAAGGTTGCAAGTTTTGCGTCTGCAAGTTTGGTAACTGCTTCCTGTGGAATGCCTAGCAACTTTGCTCTCTCTCTCTCTCTCTGAAGGCTGCCGCGCTGTCCATCGTGCCGCAGGGCTACAAGAAAATGTTTCAACTGAAATCCAATGACATGAAGTTGCCAACACAATTTTACGTTCCATCCTATCAAAGCTCCATGTTGTATGTGCATCGCATGTCATGTCAATTCTAAACTACATGACCGTGTGATGTCCAACAATGCATTGAAAAACATTGGGGCTACAATTCATCGCCCGCCCTTGCTACAATGCTGGCGTGCAGCTGAGCCATAAGGCTTCAACAATTGACAATGAGCTCCAGCTCACACAATTCCGCAGTGTTTGCACTTGCAACCAACTGACAATGCCTCACGCACTCGGAATCTGGACATCAGAACATGCAAACAAGTGCCCAGGGGGCTTGACAACGGACTCACACTCGCACTCTTTTTAAAAAAAGTTCCCAGAGCGGAAGCCCAAAAACACTGTTTTAAATGGGAAAATGCGTTCCCAAAACGGAAGCCTAAAACGGAAAGGGAAATGAAATTTACCAATGCTGACAATTGCCCCTTGACAATGGACTCACAGTCGCAATCTTTTATACCCCAAAGGTGGCTTGGTCTTTCGAGATCTTATCCACATGCCATGCTAAGTTTCAACATAGCTTCCAATGACCTCTTCACCCATGATATGCCGACACTGCTGACAAATGGGCCATTCATGGCTCAGGTCAGTATCAACCATGCCATGCAACTGATTGCCCGGTCTTCCACACACAGACCGGTTTTCAAGGCCAACAAAATGAAGAACTCCCGAAACGTTGTGTTGCATTATGCGGCCATCTGCATTCGCTGAGGCTATGAACAGTTTCGATTCACCTTGCACCAGTTCAACCTTCTCATCAGTCTCCAACGCCACTTCCATTCCCTCCGCATCAGCCATAGGCTGTTGGTATGGACCATATACTGCTGATGCCTGGCCCTCATCAAGGTCATCGAATGTTTTTGCCATTTCAATGTCTATGTCCAGCTGTTGCACCCTGGATGCATCAGGATCCCAAACGCCAGTTGCCACCTTCTTCAACATGCCAGTTGTAAGCACCTGGAGAGGCGTCAAAGTGGCACGCCCATACGTCAGGGGGCTTGCTAGCCCAGTGTCAACATGATGTCCCAAGATCCTCCGCTGTTGGAAATCCATGACATCGAAAATAGTGACCCAAGAAAGCAACGTTGTCTTCAGGCTGTGGGTTGTAAGGCTTTCCCTAGTTTTGCACCTGAGCTGTATTATGTCCCTTAGCCAGAGAACACCTTCCGCTGTCGTCATAGGCCTAGCCAGCCACTGATTGCTCTGCTCCCGGCACGCCGGCAACAGGTATGGTTTGCGAAAAGATGCAAACTGAGCTTCCATCACCTTGATCCATTTCTCGCCCCATGACTTGTCAGAGCGGAAAACCGTACCCAGCGCCATGAGCGGCGGAAGCATAGTCTTGCGCTCTTTTGTGTGTGCGTGTGCCATCTTGGGGACAAATGTACCAGCTTCCACCAACACCGTGTCAAGTGAGCGACTCACTTTCAAACCAGTGCAGTAAAGAGGATCACTGAACCGACATACAGCCAATGCGCAGAAAAGCAAATAGCCAGCTATTACCACCAAATGATGCTGACGCTCTTCCAGCACCGCATTCTCCAAGGCCCGGAGCTCCAGAACATACAATGCACGAGCCTGCTTCAGTAGCGGCTTGGTCAAGAACATCTCCCTTGAAACGCCCAGGACTCTCGCACTAATGTCGGTAGCAGGATTGAAATCAATGAAGCCCAAACTTGCATGAAAGAATCTAACAGCCCTCAGTACTGCTTCACCACTTGTAGCTCCTCTCTGAGTTGCACGCATGTGGCACAAGTATTCATACAAGCGGTTTTCAGTCACATACAATCCAGAGCCACCACCGTGAGATTTGATCCATGCAAAAAGGGCCCACGTTGAGTTTGTACGTTTGTGCAGCGTAGCTGTAGCCTTTCCCAAAAATGCATCCTTGAGAGACGGACCCAGTGGTGCGGGTATATCCAAACTCGTACCCACCTGCACTGCCAGACGTGTCTTTGACCCGTCAGCATCCACCATGATCCTAATAAGGGACAAAGCTCTCAGCCTCATGTCATCTGGTGAATCTTGCCCTCTTCAAAGCATGGCTCAAATTAGGTGTAGCTACCACTGTCTCTGAGACTTCAACGTTTCCAGTATTGCAAGCAAAATCACGCATGCCCACGACTGACTGTCCAAGGTCAGATAAAGCACTGCAAAAAGCCCTTTTCGGATTGAGAACTGGATTCTTTTCCCATGGCATTTTGATAGGCTTAATCAAGTTGTGAAGGACATGGGAACTGGCATCAAAACTAACCAAGCTGTCAGCTGCTTTTGTAGCACCAGTGCCATTGTCAACATCCCGTTTTTCAGCCAAACATGGGTTGAAATGCATGACTCAGTCCCAAGCTGCAACTGGAGGAGTCGGCACACTGTAGGAGGAGAGCTGGGAAGCAATGCCCATGCAGCTGTAGCCGCCAAGGCCAACTCTTGCCGTTCCGTCGTGACAATGATGTGTGAACGTGCCAGTAAAATTGCTCTGCAGGTGTCAACAGTTCAAAAATATTCACTGAAATCTGATGCTGACGCCAAATCTGATCAAAGAATGGACAGGAGTTGTAGCCGGCTGTAAACCGCTCCAGTGAACAAATGAGATGCATCAACGGTTGAGCAACCAAATGAAACAACACAGCCAACCCAACATGAAACTGCAGATGCGAACAATTGGATAGCTCAGTGTCCAGTGCTGAGAATTCTTCACCAAGGCAGCACGTCCACGCGCAGCAGTGCCCATGCAAACAGAAACGGAACAGCGTTTGCTCCTACACTACAATAAACCTAGCCAGACTGCACGGAAAATAAAAAATTAGACATGCTTTGCATGTGTTGATTTGCAGCTGAAAGTTTTCTTGGTTCAAAGATTTGATACAAATAAGAGTACCCCCAAACCCACATGGACAACACCTGTACCTGCCTTCAGTAAAATCCATATAAGACAACTTTGTACAACTCATCATACATATGTATATATATATAAGATCAGACCTCTGTCAATACAGCCGAACTCAAGTTGTTTCAGCATTACCAAGCGGTAAAAAAGCGGTTGCCTCAGGCAATAAGTCACACACCAAACAATTGATTGTTTGTCTTCATGTCCCGTTCAGTTTTGGGTTCAACAATTCATAACCCTGGGAAACACACAATGGTGTGAGGAGAAATTCGCGTGGTGTGGACAAAGGTCACATGCAGGGACGCGGGCACAACAGAGATACAAAGGGACGCGAGGTCACACAGAAGAGAGGCACCCACACAAACACAACCAGAGGAGGACACATTGACGTCGCACAGCAAAAGATTGCGCTCTCAACTTTGCTGAACGCTCCCATGAACCACTGACTCAGGGAATCAATGAACCAATGAACCAATGAATCAGTGAATCCATGAATCAATGAATCATTGAACACATGAACGAGGGGATGGATGGATGAATAAATGGATGGATGGACGAGCTGCTTCTCTTCGTTGAGCTATATACTTCTTCACTGAGCGACCTTTTCGCTGAGGCACCTCTTGTCTCAGCTACTTCTTCTCTGGGGCTACTTGTGCTCTGAGCTGTCTCTGAGCTAGCTCTTACTGTAGCTTCTGCAACCCAATCCTTCTCTTCGCACAGCTGTTACAATGCGTTTAGCAGCCTCCAGCTGCAATCCCGCATAGCACGCGAGTAGCACTATGGTCAAGACCTACCTTTCGCGCAGCTATTACAATACGTTTAGCAACCACCAGCTGCAACCCCGCATGCCGGGAGGGACGCAACGCCGGTGCTGCGCGCAGCCGTGCCAATGCGTTTTATCACAGCCATTTGCGTTTTGTCACAGCCGGTTGCAAACCCGCATAGCAGGAGCGTCGGAGCGGAAGAAAGTGGCAGAAATCCCGTGTTTTGTAATGTTTTTTGGCAGGCCTTGGCCTGAGGCCAACATGACCCCAAAACGGCCCATCGTAGGCGTAAGAAGCCATAGCATAGCCCATCTTCAGCCCAAGATGCTCCAACATGGCCTCAACATGGCCCAAGTTGACACCCAAAAGTTTCAACTGGGCTGTGATTAAAAAACACTGTGGTTTACAGGGGGGGGGTTGCAGTTTTTGGGCCGCAACAAGGCCGCAACAGGCCCTACACGGCCCCAACTTGGCCCCAAGACAACATAGCATAGCACAAGCCGGCCTCCACAAGCCTCGACCATCTTAGCATGGAAGTTGGCTTTCACAGATCTTACGGCGTTTTTTTTGCCGTTTTGGGCCAAAAATTGCCCATCGCGGGAACACGCCCAACATCGCCTCCACATAGCTCAACCATGGCCCAACATGACCCCAACATAGCCCCAACATGCCTGACCAGCAATGGAAAACATGTTTGGTGAAATCCGAGGTGCTGTTGTCTTTGATCATCCATTTCAACAGGTTTCAACAAATTTCAACAGGTCCGACCGAACGAACCTGTATTGTTCTGGTAGTTTTTTTCAACGCTTCTGTTTGAAGTGGGTGCGCAAGGCACATTCCTTCCTGGATGTCTACTCCTATGCCGTCACCTGTCCTCTCCCCTTGGCCCTTCCCTCCTCCTCCCAATGCAGAGATGCAGGCTTGACCCAAAATGGCACCACATGTCATCCATTTACTGGACGTCCATTTTAGTACCTCCGCATGTTTCGGCACAAGTCATGCAAAGATGCGTCCACATGTAGACGCCGTTACTTACAGACTATTTTACACGCAAAAGCATTTAGACACAAACGATTTTAAACACCAAGGCTCTTTTACACACACTTTTACACACAAGACCTTTTGCGCACAAGATTCTTTCATACCCAACACAGCATTACAAGCAGCACCGCACCACAACGACAGCGATCTGACATTTATTTTGCGTGGGAGGATTGCCAGGACCGATCCAAAACGAACGTTCGCCCAACATGAAATAATCTACCACTTGTGCCACATTCTTAACATCTCTCTCATCAACACAGGGTACAAATAACATAACTACATGGAATAAATCCACCGCCCCCTCCAAACAAAATTTAATAGGGTTTAATAACGGATTTGATTTGAAATCAATACAGGTATAAATCTGCCGCCCCGTACAACAAAATGTAGAAGGGTATATTCATAGGTTTACATTGCAAAACAAGATACATAAAGGGTCTATGTCCGCCACCCCTTAAAACAATATGTAGAAGGCTACAAATGGATTTACTTTAAAAACAAATGTACATGAAGGATCTAAATCTGCCATGCGAAATGAAGGTTGTACAACAGTTTCCTGCGATCGGCATGCATCTCGCGCAGACGGCTTGCACAAGATACCTCAAAAAGCACGTTTTACTACAGTTTCGCGTGGTCGACGCGCTTTGCGCGTGAGAGTGGTAGATCTCAAACGCGCGTTTTATTACAGTTTGTCTGATCGAGGCGCATTTCGCGCCAGAGGGTTGCCGGCAACGGTGCCAGATTCAAAAGCGCGTGTTTTACTAGAGTTACACCATCCACACGCCTTTCACACGTACGGATTGCGCGAGACGGTTGCGTCTGAACTAGCGCAGAACTTTCTTGAGCAAGAAGTATCCGTTGAAGGCTGAACTCCTTTTTGAAACAAACACTCGTCCTCTACACTATGCTGTGTGCTTTACAGTACAGCATTCCTGTCATTATTTCTTTACCATGGCAGCATCCCCTCAGATGGATGCGCTTTCCTTTAAAGAAGAAATCCGCCGGCCTACAGGCGTGTCTGATTGGAAGGTGTTGTTCTTGCTTCTGTTCTTGGCTTGTACTTGTTCCTTTGTTCTCTTGCTGGGCGTTTTTGTAGTTTCTACTAGTACTACTACTGTTAGTACTGTTGCTACTACTACTACTACTACTACTACTACTCCTGCTGCTGCTGCTGCTACTACTACTGCTGCTACTGCTACTACTACTACTACTACTCCTGCTGCTGCTGCTGCTACTACTACTGCTGCTACTGCTACTACTACTACTGCTACTACTGCTACTGCTACTACTACTACTGCTGCTACTACTACTACTACTACCACTACCACCACTACGACTACCACTACGACTACCACTACCACTACCACTACCACTACCACTACGACTACTACTACTACTACCACCACCACCACCACTACTACTACTCCTCCTCCTACTACTCCTCCTACTACTACTCCTCCTCCTACTACTACTACCACCACCCCTACTCCTACTCCTACTACTACTGCTACTCCTACTACTACTACTACTACCACTACTACTACGACGACGACTACTACTACTACCACCACCACCACTACTACTACGACGACGACTACTACTACTACCACCACCACCACCACCACTACCACCACTACCACCACTACCACCACTACTACCGCTACTACCACTACTCCTACTCCCACTCCTACGCATACGCCTACTCCGACACCTACTCCAACTCCTCTACTCCTCTACTCCTCTACTCCTTCCTCCCTTCTTCCCGAAGTACTACACTCATATTGCCGGTACCTAATGACACTGCCTGCAGCTTTTTTCCGTCGTCTACAGTTCTCGTCACAGGACGCACATGGTACTGATCAACCAGTACTCATTGGGTATGCGTTCCATTGGGCACGCGCTTGCTACTCAAGCTGCTTCTGATCTACGGCTCTGTCCTCTCAGGCTTCCACCTAGCGTGCACGTCAACCTCCTTCGCTTCCACCCTGTCTCCTTCCATGCAGCGCTCTGCTGTCAAGCCAGAGGCTCATACATAGTACCTGGCGCTACTTTGCTGGGGGCGGTACTAAGTTGGTATACGGTCAATAGATTGTCAGTAGGTTGTTACAGCAACCTTGCTACACAAGCCGCTTCCGTTTCTTCGTCTTCCTTTCTTATTCTTCTTATTCTTCTTGTCCTTCTTTTCTCTTCTGCTCTCTCGCGGGCTTCCACCTAGAATGCACATCAAACTCCCTTGGGGCCACCTCTCTATGGCCGGCCGGCTTGCCGAAGGCAGCTAAATACTTCAGTTATTATATAAAGCTCCAGAATATGAAACATGCCTTTTAAAGATGCAACACTCCTTTCAAAGAAGCTAAAATGTCCTCGGCTTGGAAAATAACACCATGTCTTTGAAGGAAGAGCTTTGCTCCTCGAGAAGAAAATTGTACACCCCCACTGGCTTCACTCCTTAAAATTAAAAGGACAGTGATCTCCAAAGAAATGCTGCACACAAGATTATCCAGGACCAACTCCAAGCCAACCTTGTCAAGCCCTCTCACTGCAGCTGAGTCTCTCTCATTTCCTGGTTGTACTGGTTCAGGCCAAGGGGGTCACCAAAATTTCCTGGCTCCTTGTCATCACTCTCAGTCCACGCGCCCAACTCAAGGATGCCAGCCACAGCGAAAAGAGCCACAAAGCCATAGCTTCCTGGAGCTGTGATGGAAGCAGCAAGGCCACTTGGAACAGACTCAAAGCCAGGGA
>CAMXCT020000825.1:43006-68006 GCA_947184155.2 Cladocopium goreaui
CCCTTTTTCAAGGAGCCAACACCAGCAGAGCCTGCAACAGCTGAGGTGGTTGCAGTCGCTCCCTTGGCTGCAGCAGCTGCTTTTGCAGCAGCAGCGGCAGCGGCAGCGGCAGCAGCAGACACGGGCTCAGCTCGTCGGGCCATCCGGCTACGCCCGGCAGCCACGGCTCCGACGCCAACGAGGCCCATCAGCGGCAGTGCGCTGCCGAATCCCTGCGATGGGGCAGCTGAGGCACCACGCAAGTTGGCTACGGCCTCAGTGCTCACAGCAGGCCCTGAAGCACTTGGCACAAATGCCTGCGTGGCCACGTAACCACCAGCGGCAAGGCCGGCAGCTGCCAACATGGTGTTGCGAGGGGCCATTGCAACAAAAGTGATTCAGAGGCGCGGGGGCTGAAAATGTGATAGATCTGCGTTCAAATACTGCGGCAATACAACACAAAAGTTCGGTGGTAACGACAAGGCAACGGCACGGATCAAACATGGATCAAACATGAGAAGACATGAATAGACTTGGCCCAGCAGTTCCAATCTGGTTCCTTGTGCCACACATCAATATCTCCTCACAAAATCAAACGGCTTCCAGATCACTTCGGCTCCTACCTTAGATCTGCACCTCAGAACTGCTTCTGATTTGTTTCTCTCTACGTATTTGTTTCTTAGAGCACATCAATTTGGTTTGCAGGTGCTGCGGGCAAGTGAGAAATTGCATTCACAACTCCTGTGGCGTCACAGATTGCCACGCCAATATTCGATGCTTCAGCCGCTGAAAGTGAGCTGCTATAAAAGTTTCACCGACCAAGGACATCTGGATCTCACTAAAAAACAACACGAGGTGCCTGAAAAAAAACAGAAAACTTGGCCTCAACATCATGTATTATCATACACCCTTTGTCAGTGGCTTTCAGCTCATCTGTGCCAAAAAGGGCCAGCATCTGAAAATTTGCAAAACACGCAGACGTTTACAACCCGAACTGCTCAATGGCATCCTTTCCTGTGTACAGCTCCGCAGCAATGATGCCAATAGCCGCGAACATCGCGAAGCGGCCGTTGTTGATTTCGCGCTCCTCAGTATGGTTGCCAATAAAACATGCTATGAATCCAGCTGGCCAGAAACCAAACAAAATCTGCGGCATGATGCTAGAAGTGACTGCGCGTCTGTTGTGAAATACAATGAAGCTTCAAACCAACTTTGTCAAGCCCTCTCACTGCATTTGAGTCTCTCAATAGCAGCAGGAGCCTTTTTCCGTGTCGCAAGCGTCTCAAAGGCATATATCATAAGCAGTTGGAAACAGGTGGAAAAAAGGACTTGGAAAAACTGAAAACTGTCTATTCTTGTAAGGCTTCAGAAAGGACGTTAGGCATCTTTGGTGGCTTATTTTGCAACCTTTCGGACAGGAAATTAGGAGGTGCTTTGCCGTTTTGCAAGCGTCCCAAAGGCATATCATAAGTAGGTGGAAAAAGGAGCTGGAAAAAGCTGAAAACTATCTATTTTAGTAGTTTCAGAAAGGACGTTAAGCTTTTTTGGTGCCTTTCGGGTACGAAATTAGGTGAGGCGTTGCCCTTTCGCAAGCTTTGATTTATGGGATAAAATCTCGGATTTTTGCCTTTTTGCGGGCGTTCCAAAGGCATATCATAAGCTAAGCCACCAATTAAAGGACCGAATAACCCCACATGTCAACTTCCTCCAACAAACTCAAAACAGATGTGACAATGGGATGGGGAGAGATATAGGAGATGGTGGAAGACAGATTGTGTAAAAGAACTGTGTGTGTGATAGAGCTGTGTGTGAAAGAATTGTGTGTGTGTGTGAAAGGTTGTGTGTGTGTGCGTGAAAGAGTTGCAGGTGACACTGATGTGTGTGTGTGCATGTTATGTGTGAAAGAGTTGCGCGTGGAAGAGGGGTGTTTGTGTGTATGGCAATGTTGCGTGTTGGAGTTTGTGTGTTGAAGCTTGCGTGTGTGAAAGAGTTGATGTGTGAAAGATTGTGTGTGAAAGAGGGGTGTGTGTGTGTGAACCATCTGTAAAGATGTAAAACTTCTACTTCCGATTTTACCTGGTCCTTCTTCATTTTACTTCTGGCACGGGAAAAGATGTTAAACTTCTATCCCTGATTCTTGTCGGCATTATTTCATTTCATTTCAAGCAGGGGGGCAGTGCACGACTGACAAACACTGCCCAACGAAGACACTGTCAGTTCGTGGTGATACAGAGCCTGATCAGCTCTGCGTACCTGCACCGTTTTATCATTTCTCTAAATGGCAACCGGCCAAGCCCAGAACCGGCATGTCGAACAATTGGTTTCTGCTTTTCTTTTTTCACTGCACAGTTGTCGCAATTTTTCAAGGGAGGTAACGACTTGGTTCAGATGGATACGTTGCATCTAGCAAGGACATTGAAAGAATTCCTTCGAACTGTTTCTCGCCTCTGGTCACCAACCAGTTCCTGTCAGGTTTAAATGGAGCGTTTTTTGCACGTAAGATGCATTCCACATCAGAATTCGCAAAGATGGTTCTGGGCAAGTGTGTGATTCATGCTGGATTCGTCAGGGTGGCATGAACCCTTCGGGGAATGCTTTTCTAAGCAGAATGTGGATGCAACGACCCGATGTCTGAATTTACATTTTTAATCTAGTAGTTCATCTAAGTAAAGTGAAACAGCCGTTCAGTTTTCAGCTTCTCACCCATCGGTCGAGGGAGTGTTGAAACAGTTGGCCGCTGTGACTGGCCTCACCTTTTTTCAGATTGACCGTTTGCTGCATAGCCGCGACAACAATTTTCTTTTCAAGAGAGTACTGCATTCTTCCACATGTACATCATGTCACATGATCACGACAGGCGTCAGGACATGCCTCTAGGTGTGGTTTTCCTTTTCTTGATGGTCTCTGGTGAGGTTCAATTGTGCACGTAAGTCACTTCTGACTACTGACAGCCGTATATAGGGTTGTGACTTGAAAACGGAGGGCCCTGGAGCCTGATCACGATTCCTGCACGTCATGTGGATGCATCATGTTTAAAGTGGTTTGGTTTTATTTGATTCAACCTGACATCATCCTGCCATGTTCCCTGGCCGCTTTTCCAACATTCCTGAATCTATGTGGAACTTTGGATGGAATCCTCAGTCGATGGGACTTCATGGTCAATTTTGTGGAAGTGATCCAATGGGTCAACAGTCTCAAGCTCAGGCTCAGGCGCAGATCTCAGCACTTCCACAACAGAATGCGATGTTGAATCAACACCTCCACACACAAGCTCAATCTCATATCAACCATCTCCAACAGCTTATTCCATTCCACCAACCTCCACAACAATTTCCACCCACGTCAGCAGCATTCCAATCCACACAACCAACACCAGTGCCACAGGCACCAGATCCACCGGCACCTACGGCCACTCCAGCCAATCAATCTGGGTCTTCCACGACCTTCAATCCTGATGAGATGCTCCAACAGATGAAGTCCACAGTGGAATCCAGTGTTCAAGCAATGGTGGAGAAGACTCAAGAACGTCAAGCCCACCCCACTCCACAACCAAGCCTTCCAGGCGCCACGTCTTCACATCCTACCAGCCATCATCCTTCAACTTTACAACATCCACCACCTCGACAACGATCCTCTCGACGATCCCGTTATCATCATGGATCTCCCACACGGAGACCTGACAAACGTCCAGTCTCCATCCGTCGCAGTCCACGACGAAGACGTTCATCAAGACGTCCCAGGCGCTCATCGAGGAATCGCTCCTGCTCCAGAAGCTCAACTCGTTCCCGGCACGAATCTCCACGGAAAGGTCGGGAGAGGTCCATCACTCTCAGGTCTGCTTCACCTCCACGTAGAGGTGATCGACAACCCGTTGAGGAGTACCATCAACCACATGACTACTCCTCGAATACGCCAACTCTTCAGGCTTCTTCGTGGTGGAAAAGCCAACATTCCACCGGGTACAACAACCCAACGGATGATTCCTATCATCCTGAGCAGTCTTCCAGTAACAAGTGGCAATCGTGGGGCAAGTGGAAGAACTACTCCAAGAATCCCTCTTCCATGCATCAATCTACATGGGATGATTCCAAGAAGCCTTCCAATCGCTATACCACCTCCTCCCACGGCTCTGCCACCAAACCACTCACAGCATTCTCCACCTCCAAGTCAGCACCTCCACGCCACAAGAAAAGCAAGCCTGACACTTCTGGAGATCTCAGTGTCCATACCTACAGGACACATGCTCATCAATCTCCGGGATGGATCAAAAGCAGAATGGATCCGGGCTGTCAAGTTCGGTCTCCGTCATAAAGATCAAATGCAAGCGGCATCGGAGACTTCATATGCCGACCAACCACAGCCAAACAAGACCGTCAACATAGAAGATTTTCAACGAGCTGTGGCCACTCTGCAACGAATTGATTCCAGAATCCCTGCAGAAGTCACCAGAAAAGCGATCCATTTGATTTCCAGCACCAACCTCCTCCCCGTGTTTGACTTGGAGCAATCCTTCATCTTCGATCTACCATCGACGAATATGCTGGCGTTGATTCTCCCAATTCGTGAGATCTCTCGGTTCACCATGCCACCTCCATTCGAAGATGCCCAGAATCATACCTGGGCACTCCTCCACGGCACATCTTGCTGGAAGGAAAAATCAGACCGGCTCACTGGTCGTTCAATAAAAACCTCAGCAGATGTGATATGCCCACCTTTGGAGCCTTCTATCTTGGCAGAGAAATCGCTAAAAGCGACACCTTTCCAGAATGGGCGGCCAAGGACTTGATGGATACCATTCAAAAGAAGGGAAAAGGCCAACAAGAGGTCATCGTTGGGGCAATGTATCGAGGTGCATGTGCTCACACTGCTTTTAAAGCTGGAGGCAATGAAACTGCACAGATTTCAGTAGCTGGCCAAGGAGTGGCCACCACTTCGGAGAAATATACGATTGCCCACAGCAATCATGTCGGCCTGAAATTCATAGCCTTGAAGTGGCAGAACTTGCCAGCGTTCGAAGACGACGGGGACTCGTCCAGCGACGATTACAACTACCGAGTCATCCACGAACGTACTATATAAGGCGACCCACTCAGGACATCGTGACGATCACCATACATAGACTCATATGGAGAATGAGGGGCTTTGTACCATTAGACCATTTTGTCTCTAACCGGAAACCGGCTGCCACATTTCTAGGGAAACCTGGGCACGCTTAGAAAAAACTGCACGGCTGTCTCAATCTGCAGAGAACATTTCATTTCTCTGATTTCATGTTGCAGTTGTGCTTGGGAGTGGCGACACTGCTGCTGATTACTATGCATATTTCTTTACTTTGTGACGTGTTTCTTGAACTTTGGTTTTGGTTTCTTGTTTGAGTTGATTCACTTCTCTGTGTTTCAGTTAACAACCTCTTTCTGTAGAAATCTTTAACTCTCAGTTCCTAGCTGGATCATCTCGAGTTTGTCAAAACATGGCTGACTCTGATCGCTCTCGATCGCCGGCGCCTGTGCGAAATCGAACGCCAGATTACAACGTGATCCACAGATATGCAAAATCCGCTGGAACTTCTTGAAGCAAAAGTCCGACCAACATGGCACGGAAACTCCTCGGCACGAACCGGAGGCAGAGGACTAAACGACTGCGGGAAAAAAGATGCAGCTTCGTCTCGCTGCTATTTGGATCCGTTGATCAGTTCTTATCATTCATGTTGTCCCTTTCTTCCTTTTCTTTCACTCTTCCGTTTTTCTCCTCATTGGTTTGTCTATATACAGTCACTATGGCTCACCCGTCTAGTTACGTATCTATGTCCCTTTCTTCCTTTTCTTTCACTCTTCCGTTTTTCTCCTCATTGGTTTGTCTATTTACAGTCACTATGGCTCACTTCCGTCAGTTGCGTATCTATGCCCCCTGATCGTTCTCGTTCTTGGGGTGATCCGCCCATGGAGCCACCCGACTCCAGACCGACCTCGCAATCCACGTCATCAGGAATCGTGGAACTACACCCCATTGCTCCGTCACACTAGACGGGTTTTGGTCATCATCGACCTAGAACAGGTCCAACATCTTATGTCTGAACATCAAAGTGATGTCATGCAGGCCACCACCTGTGACGCTTTGCCTTCACTTGGCAGACTTGAACAGTACGCACTGTTCACATACAGCTTCTTGGTACCCACGGCCCAGACTCAGATCCTCACTGTTGACACCATCCTCTACTACATCAGTCAGCATATCAACAACACCTGGGGCTTCTACTTGGAACCTTCCTCTATGGATCTTCGTTGGTCTGACTGTACAGGAGATACCTTTGCGCTTCGAAATCATCAAATCCTCATTGATCTGTTACGTGAACACCGTCCTCATTGGACTGAAGGCCAAGAATTTGGAATCATTAATAGGATCAAAGACTTCGACAGCCCCAAGTCAACCGTACATTATGCGCATGAGTTGCCATAAGGCCCTTCCTAACCCTAACATGCTGCCGTGACTCATTGTCGGAAAAATGGCCACCTTGCTGTGTGCATATTCGTGTTTTAATTTCTTTTTCTTTTGATCTCATGCTCCTTCCTTCAAGTCCTTGTGTCTTTGTTTGTCTCAATTTGGCTTAAGCCTGGATCATGACTAAGCGGGATTCCTCATTTGCCGATTTAGAATCCCCACGCAATCTAATGAGCTTCCCACGCCGTCATTCTGCCCAACATGGAAGCGGTGCTGCTTCTTCATCGTCAAATGCTGCTATTTCTTCATCGTCAAATGCAATGTTGTCCTGGGCATACGACACGGTCCCCCCTCAAAGAGGTGCTGAAACAGGACCGACAGTCGAAGCCCATCAATATGGCTATACTGTCCTGGCCCCTTCAGTTCCTCTACCATCTGTCAATCCACCAGGCCCTCCAATGGAAGCATATCCGTTACAATCGGAGCTGTCACAGAACCATCGGGTGCTCCACACTCACATCTTCAAAGAAGTCATTCCACCTCCCCAGTCAGGCCAAGGCAGTCATCTGATGGTGACTGAAGTAGATCAGTATGGAGTTGAACGCAACCGTCAAGTGGAGTTCTTCTTCAATGGAACTGTTGGTCATGCACGCTCCTACAATGGTGGACGCATCAACAGCTGGTCCGAAGCCCGCCTCGCCAATTACTGGCGTCGTCATTACAACATTCCCGAAGTACATGATGAAGATACCTCGTGGACCTCATCGTGGCAAGATCGCCACCGATCGTCTGACAATGCGGACAACACCGCTGGAACCTATGGGGAAGAGCCAGAATCCGAAATGGAAGACGACACTTCAGTGACAGTTGAAACAGGCAATATGCCGATTCCAAGTCAGATCCACCAATTGGCATCTCTGCTTCACAATATTCTCTTGTCTGACAGGGAATATAATGCACCGATCCTTGAGAAACTCGAAACTCCTCCCGCAGATCCAAATGCCAATCCCATCCTGCTTTTCTCGGCAATTGATCTGGCCCACCTTGCCAGCCCAGCCATTTGTCTATCACTTCGCAGACTCTTGCCCAACATGCTCAGAATCATGAACTGGATGACATCTCGGAGATCTCCGACTAGATCGGGCGCGAGCTGAATGTTAACTCCTGAGTTGGGTTGGTAATTAACTCTTGTCACTGGTTTTTTGATTACATAATCCGTTACCAGTTGACCGTATCAGAGCGTGACTCACCTGTCCATTTGTCAAAAAAGCCCTGCGGCAGCAGGGCGTGTGTGTGAACCATCTGCAAAGATGTAAAACTTCTACTTCCGATTTTACCTGGTCCTTCTTCATTTTACTTCTGGCACGGGAAAAGGTGTTAAACTTCTATCCCTGATTCTTGTCGGCATTATTTCATTTCATTTCAAGCAGGGGGGCAGTGCACCACTGACAGACACTCCCCAACGAAGACACTGTCAGTTCGTGGTGATACAGAGCCTGATCAGCTCTGCGTACCTGCACCGTTTTATCATTTCTCTAAATGGCAACGGGCCAAGCCCAGAACCCTCTGCTTTTTCTTTTTTCACTGCACAGTCGTCGCAATCTTTCAAGGGAGGTAACGACTTGGTTCAGATGGATACGTTGCATCTAGCAAGGACATTGAAAGAATTCCTTCGAACTGTTTCTCGCCTCTGGTCATCAACCAATTCCTGTCAAGTTTAATTGGAGTGTTTTTTGCACGTAAGATGCATTCCACATCAGAATTCGCAAAGATGGTTCTGAGCAAGTGTGAAGGGTGTGTGTGGAAGAGTTGCCTGTGGAAGTTTGTGTGTTCAAGTTAGTGCGTGAAAGAGATGTGTGTGTGAGAGACAAAGTTGCGTGTGAAAGAGCTGGGTGTTGAAGTTTGTGTGAAAGAGTTGTGTGTGTGTGAAAGCCTTGCGTGTGGAAGTTTGTGTCTTCAAGTTAGTGCGTGAAAAAGACGTGTGAGACAAAGTTGCGTGTGAAAGAGCTGTGTGTTGAAGTTTGTGTGAAAGAGTTGTGTGTGTATATGAAAGCGTTGTGTGTGGAAGTTTGTGTGTGAAAGAGTTGTGAGTGAAAGACTAAAAGTGTATGTAAAAGACTGGTGTGTTCAAGGTTGTGTGTGTGACAGAGTTGTGTGTAAAAGAGGTGTGTGTAAAAGAGATGTGTGTTCAAGGTTGTGTGTGAAACAGGTGTGTGGGAGAAAGAGGTCTGTGTTGAAGTCTGTGTGTTCGCGTCGATGTCACCAAGTGCCACGCCTGTCACGCAAAACAAAGGTTGATGTCACCAAGCGCCACGCCCGCCACGCAAAACAAAGGTTGATGTCACCAAGCGCCACGCCTGCCACGCAAAACCAAGGTCGATGTCGCCAAGCGCCAGGCCTGCCACGCAAAACGAAGGTTAATGTTGGCAAGCGCCGCGCCTGCCATGCAAAGCGCCACGGCGCCACGGGCGACCAACGAGACCCAGCCCAGTGCTGTAAGCGCCACCCCGGCCACGCAAAACCAAGGCCGATGTCGCCAAGAACCACGCCTGCCACGTAAAACCAAGGCTGTCGCCAAGCGCCACACCTGCCACGCAAAACGCTTGTCAAGCGCCACCCCTGCCACGTAAAACCAAGGTCGATGTCGCCAAGTGCCACGCCTGCCACGCAAAACGAAAGTTGATGTGAGCAAGTGCCACGCCTGCCACGCAAAACGAAGGTCGATGTCGCCAAGCGCCACGCCTGCCACACGAAACGAAAGTTGATGTGAGCAACGCCACGCCTGCCACCCAAAGTGCCACACCTACCACGCAAAACCTATAGGGATGTCGCCAAGCGCCATGCCTGCCACACAAAATGAAGGTTGATGTGAGCAACTGCCACGCCTGGCACGCAAAACGAAGGTCGATGTCGCCAAATGCCACGCCCGCAACGCAAAAGCAACATGGATGTCAATGAGCAAGAGCCACGCCTGCCACGCAAAGTGCCGCGGCGCCCCGGGCGACTAACGGCGACCAAGCAAGCTCTCCACCAGATCCAGCCCAGCGCCATAAGCGCCACACCTGCGATGCACGCAAAGTGCCGCGGGGCCCCGGGCGACTAGCAGCGACAAAGTGTGCCTCTAGATCCAGCCCAGCGCCATCATAAGCGCCACGGTTGCCACGCAAAACCAAGGTCAATGTCGCCAAGTAACATGCCTGCCACGCAAAACAAAGGATGATGTCACCAAGCGCCACGCCTGCCACGCAAAACGAAGGGCGATGTCACCAAGCGCCACGCCTGCCACGCAAAAGCAACATGGATGTGAGCAAGCGCAACGCCTGCCAAAACAAAGTGCCGCGGCGGATTGGGCGACCAGCGGCGACCAAGCGCGCCACCAGATCCAGCCAAGTGCCACAAGTGCCACGCCTACCACGCAAAACCAAGGTCGATGTCGCCAAGTGACTCGTATGCCACGCAAAACGCTTGTCAAGCGCCACGCCTGCCACGCAAAACGAAAGTCGATGTCGCCAAGTGCCGCGGTGCCCCGGGCGGCTAACGGCGACCCAGCGCCCCACCAGATCCAGCCCAGTGCCATAAGCGCCACGCCTGCCACGCAAAACCAAGGTCGATGTCGACAAGGGCCATGCCTGACACGAAAAATCGAAGGTTGATGTGAGCAAGCGCCACGCCTGCCACGCAAAACGAAGGTCGATGTCGCCAAGCGCCACGCCTCCCACGCAAAGCAACATGGATGTCAGCAAGCGCCACGCCTGCCACGCACAGGGCCGCAGCGCCCCGCGCGACTAACGGCGACCAAGCGCGCCACCAGATCCAGCCCAGTGCCATAAGCGCCACGCCTGCCACGCAAAACCAAGGCCGATGTCGCCAAGTGCCACGCCTCCCACGCAAAGCAACATGGATGTCAGCAAGCGCCACGCCTGCCACGCACAGGGCCGCAGCGCCCCGCGCGACTAACGGCGACCAAGCGCGCCACCAGATCCAGCCCAGTGCCATAAGCGCCACGCCTGCCACGCAAAACCAAGGCCGATGTCGCCAAGTGCCACGCCTCCCACGCAAAGCAACATGGATGTCAGCAAGCGCCACGCCTGCCACGCACAGGGCCGCAGCGCCCCGCGCGACTAACGGCGACCAAGCGCGCCACCAGATCCAGCCCAGTGCCATAAGCGCCACGCCTGCCACGCAAAACCAAGGCCGATGTCGCCAAGTGCCGCGCCTGCCACGCAAAACGAAGGTTGATGTGAGCAAGCGCCACGCCTGCGACGCAAAACAAAGGTTGATGTGAGTAAGTGCCACGCCTGCCTCTCAAACAGCCGCCGCCCCGGGCGACTAACGGCGACCAAGCGCGCCCCCAGATCCAGCCCGGTGCTGTAGAGCGCCACGCCTACCACGCAAAACGAAGGTGGATGTCACCCAGCGCCACGCCTGCCACGCAAAGGATTGTGTGTGACAAAATTTTGTGTGTGTGTGTGACAAAGTTGTGTGTGTGTGCGCGTGTAAGATTGGAAAGATTGTGTGTGATAGATTGTGTGTGACAAAGTTGTGTGTGTGACAAATTTGTGTGTGGAAGAATGTATGTGACAAAGTTGTTTGAGTGGGCGGGCGGCAGCGGACGGGCGGACGGGCGGACGGGCGGACGGGCGGACGGGCGAACGGGCGGACGGGCGGACGGGCGGACGGGCGGACGGGATACAGAACCCCAAACAAGAACACAAAGATGTGGGGAAATATACCTAAAGTCCTTTCTGAAACTCTACTAAAAAAGACCGTTTTCAACTTTTTCCAAGTCTTTTTTCCAGCTGTTGCCACCTGCTTATGATATGCCTTTTGTTGTTGTTGTTGTTGTTGTTGTCGTTGTCGTTGTTGTTGTTGTTGTTGTTGCTGTTGTTGTTGTTGCTACTTGCAGCCAACAAGCCCGCCACACAATGATGATATGCATGTGGGAGTAGCTGCACACGACCCCGGAAAGAAAACGCATAATACAGAATAAGAGTCCCAAGGATCCAAAGGGGGAAGGCACAAGCTATGTGCCGCTGGATCACCTCCCAAACAGGAAAACACCACCTAATTGCATGCCCAAAATGTACCACAAGAAGCCACAAAAATTGCCTAGCGTGCCTTCTGAAGCCTTACTAAAACTCATAAAACTGACCGTACTCAGTTTCTTTCCAGCTGCTTTGCGACATCTAGCAGCCAGCGAGCCCACAAGGCACGCTAGCTTTAGCTACCTGGGGGCGCGCCCCTGCCGCCGACCCCCAAAATCCTTCACTCCCACTGTGTTTTCACGTTTTTGGGGGTCCGGGGCCGGGAAAAAAGATGCTAAAATTATAAGATGCTTTTGGAAGTCAATTTTGGACCGTTTTGAGCCATTCTTTGAAGATTTTGATTTTTTTTGCTGCGCTCGGGAAGCAACCATCGTAAAATATAATGCAACAAGTTATCCCCAAAGCTCCCGAGGTCTTTGGATCCCTTAACCAAGTTACCCTTTTCAGGCGTTGTAGACGAAGTAGATCTGCGCCAATGCCAGAGCCCGATCGCCAGGGGGAAGGCAAGCATGATGAAAAAGGGTCAGCAAGAAGACAAAGTCAGTCTTGCATTCACCGTCATCATTGGTAGCTGAGCCCTTGATGCATTCTGTAGCAGCGATTCTGGACGTAGCTTCCAGGCTCGAAACTTCGCGCTCAGCAGCAGGCTTCTTCTTGGCAGCTTGATAGTTGCTGTCGGCGATCAGCTGGATGTAGCCGGACTTGAGGACATCCACCATGTGTTGGCGCGCTGCCAGCTTTGTCATCCCATTGGACTTTGATGGCCACTCTCTTGTCCAGGGAGGCTTGGATGCCATCGCGCTTCAGAAGGTCAAACAGCGCCTTGCAGTCTGTGACAACTGCAGTGTCCATAGTCAGGCTCTTCTGCGCCTCGTCGATCGTGAGCTTGGGCTCCATGATCATCCTGAGGAACATCTTGACCAGCAGCGTCTCTTCTAAGGCACTTGCCATTGACTGGCTTTCAGCTGATAGTGAGCTCCTGTAAGCTTCGCCATGCCACAGTGCAGAACTTGCATTTCTCGCCACGCAGCACCCGCTTGTCGGTGAGGACAATGATGTAGCCTATGATGACAAGTCTTGTCTCACGCCAAAAGCGTTCTTTGGCAAAACGCAGGCATTTCTTGAGGCCTTGCACCACATCGCCAGAACCTTGTGCAAGTTCTCCTGCCAAAAGGCTTGTAGAGGCACATACGGCAGGCATGCCTTGTCCACCAGGCCACTGTAGAGCTAGTAGACCACGGCATTTCTTCTTCTCCTGGTCTGTGAGCTTCTCTTTGTTGTCTCTGCCTTTTGGTATGGTGATCGGGCAGATCTTCTTCAGGTAGGAGTCGTAGCTCACCAGGATCTTGTTGCCATCTCGTCGGAGATCTCCTCCACAATAGGTGATCTTCTTGTTGTCATTGAGCTCCTCCCGCTTGCCAAACTCAAACTCTTGCTTGAGCTTCGTCAGCATGTCCTGGAACTCGCTGGGATCAGGACGTCCAGCGAGCAGCTCGTGATGAGCATGTCATCAACATGGAGGATCAGCAATCCATCCAGTTCACCTTGGCTGTTGTAAAAGGCAAAGGTGCATTTGTCAAGCTCCTGCGCATTCCAACCAAGACGGGTCAGGCGTCTCGATGCTTCCCGAAACCACAAAAGAGGGGCATCTGCCAAGCCATATGCGCTCTTTAGCATGCGCATGTGAACTGGTTGTCCAGGGCCGCAGCCAAGCAGAGGTCCACAGTCACGTGGGAGTAAAACAAGAAGTTCTCGGCCAAAACCAGCAACAGATAGACAAGCGGCTCGAACATCGCCACACCAAACCAGCCATCCAAAAATCGTGGCAATGACCAGCAATGTCATCTTGCCAGCTCGCTGGGAAGTGGGGCTGTTCTTCTCAAGGGAAAACAGGTCAGGGTCTTGGTAACCTCGAAGGACTAGACGCGCTTTTGCACGAGGACCACTGACATGACCATTCTTATCGGGCACACCAGGCTTCCAAGTCAGTACCCATCGTGTGGTCACTGTGCGGTCTTTGGAAATCTGGTTGGCCTTGGGGTCAATGAATTTCCAAACCTTGTTGGTGAAGAAACTTTCCAGCTCCTTCATCTTCGCCTGGATCACCTTCTCCCGGTCGGAGACATTCAGCTCTCTGGCATTGATCTCACCTCGCCCTCGTCGGAGATGATTGGTTGTTGCAGAGGCTAGCCATGCTTCATCCAGCTCAAAGGCGTTTTCGACCACGGTCCAACCATGTGGGAGTGAACCTTTCACCATGTCGACAAACCTTACATCATCAACTGCAAGCTCGTGCCCTTCAGCCTGTTCAGGGACTGGAGTGGCAGCAGCTGTTTCTAGCGCTGCTCTCGCGCGCTTTCTTGGTGATGCATCAGCCGGTAGTTCAGGACGTGGATGATGCAGTGGGTGAGGTGGTCTATCAGGATGTTCAAGAGGCATTGGAAGTTCCGTTGAAACGTCACTGTCTTCTGTTTCTCCTTGGAGTTCTTTCTCTCTCTCTTCTCGCATGCCGGGCATCATGACTGTTACAATGCCTGGAACTTCGGCGGGCATCTCCTCAGGTGCAAACTCTGAAGGTTCATACTCATAACCACTGACTGCTGCAGGAGGGTCGTGGTCAGGCTCATAGAGGTCTTCCAGGATAGGCTCGAGTGGGTCGGTCTCCTTGGCCATGTCCCGGAATTGTGGTTGACCTTGCATGGATCTCTTCAAGATCTCGTAGTGCAGCTTCAGGGTTGATGGGCACGTTGGAACCTGTCTCTTCGACCATTGGACGCACATGAGCAGGTGAACACCGTAGTAAAGTTCCATGCGCCAGCCAATGCACCCCCACTTTGCCACCATCTTGTGAGAATTCACTGGCCACACATCTCGCAGAGCCACGCCACTTGGACTTTTGGCAAATTGCCAGTTCCCTGAATTCTCCTCTCTGACCAATCACAACCTTATCCTTGCCTTCGTAGAACTTCTGGGCCATAGCACGACGCAGCTTGGCATCTGAGTCAGCCTGAAGAAAGGCAATACCAGCTTGAAGACGTCGTTGTTGAGTATGGGCAAAGTTCTATTGATCATCCATCGCATCAATGCCAGGGTTATAGACCTCGGCCATGGGGCTCATGTCCTGTTGAATGGATTTGCCCAAGACCCATTGGGCTGGAGTGTAGCCCTTGGCCCTTGGTGAATGAAAATTGGTTCACCCTTGAAGGCACATAGGTGACTGCTTCCTTCAATCTGGCGATGTTGGCGCCACGTTCAACGTTGTCCACGTAGAGTTCCAGAGCTCGTCGTACGACTTGATGACGACGTTCAACCACACCAAGCCAATTATGTGACTCGGCAGCGGCAACTTCCAAGATCACTCCGTGATCAGAACACCAATCACGTACAGCTTTGGACTCCCATCCTTTGGCTGAATCCACACGAAAATACTTGGGAACCCCAAAGTGTCTGATCGTTCAATTCCCTTCAGGAAGTTGGTGGATTTCTCAGAAGCCAGGATGCGCACGGTGAGGTATCGGGTCGCCTCGTCAACCATAGTGAGGATGCATTGTCGATCTGGTCCAAGTTGAATCCAACTCGAATCCACGACCAGTCGATTGCCAAAGGTTGTTGATGAAATTCCGCCAGACAGTGGTACTTGAAATGGTTTGGCTCTGTGATAGCATGAGCGGCACACATACTTTCGTGCTGCTTCCAGGACATTCTCAGTGGCTTGAACTTCAGTCAGCATCTTCACCTTAAGGTTGCGGCCGAAGGATGGCCCATGTTCTTGTGAAGTCGGGCCACATAGTCGACAGCCCTTGCACCAACACGCAGCTTGAGTTCCTTGTTGGACTTGATGGCGTTGATCTCAGCTTCTTTCTCGTTCAAGTTGATGAAGCTCCTCATCCGCATCGATGGCAGCATGAATGTCATCGGTGGTCTCATCGTCCTGAGTTAAGAAGTATGCAAGTTGGCGTGCAAACTGCCAAGGATAATCTTCAGCAAGCTTTGAACGTCGAACCTTGTCCTGGAATGCAGCCTTCACATGGAGTATGCTCATGGTTGCCAGAGCACACATGAAGACCCATGTCACCTTAGACATTCTTCCGGGTTGTGAAGAGACATGTGGGCTTTCGGGCTGGCAACATTTGTCCTTGATCATTTTCAAGTTCAAGACCCAGTTCGCATTGATCCACATAGGTCGCAAAACCATAGAGCTGAGCCAATGCTCGTGTCTTCCATGCTCTTGGGCTCCATGGATGCTCAATTGTCGCATGTCGACTGCTCTGTACTGCACTTGGTACACCACAGAGACAAAGGTGCGGTGGGTGTCGTGGTTCTCCTGCCTCGCATCGACCAGAAACTGCAATGTTTCTGGACTCCTGTTGGCTGCGAGCTCTTGTAAAGGACTCCACAGCCGGCATTCTGGTGAGATCATCACATCATAGGTTCTTCTTCACGAAGGCGACGAAGGAATGCCTTGCGGTCGGCAGTCTGGAGAAGTCCCAACCTTGGCCATAGCCAAACTTCTCAGCACGACATCCTGGGATCGAGTTGACATAGTCAGACAACCGTCCCTTTCCGCAGTAGAGCTCCCAGACAACATGAGTCTTTCTGGGAGGTTGCATTGCCTCATTCATCATCTCGTTGTGCTCCTTCACCAGAAACTGCGCATTGTAGATCATCTTGCGAAGGCGATTTGGGTGAAGCCTTCGCAATGTCACTGGAGTTCGATTCATTTGAATTCGGAATGCGGGGTGAAGTGAAACTGTTGGATCTCTGGTCATCTCAGCGCCTTCTTCTCCTTGAGGTGCAGGACGCATAGCACTTGGTGTCCAGGAGCTTGGAGTCTCATGCATTGATTGCGCAGTCTCATGCACTGATTCGGCAACTACTGCGCTCTCCAGAGACTCGTGCGCTGGGTGCAGGCCAGAGAGATCATCATGAGATGCTTCCTCTTTGACAAGAATGTCCTTGACTTCCATGATTGTATCATCTTGCAAGCAGCTCAAGGGAAGTCTGTTGTGCACGTTGATGTGGTCTTCAAAAGTCGACCGGCATGAGGATCTGGGGTTCGGAGGTGTCATCCTTGAGGGTGTAGTCTTCCATGAGGTGGATGATGTGTTCACCTTTGGGCCCAAGATCCAAGGGTTTCCACGTGTTGTCGCCGGACAGGTAGAGGTCGGCTGCATAGTCAATCACCATGTTGGGCTTCTTCATGAGGGGTCGTCCAATCAAAATTGGAGCGTCACCTTTAATGACATAGCAGAGAATCTTCTGCTTCTTGCCGCCAATGAACGTCGGCAGCATGCAGCACAAGTTTGTCACTTCTCGTTGGCTATTGCCATATCGAAAACCCTTCTCACACTGGAAGACCTCGACATCGATCTCCACGTTGATCCCCTTGTTGCGCATGTACTCGATGTAGTTGCAGATAGCCTTGCAAGAACCCAAAACTGAGGCTGCTCCTCCATCTTGGACAGCTCGGTCATTGGGCTGGTTCTCACCAGCTGCATTCACATGCGGACATCAGCATCTTCTGCATTGCCGGCCTTGCGCTTCTTGCTGTCAGCGGAGCTAGCTGGACAGCCTTTTGCTCGGTGACCAGACTGGCCACAGCGCAAGCACAGCGATTTTCCAAGGGCAGCTTCGGCAAGAGGCTTTGCCGAACCCTTCTGAGGTGGGCTCTTTCCAAAGGACTTTCCTTTGCCCTTGCCACGGGCTTTCGACTTGCCCCCCAGACTTGGCTCCTTTGCCATCGGTGACGGGGCTTTGAACCATTGCAACCACAGGGAAAAATCCCCTTGATGTGCGAAGCTTGTTGAGCCGGTGCTTGGCCTCGACATAGGACGCAAAGATGTTGTCATGCTCCTCAACGTCGTAGATGGCATCGGGGTAGGGCTCGTCCACCTTCTCGTCAGGGTCATAGTAGTACTCCTCCTAGGCGTCGATGTGATAGTCATCGCGCAGTATGCATCATCATCCCAAAACTGAGAATCTTCATCAGCATCATCATCGCCGGCCCGGTAGGCAGCCTTGTAGGTGGTGTTGCCCTTGTGCCATCTGCTTGAGGCTGAGGCAGATGACTCCAGTTTGCTGTCTTGGCCTATGATGAAGTTCATGGATTTCATGACCCGATCAAGGGTCAATCCATCTCCGCCCAACTGTGTCAGCACAAGTTGCCGTTGGTCTTTTGTCAGACCACTCCTTCTCAGAAACCACAATGCTCTCACCTTCTCGGTCTGGTACTGCTGGACTGTGTGACCGCTTTTTCGTCGAAGCCTCACGAAGTACGCCTCGAAGTCGGCAGGCAACTCCGTGAGCGGGTCAAACTTGAAAGCCTTGTCCAACCGGTCAAACACAGTCTTGTAGGCCGTGTCCTTGGAGAAGTCCTCGATGGACAAATCTTCGATGCAATCCCAGGCTTGGCCCTTCAACAGCGTGACAATGTTGAAGACCATCTCGCTGTCTCGCTTGGCCAGCTTCATCTTTGCAGCATAGATGTCACATCGGCATCTAAACTCCTTGTAGCCCACCTGCTTGCCGGAGAAGGTCGGCACGAAGTTGTCAGCCTTTGCCATGAAAGGCTCATCACCACCAGCTGCAGCACCATCAGCCGTCGGCATTGCTGCAAACAGTCCTATTGCCTTTTTTTGGCAGCCAGTCAAACCGGCCAATGCTACCAACAACAGTTATCCCCAAAGCTCCCGAGGTCTTTGGATCTCTGAACCAAGTTACCCACACCAGGGGTTAGAGGCGTAGCGCCCATTTGACTCTTCGGCACCGCGGTTTGGTTCCCACCCTGCAGCCACACGGCGACGTCAGTCGCTCCCTTCAGACGGTTCACGGGTGAACTTGACACACTGTTGTTGTCATTTTCGCATATGGAAATTACATCTTGCAACATGGTGAAAACTGCGTAGATACCAGTGTTTTTGCTAGGCACTGGCAAAAAAAACATTGTAAAGGCAAACAACATCGTAAATACCGTGGTTTTTGGCTTCCGCGGCGCAAAACACATCGGTATTTGCGCCGGGGGTTTCAAAAATATGCGAAAACACCGCCTATTTGCCGATTTCTGGGGGTCCGCGAAAATGCGAAAATAAGCTGTGTTGCAACGACGACGACGACGACGACGACGACGACGACAACAACGACCACGACCACGACCACGACCACGACCACGACCACAACCACAACCACAACCACAACCACAACCACAACCACCACAACCACAACAACAACAACAACAGGCATATCATAAGCAGGTGGCAACAGCTGGAAAAAAGACCTGGAAAAAGTTGAAAACGGTCTTTTTTAGTAGAGTTTCAGAAAGGACTTTAGGTATATTTCCCCACATCTTTGTGTGGGGTTCTTGTTTGGGGTTCTGTATCCCGTCCGCCCGTCCGCCCGTCCGCCCGTCCGCCCGTCCGCCCGTCCGCCGGTCCGCCCGTCCACCCGTCCGCCCGTCCGCCCGTCCGCCCGTCCGCTGCCGCCCGCCCACTCAAACAACTTTGTCACATACATTCTTCCACACACAAATTTGTCACACACAATCTTTGTCACACACAATCTATCACACACAATCTTTCCAATCTTGCAGGCACACAGAACTTTGTCACACACACACACAAAATGTTGTCACACACAATCATTTGCTGCAAGTAGCAACAACAACAGCAACAACAACAACAACAGCAACAGCAACAACAGCAACAACAGCAACAACAGCAACAACAGCAACAACAGCAACAACAGCAACAGCAGCAACAGCAACAACAGCAACAACAACAACAAGAAGAAGAAGAAGAAGCACAAAAAATGCGACAAAAAGATGTGCGGTAAGATGGTTACAAGCTGCAGTATGACAAGAACATCACACTGTGCTCTGCACCTGCGCGCACGCAGAGCACATGTACTATACATAACCCTTATGGCACCACCGATGTGCGAAGCTCTACAATTACCGTGAAGAAAGTGGCATAAATTCTGGTCTGCTTTCATCTGTTCTCCTTATATACAATGGCATCATCTTCAACATGTATAACATGCACCAAATGAGTCACACAAGCTTATTTGAACCCTGGCCAGCTCTCATGCCCCGACATGGTCTTCCAAATGGCTTGGGGGTGCTTAGGGCAATATGTTTCTGACATGTGTCTGACCAAAGCTTACGTCAAACCTTTCGCACTAATTACGAAACCCAGGCAAAGTCGCACGACTTGATCGAATTTATGCCAGCCCAATACCAGACATGCAAAAAGGAATTTAGAACGCTGTTCAGATAAGACTCTCTCATTTCCTGGTTGTACTGGTTCAGGCCAAGGGGGTCACCGAAGTTTCCTGGCTCCTTGTCATCACTCTCAGTCCACGCGCCCAACTCAAGGATGCCAGCCACAGCGAAAAGAGCCACAAAGCCATAGCTTCCTGGAGCTGTGATGGAAGCAGCAAGGCCACTTGGAACAGACTCAAAGCCAGGGAACTTCACATAGTGTTGCACCACTGCACCAAGGGCTGCCATCATCGCAGCGCGGCCATGCTTGATTTCAGCAGCACGAAGGTTGCGGAATCCGGCCTCATCGCCCTTCTTGCAAAACCCTGCCGGGTCAAAGAAGCCCAAAGGAGCCATAGCGCCAATCTGGGTAGCAGGGTCAAAGCTTGAACTTCCTCCACCCTTGCCTGCAACGGTTTCCTCTCCCTTTTTCAAGGAGCCAACACCAGCAGAGCCTGCAACAGCTGAGGTGGTTGCAGTCGCTCCCTTGGCTGCAGCAGCTGCTTTTGCAGCAGCAGCGGCAGCGGCAGCAGCAGACACGGGCTCAGCTCGTCGGGCCATGCGGCTGCGCCCGGCAGCTACGGCTCCGACGCCAACGAGGCCCATGAGTGGCAGTGCGCTGCCGAATCCCTGCGATGGGGCAGCTGAGGCACCACGCAAGTTGGCTACGGCCTCAGTGCTCACAGCAGGCCCTGAAGCACTTGGCACAAATGCCTGCGTGGCCACGTAACCACCAGCGGCAAGGCCGGCAGCTGCCAACATGGTGTTGCGAGGAGCCATTGCAACAAAAGTGATTCAGAGGCGCGGGGGCTGAAAATGTGATAGATCTGCGTTCAAATACTGCGGCAATACAACACAAAAGTTGGGTGGTAACGACAAGGCAACGGCACGGATCAAACATGGATCAAACATGAGAAAACATGAATAGACTTGGCCCAGCAGTTCCAATCTGGTCCCTTGTGCCGCACATCATCATCTGCTCACAAAATCAAACTGCTTCTGAAACTTTTTCATCTGTGTATATAATCGTCTCCCACATCAAGTCTGTCCATGTCTATCCTACTTTGAGAAGCAGTGGGACTAGCCCTACTGTGCTCCTTCTTTGTCCTAGTTCTTGAAATGCATGCCAGACGTGCAGTCGATGGTCCTCTCATCCTCGTAATACGGAGCTACAACCATACATACAAAGACCATGCTGATCTACGATGACTCCTAGGACAAATTTTGCCTGGCAGTATATATTGAGTTTAAGGCGATACGTTTGCACTTCAGTCAAATCCAAACAAACTGTTCGGTGCTAAAGCAACAGGAACAATGCTATGCACGTGCAAGGTTTGCTGATTTGTGTCCTCGGATGCCAATCCCTGTTGTCAGCCGAGTACGAAATCAAAAGATGTCTTCTTGCCATCACAAGCCAGAAGATGCCTGCCTGCCATCGCAAGACGAGGAAACTGGAACAAAAAA
The DNA here is from genome assembly GCA_947184155.2 of Cladocopium goreaui. Classification (NCBI taxonomy): domain Eukaryota; class Dinophyceae; order Suessiales; family Symbiodiniaceae; genus Cladocopium; species Cladocopium goreaui. The sequence goes on from CAMXCT020000825.1 coordinate 64,187, forward strand.
ACGCTATAGCGAGAGTGAATGTGCAACAAAACACAAGACCCTCTGTTCTTAATTGAGGAATGCTCTGGCCAAACATGCCCAGCTAACCAGCGCACCGATGTTTGAACGAAATTTGGGCGTGAATCCAACATGGTCTTGCAATTTTCAAACTAAACCGTTCGAAGAGTTAGGCATGTATTATGTATTGATTGTATGATCATGTGTTGAATCATGTCTGCAAGATTCTGCCTGCACATAGGCGTGTTGAGTTTTTGACAGCAAAACGTTGAGGGTATCTGGTTTACCAGGAAGCGCCCGAGTGCATGAGAAGCTCAGTCAAACCTCCCTCAGCTTGAAAGGAGGGAGCGGCTGAGCGACGAAGGTGATCTGGACATCTCTGGACCCTGGACCCTCGTCCACACACGTCGCAAAGTGCCAGTAAGATCAGTGAGACCTGTCTTCATAAGTATGACCCCGTGGGCACACTCGAACTCCGAAACGAATGACGATCAAACATGTCAAAACTTGATATACTATACATGCTGAACATTGCTGACCCATGTACTTGTCAAAAACATGTCCATAGTAAAGCCTTACGCAACGGTAGGCCTTGCACAAGTGGACTCTGTGGGCACAGCAATCAGCCAATGAGCCGCTTTCACTGAGCCACTTTCACTGCGGATGCTTCGCAACTTTGCAACAGGTCTCCCCCTTTTCAGGAGACCAAGGTTGCTCCAATGATGCAGCCACTGGGCATGGGGGCAACGGCCCCTCTAAGGCTACCCCCAGTACTTTGGCGTGCAACTCATTTTCATGACCTGAAATTGCATAGCAATTCAGCAAGACCTTATGAGCCTTATGACATATGAAGAGTGAAGTCAGCTCTAGGGTGACTCAACAAGCGCCTATTTGGTGGTCAACTTGAGCTTCGCACCAACAAAAGATCTAGCGATGGGCTCACCTTAGCAACATGGCAGGTGAAGACTTCTTGAGACTTTGCTGCGAAATCTTCACGGCATAGTACTGCAACAGTAGCAGTAGCTTTTGAACCCTCTTGAGTCAATTGATGTTGAAGGAGGTCGAAAGCTCATGGTGTGAAGTCTGTCTGTTGTTCGTGAGAAGGTTCGCTTCATCAAGACCTTGAGAGTTGAAGTTGCTTTTGCTTTCGCTCGATATTGGTTTATCTGGTTACCCCTCGTGCACTAGTACCATTCTGCGAAATCTCGGCAATGGCGCAATGGCATGAGATGGTATCAGCATGTATCAGCCATATCACCCAATCACCCAGGCCAAATCCAATCCATGTTATGCCAATGTTATGCCAATGTTATGCTGCTTTTCGAGGAAAGGCTACCTGCTCTCCAGGCGACCTGCACTTCCGACCATTGAGTCTCTGAAGAAGTCGTCTGCAGATAACAGTGGTCTCAGCACCGGATTGCTGGACAGCGTGCTCCGTTTGCACCTACCCCGTAGCAAAGTCTTCTTATCTTTACACAGGTTTTGTTGGAAACATATACAATATTATTAATATTATACAATGATCCACATCATGACATGCTGTCTCTAGATCTTGGCATCTGCGAGTGGAAACACGTTTGGTTTGCTTCACTAGAAACGCTGAACTGCCTCTCCCCTCCAGTCTATGGTCGGATGACTCGTTGGAACAAATATGACAGAAAGAAACTTGCCTGTGATTTCACATGAGATGGGCCATATCCGGTATGTCTACGTCACCTGCCTTGGCCCCAGACATCATCCCACGCTTCCTCCAAGAGTCGTTGCTCTTCTTGACTCGAAACCACCTCTCAGAAGGTACGGTGCGATTTGGTGCGCTGTCCAAACATCAGCGAAATGGCCACTGCCCACGGTGCCATGGTCGCTTGTGCCGGCACAGCAACGTGTCGCATTTGCTGTGGCACAGAATTCAGAGAATTCCTTTGTGCCATAGCTGCCACAGCTATTCCACAATATTTGCCTGTCTTCCCTTTCGAAGTGGAATATCCTCCAGCAGAGCTTCAGCCTTGGGGAACAATTTTGCTGGCAGTGTTCACAAGATATCTGTGCCAACTCCTGGAACGCAACCACATCAGCAAAGAATGCTGACAAAAGAGTTGTACAATGTTTTACACATGTATCAAAAATTATCAAAACATCACAAAGTATGTAATCTCAAGATTGCTCCACTCGCTTTCACGCAGAGAAAAGCGCAATTGCTCTGCTCAAGGAAATCTCGACTCGGTTCTGGACAATGTCCTTGACACCCCTCCGCTCTACTGCAGCCTTGGCCTTGAAACCATTGGAAACATTTGGAAACCCCATCATGTATGCAGGCACATGCTATTAGAAGGTGTCATAGCACATGCTTGCAAATGCTTGCACTATATACCTCATCGATTCTAGCGCCCGAGCCAATTCAAATCAAACAGTCGGTTCTTTAAGTTCACAAGAATTCACAAGAATGTACTCGGCACTTGAAATTCTGCGGAAAATGCAGCGAGATTTGTTTTTCAGCCTAGCTGTCAGCCAGCTGGACTGCTGAGCGTCAACCATTTCTACAATTCAGAAACCAATCGGCCTCGGTGTCAAAAGTGAGACCATGAAGGCAGCGCAACGAGGCTTCCAAGAGTCGCGGAGCCTAGCGAAGGGAGATGAGCAAGGCATTGACTCTCATGTATTTTTATATATTTACTCACCTTTACACTGTACTTTACACCAAGCTGGGCAACTGGAGTAGCTCAGTAGCTATTTTAGCCAGGACGAAAGTAGCTATAACCAGGACGAAAGTCCAAGTATGTCCAAGAGCACCACAGAAATGCATCTCGCTGCTAACTGCAGGAACAAAGTGATTTCTCTGGAGATCGACAGATTGTTGAAACGCGTTACTGCTTTGCGCTGCAACTTCCGAGCCTGGCAGGGCACCTCCGCACAACGAGCCAGTACATCCACGCCTGGTGCAGAACGTGGATAGTTTCTGTCCACTGGTCCTCCACGCGGTCCACTCCAAAATAACGTCGCGCTGACCGGAACAGTACGTAACAGTGTAACAGTACGTAACAGTACTCTGTCTGTGAAAGTCCACTTCAAAACGAACAGAAATTCGCCGGCCTCCAGCCACACAGAATTCTCTGGGCACAGTCCGAGACAACCTAAGCCAGGGCATACTTCCCAGACTCTCATCGTCTGGTTTGGCCACAAGCTTGATTTGCAAGATTGAGTTAGAGACACGGCGACACAAGAAGTGACGAGTGGTCGCAAATTGAAAGTTCGGATAGCATGGCGTGGTCAAATTTGTTTCGAAAAAAAACTGTGGAAACTACTTTTCGAGAACCCTTAACGCAGCCAAAGCAGTGCCACTGCCATGGCGCCTGGAAGCAGTGGGCATGGGGTATGCTCACATCCAAGTCCATGAAATTCATGAAATGCATTGAAATGCAAAAATTGTTTGAAATAGTTTGAAATTGTTTGAAACTGTTTGAAATTGTTTGAAGTGTTTGAAATTGTGGCATTTGTTCAAGAGCACAGCAATTACCAGCACATTGCGTGTCCATGGGGTCCAAGTGAATTCCAACACAGGACACACCTGGTCTGTCCTGGATTGGTCCGGTCTCACCATTTCGTTCATCTATTTCTGTAGAGTACTGTAAAGCATTTCAGAATCGTCTATGCATCTGTACACATTGTAGGTTTAATGTATGTATGTATTCATGCATGTATGTATGTATATGTATATGTAGATGTATATGTATATGTGTATGTATGTGTATATATGTATGTGTATATATGTATGTGTATATATGTATGTGTATATATGTATGTGTATATATGTATGTGTATATATGTA
>CAMXCT020000825.1:70506-206627 GCA_947184155.2 Cladocopium goreaui
ATGGATTTGTGTATGTATGTATGTATGTATGTATGTATGTATGTATGTATGTATGTGCGAATCGGGGATTACCTGCCCGATTATGTTCCTGTAATTGATGTTGATGCTCGTTGTTGCAATGACGACTTCACGAAGGCGACAGCTTCTGCATGGCGTTCCTTTTCTCTGTTGCTGCAGTGGGTCTTGAGCCAAAGAGGCCGGTCATGGATGCCCCTTTGGTGCTGGATCCTAGAGTGCATGATTGTGCAAATATACAGTGATCCGTAGCCTACACTCTATTCGCACCCCCCACGCATAGCCAACTTTGTTGGCTACGCGCAAAGGAGTGTCCTTTAAATTGATCCACTACACTCGCAGCTGTTCATTTATTGAATTATGGAGAGCTAAAGTCCGTTCGGAACTTCATATCTACATGGCGGCTTGCTACAATCTCTACCAAAAGATAAAGGTTCTGTTCACGTGCATGTAGACACGACGTAGTCGGTGTCTAACATTGAGGTTCATCCGATGTGGCGTAGCCAGCATGGAGTCTCACTCAAGCATGTGAATTAAAGAAATCAAAATACAAAGTTGGCTATGGAATTAGAAGTTTACCTTCCCATTCCTTCGTCGGTTGAGATGTAGACCGCTGTAGAAACTCAGCGTCTCATGCAATGATGTTCAAAAAAATGTGTGGTTCTAAATTAGCCGGCTCAGAATCCTCTCAGAAATCATTCGAAATGAAGTAGAGGTAAATCTCGAGCAATGATTGCACCCTCGCATCGTCAGGTTCAATCAGGACCTATGCAGAGGTCAGATCGCTTAATCATCTATATCCCCATCCATAGTATCCCTGATGATTCCAGTCTCCGCCACGGTGTGAATAAGATTTTCCACCTTTTCCTTGGTCTTTTCCACCCTTCTTTGGCGGGGTCACTGGAGCTTGTTTTGGCGGAGGAGCGGTTTCAACTGTTCTCCATGTTGCTGACGATGATGCTTTCGCTTTTGACATTCTTCCCAATGCTGGTGCTGCTTTCGGGGCTGCTTTTGATTTGCCAGCGGCTGGGTTAGTACGTTCACGATCAGCAGGAGTTGGGGTATCAGCAATCGCAAGTATGTGGGCGTCTGTCATGTGGATGCCCCACCTTGGTCGTTGATCTTCCCGTTGCTTGATGTGATTGTAGTCATCGATTGCATCATATAGCTTCTGGAGTAGAGGTCGTGGCAATTGTCGGCCATTTTGAAGGATCAGGTGTAAAAGTGATATTCTTCGAAGTGGTGGACGAAGAGCACACACAATGTCAACTGGGTTCAGTGTGATTGTGTCTTGAAAGTCGACGTTCCTGAAGAAATAAACAGCATTTACCCTATATGCACCTGCAATGATTCTTCTGACCAAGACGTCTTGTCGGTCAAGGGCGTCGCGGGCCGCTGTGGTCTTTCTCATCTCATCCATTGTTGTGTCACGTTTCGACAACTTCTCCATCTCCTCATCAAAGAAGATATTTTGCAAATCATCATACGTGTAGCCACATTCAAGGGTATATATGAGAAGTCTTTTGAGTACCACTGCCCCGTAGTATGCATTGACGAATCCCTCTTCTCCGATGTCGTCCTTTTGATTTGGTCGGCCGATCTCTTTGTAGAGCTCTTTCATCTGTTGTACAGTTGGTTCAAGGAGTTCACCATTTTCATCCTCGCCCAGGTAAGGTGTTCTTGAGTCCAGGTCCATCCTGAATTTCTGGTTCTGTTGAAAATGTTTCCATGCCGTCTCGATGTCTCCACAGAAGTTCCGTTGGAATAGTCTGTAGATCCTGACGATATGTAATCCAATCTGCAACAGGAGGATCTTGATGAGCTCTGGCTGAGCATCTCCAATTGTGCAAGGCTCGATTGGTAGGACCTTTGATCCAAATTCAATCCGCTGCATCCACTTGGGGTACTCAATCTCTGCATCATGAGCTTCTCCAGCCTCGTACTCTTCAATGTTGATTTCATCGACCGCTGCTTCTTCATCATCATTCTCGTCGGTCGGTTTTCCTTCTTGATTGAGAAATTCGTCGACCTCATCTTGTTCTCTGAAGTCTCTTTTCTCATCATTGATGTCGCCCTTCTTCGAGGCTTGATCATCATTTTCTTCTTCTGGTTGATTTCCTTGTTCTGGACTTTTCATGGTGACGTCATCATCATCTGGCATCGCCTCATCGTCATCACCATCACCAGTCAAATCGATCTTCACCTCCTCCCATGCTTTCTTGACATGGTCTTTGAGATCTTCTTCTCGATGATGTGATTCGGCACTTGGTACTGTAGCCACGGTGATCTTGATTCGTTTCCTCCATCCATGGCTCACCAAAAATCCTTTGCACATCACACAAATCGATAGTGGTGCGGGGGTTTCCATCAGACATGCGGGGCATAGTCGATGGTCCTCCTTGCTGGGATGATGAGTGACTGCCAACAATGATATTGCATCATTCCAATCCGGATGTCCAGGGAACAATCTGTGAGTTTGACTGAAGTGACCGGTCCTAATATCGACAAGTTTTCGAAGCTCGTCCAGATCGGGTGATGATTCATCAGGTACAATGTTCCCAATGAGCTTGTCAAATCGTTCAAGGGTGGCCACCCTCTTTGCTCCTTGCACAGAAAGAACAAGTTGATCTCTTCCCTTTGTGATCATGAGACGGTAGTAGTCCTTTTCCCTCCAATCGTAATACCAAACTGCATCGAATGATTCGAATGGAATTGTTTCTTGGACCAAAATGTGTCCGTCTGCTGACAATCTAGGGGAGAACTTGGCGATGGAATCGTACGTGATGTAGATGTAGACAAGATCAGTTTGTTCAATCTTCCTGAACCTCAGCACCATCTGACTTCGTACGTCCCATGGCGCGAATGGCACGAAGAACGTATTGATGCGATCGCCTCCTCCTCCGGGACGTAGTCCTTCTCTGAAGATTTGAGCGATATTCTCAAAAGTGGTGCAGTGAAATCCTCCTCCAAGAGTGTATCCGACTCCAGGGTTCATCTGATAGGAAGTCTTCTTGTCTTCAATGCGAACACCGCCTTGAACTCGTGAATGTGCCATAGGGGCTCGGATTGCCACCGGCCAAAGCCAAATCTCTCGATCTGCTGTGCCAATTTCCAACCTCAGTGTTTGTCGATCAAGTCTCGATGTCAATCCATCATTGAAGTTGTTCATGAGATGTTCCAACTCAGCTTTTGTGACTTTGAGTCCTAGCACTTGAGCTCGGATTCTTTTCGTTTGCTTGTACTCAGTGAAAATCACTCTCTGGAAATTGTTCCACCTCTCAACAAGTATCGGGTAGTTGACATAGGTCGTTCCAGCCAATGTATGTTGGTCTCTCCAAATGGCGTCATACTTCAAGATCGACTCAACATTGACCCAACCTGCCTCATCGCATGGTAGTCCTCGGTGATTTCGATTGTCTTTGACGCAACCCACGGAGTGGCGTAGCGCTGCATTGAATCTTTTTGACAATTCGACTATCCATTGCGGGTTTTCCCACTTGTTGCCCATCCACTCATTCTCGCCATATCGATGCACCTTGCACCAGCCCATTCCCAGATATTCTTCTCCGTTGATGCGAGCAAGTTGAAGTTTACCGATGTTGTGGCCATGTGTGAATGGTTGGATGTACTTGAAGTTCCAGTTGTTTCCATGTTGTGTTCTTTCTTCAGTAAGCCATTTTACATATTCATCATGATCAAGTGGATTCCAAGCGTTCAGCTCTTCAATGGTCGGCAAAACAGGCGGGGATTCCTCAGCCGCACGTTCAATCAGTAAATCAAGCTCATGACGATTCTTCACACCTCGGCTAATTGGGTTGACTTCGACACCATTCACTAAGTATTGTCCTCCTTCTTCACGATCTCCAATGTCGTACATAAAGGCTGACTGACTGTAGAAGCACTTGGTCACTTCCTCTTTCTCAGTGAATCTGGTTCTTCCCCAACGTTTTCCTCGCGGCATGACATTCTTTGGGAGCTTGTCTTTTCTGCCTCTGGTCGCAGCTTTGGATCTTTCGGATGATGATGGGGATTTGGACTTCTGATCCATGATCAATCTCATGCGCCAAAGGGTGTCCTTCATTTTCTCGTCATCTGGCGTGGTGCATTCATCAATGTCATGCGTTCCACCACAAATGAAACAATATTGGACAATCGACGCATCTGCAATCAGTTTCTCAAATCGATCACGGATGTCACGCACCTCAGTTCGGCGCTTCTTCGCTTCCGAAGGTTGGCCCCCCATGTCATCTTCCTCCTCCTCAATCTCGATGTCACCAGCTCCGGCATCAGTTTCTCCTGAAGCTTGTTCTGTTCGAGGGCCCCGCGCCGTAGGCGTCGTGGTCTCCTCATCAGGTTCATCACCTTCATCCACCTCTTCATCGCTTGATGAGACCTCAATCATTTCAGGGTGGTCATCGTAGTTGGCTTTTGGGAGCACCGGCATTCTGGTGATCTTCTTCTGCATGAGTAGGTCGAAAATTCCCGCTTCTTTCAAGATTGTAATCACCATATCGTTCTCGACCGGTGGGATGTATGCTTTCCTGGATCGGTTTCGCTTTGTGTTGATGGTGTCGGTAGGTCGACATGAACTGCTGAATAGCCAAAACGACTCTTCCAGTCCAGCGAGGCAATTGTCAAGGTTTGCCCCCCATCCAGCGAACATAGTAGGAAATTGAATACCCAGGTCAAGCATTCCAAGCCAGAATTCGAAAATGTCGCCGACATACTCAGCTGTTGCGGTTGGATTGATCATTGATTCGATCTCCTCTTTGGTCAGCACGGTCTTCATGTAGTCATGATAAGCGACGTTTCCACCATCCCAAAGCAGTCTGTAAAACCATCGCATTCGGTGCATTCCACCTCCGCAATCCCCTGTTCGAGTTTCACGTTGCACAGTGAACTGGGGTAACAGGTCTCGTCTGCATTTCCCTTTCACCATGTATGCAGGCATTCGGATGGCACCTCGATGTGATACCTGCTTGAGCACATCACTTGTCGTCCTGTATCCTGAAAGCATTGCAAGTGTCGCAGTGACCAGGAATCCACGGAGGTCCTTCTCGGCTTCCATCTCTCTCCAGTCAACGCACTCATTGTAAATGTTGAGCAGTCTTGCAGCTACTCTTGCATCCTGTGAAAATTCATCCATCCCGATGTCTTCAGTACCGTAGATTGCCGCTCTCGTCCAGTTGCTTGCGCAATTCAGGCATCTTGTGCGGTTCTCAGTGCAGGTATTCAATCTCGAATCATTCTTGTGAAATCCTTTGCACACATCGCACATCAATTCGGAATCTTCGGTGACCTCGACCCAATGCTCATCCACATCTGTCAGGGGCTCCGGGGTAAATACTCCTCGTCGGATGTCTGACCATGCTCTCCTCTGGACCGCATCCTTCATGTGTTTCATTCCTCCAATGATGTTTGCTGATCCAGCCTGAGCATCTGTGACCTCTCCAGCACGAATGCTGGGAATGACTCGTGGATGTTCTGTGCATCGTTTGATGGTTTCAATGTCAAATCCGGTGTTCTTCACATGGACACATTCTTCATTCAGGTCATGGACTGTATCATGATCCATTGCACAATGTAAGAAGACTTTCTGTCGCATCAATGACTTTTCAAGCATAGCCCAAATGACTTCCTTGCCTTCACCTTCTTTCCAATAAAAAGGCTCACGTCCACAAGCATATATCTGTTTCCAGAATCTTTCATTGGTGGAGTGAATAATGCCCTTTTCCTTCAAGATTCTTGCAAGCTCCTCGGCCATGGATACAATCGAAGATTGGGACCCAAGAAACCGGGCGTCTCTCAGAATGTTGACGAAAATTGGAAGATGTGCTGCTTGGCTGATTTCAGTGATGATCTCTGCCAATTTGGTGATGAAGTCTGCATTTGGCATCAGTATGCGAGTTTGTCCTCTGAAAAGTGCTGCAAAAGAGATCCAAATATGAACAGTGGCACTTGAAAATGCGTTTGCGTTGGATCGTAGGAATGTCAATGCATTCGTTGCCAGTTTCAGGAAGTCCTCGGGTTTCTCCAGAGATTCATAGGGAAGTTGGTACACCTTGATGGAAGAAAGACCCATGTTGTCGAGCCCAGCCTCGATGTCGTTGACTATTCTTGAGCTAGATCTCGTTTGATAAGTCAAATCCGTCAAGATGAGAGCTTTGTTGTTTCTCACTTGTCCTCCCAATTCATCCCATTTGTCCAACCAAGGTTCCCCAATGATGAACTGTCCAATCTTGTTTCCCAATCTCTTGAGCTTGGCACGAATCCCGCCCTCCACCGTCTCTTCAATGCCCAATGTCAACATGGCTAGGACCTCCGTCACTGGATATCCTTTGCACCTGACAAATTCTGTGGTCGTGATGATGTAGTGGTAGAGCTTCAGCCATTCAAAGTCATTCTCATTGACCATGTGGGAATCAAGTTGGCCTTCTGTTAGCATGTTGAATGATAAGGCAGCATGAAATGTCAATCTTCTCAAATACTGCTTCCAGATCAAATTGGATCCATACTTGTGAGTAGTGTGAGGGCCCTCTACGATTGAAAGTACAAAATCTTTGCCGGATCGCAGGAATGCAATTCGTTGTTCCTCACGAGCATAGTCTTCGGCAGCATGGAGACGCACTTCCACGGTTGAAGGTTTCCTCCTCTTCATCCAATCTTCAGTTGGAATCCAATTCTCATCTCTTTCTGGTTCGGCTCGACCTTGAGATGTTGCTCCGGGTCCAGATCGGAAAGCTGCATGGGTCGACGAAGATGAGGCTCCGCCAGTCGATGATCTTGGCATCTTCTTCGGTTGAATGTTCGAACTTTGTGATTGTTGTGATGCCTTTGGTTGCGATCCCTCCGTAGGAGCGGATGTATCCTGGGCGCTAGGCCCAGTTGATGTGTCATCATTCACCCATGAAGGCTCCTCATTGTTCCAGAAGTCAACTTCGTCGGGTCTTCGTCCATCTTTGAAGTTCAGGGGGATGTCCCAGTCATCGAAATTGTGCATGTTGCCACCTGTTCCAGCTTGAGTGTCGGTCAATGATGTTGTAAAATCTTTGAGAGAACTATGGCAAGCATGACGTCTTTCTTTCTCGGTATATCTGGCCCCTTCATCGGCAATTGAGACATTGTATCCATGCCCAATCAGGATTCCCAGGGGAATGTCAAAGGCCTTGAGGATCGAGAACTGCAATTCGGTCAGCTCTGCTACTCTCGGCAAATTTCCATCTCCTCGGGCGCTGGTCTTGTGTCTCTCAAGGGTTGTGCCGAGGGCTAACAAACACAAGAAATGGTTCTGGGCCGCACTCCTCCCTTTCGGTTGATTGGTTTCGAAAGTAACCACATCCTTCATCACATCCTGCAAGATGATCTGATTTGATGGGTTCTGCTCATTGTGATACCTCAGTGCATGTCCTAGGTGCCTCATCTGGACTTCGATCATGTGCTTCATTGCTTTCGTGTAGCTGTCATTGTCAGAAGGAGACTTCGGATTTACCTTGGTCAACTCGTCCATGACTTTGAAGTACTCTGCTGTCCTTGTCACAGCTAACCACGATGTGGCACTCGGATCTGTGTTGAAAGATGGTGTTCCTCGGTAAATTTGCTTCATGCTTCGGATCTTCGCCTCAGTTTCGGCTGCAGCGGCTTGATCATCAAAAGGTTCGGGAAAGTGTCCCTTGGACAATGCGATCCAGAGCTCATCGAGTCTGTCATAGATCTCTTTGTCCATAAAGCGTCCCACAGTTGCATCCTCGAAAGGGCATCTGCTTGCAAAGACCTTCACGAATCTTGACCCCTTTGACAAAAACTCCCATCCTGAACACTTCTTCTCGATGTCCTGCGCTCTCTGCAACAACTTGTAGGCTACTTCCAGAGCTTGTGCAGTGGCTTCACTGGTGTGTCTGGAGTTTGCAAAGTATGCTGAGTAGACAACTGCAGGTGGCATACCAAATCTAATCCACTGGTTGGCTGTGTCCTCATCTGAGATCAGTCGAAAATTCGAACCTCGGGTGTCTCGGAATGGTGATGGAGTCTTTGCTGCAATGGATCCTTCGGACAATCCCTTCAGCACCCGCAATGCAACGGTGATTCGGCTTCCGGCAAATTGCCCTACTGAGTTCAGATCCTGTGTTTCGGCCATCCCGCTTTGTACAGAATAAAGTCGCACGGACCGTAGGTCTCGTGACAACTGTTCGAACAGCGAAAATAGTTGTACGAACCGTAGGTCTCGTAACAACCAGTCGGAGTCGAATTCAGAAAGCAGACGACACGAAAATGAAAAGTGCCACGAAGAAAGAACCGAAGTTGATGTCAATCTCGAAAAGCACCAGTGCAGTAGCGATCGCTCGAACGAATGGTCAATGGCGTCGAGCTCTCGAGTAGCACAAACGGATGTTGCCACCGACTTGATTGGGTGACTGCGGACATTCTCGGAATCACGAGACATTTCAGCTTTCAGTTGTTCATCACATGCAAGCGGCTTCCAACGTTTCATCACTCTGACGTTCACAAATGGACTATTCCTGATTACATGATCATTGATTCCATTCATGATTATCTTGGCTATCCATTTGGTGTAAACTTGAGTAATGCGAGTTTCCCTACCGGCACACTCTGCATGGTCATGACGGCGATCACATCTTCTATGAAGCTTTGGAAAAGACACCCCCCATGTAACAATCTTCCAAGGTTTCTTGATTGGTTTGGGAGTCTCTTGGAACTGTGATTTCAAGCCATACATGCATCCATCAAATTTGTGTTCATGAGATACGGTTCCTTCCACAAGTTCAGTCATTCTATGGTCCTTCCAGTAGTCACAACCTCTAGGCAACTCAAGCAAGGCTGGTGATCCCATATTGATAAGCTCACTTAGCACTGATGCAAACACTTCCCACATCGCCCAGAAGATCTGCTTCTTTGCTTCGATGAGTTGTGTTGTTGCTTCGCTCACCCATCGGTTGATTCGGTTCCATGGTGAACCTCCTGTACATGGACCTGCAAAGAACATTGAATCAAGTTTGGTCCGAAGGCATCGCCTTGCTTTACTGATTCCGTACGGAGAGAGCATGTCGTCATCTTCGGTAATTGGCACGACATGAAACTTCATTTCGTCCTTCATTTTGTTCTGCAAGAACGTAAACCAGTTTCTCTCTTCCGAACATAACAAGACGAAGCATGGGACGGCTTGAGGAACTTCGATCAAATTGATTGCAAGGGAAAACTTCGCAAATTTTGATGTCATCAAGTCACAAGGTGATTTGGAAAATTGAAATTCCAAAGTCCTGTTTTTCTTTTCTCTCCAAAGGATTATCGACACTTTGGGATGGTCAACCTCATGTTTGCCTACTTCAATGTGATATTGATAGGGGACAAAAACATCAGTGATGGGAATAGTTTTCACGTCATTGCAATTGGTGCATAGCGTGATCACTCCCTGACTCACTTTACAATTCTTACCTCCATCGATCACTTCAGCATTGGCGAGCACCTTGAATGTCGATTTTCCAGTCCAAAATTCATTCAACTTGTTTGTTGATTCATGATTGTCGCCTTTGAATCTCCATATGTCTTTGATCACTCGAGTGTTAGTTTTGAACTTTTGTTCAGTTTCCCTCTCATCACATATGATCCTAGGGTCACAAGGACAGTCTTCGCAATCCTGTGGTACAAAGTTTTGCCTTCTTGGCGTTTTGTGAATTCGGATCAGTGTCTCTTTCCCATCCCACTGCCAATGGTCTTCATTCTTCTTACCTAACACTTGGGACTTTCGGGTGGATTTTACAAACGGAATGTTATCATTGATGTCCAATTCCGGATGCAGATGACATAGGCCAGGTGTTGAAGTGGACTGTGGGTGCCCCTTTCCTTCACCCTCACTACATCCTTCACCCTCACTCCCCCCATGAACAAGGCGCATAAGCGTATTGATCACACGTGTGGCTGGCTGAAGGCACTGGTGAATGGATTTCGGGTGTTGAGACGGTGATGTCTGTGCATCTAAAAACAAGGCATCAACCGAGAACATCAGCGTTGGTGATTCGGTCAGATGCTGTACACTGTCATGTTGTGTTGACGCACACGAGTCACGTAGTGATCTCGAGTGGGCAGGCGGGGCATGCACGTGCTTTGACGACATCACCCGGTGGGTTGAGGTCGTTGAAACGGATTGTGAAACATTGTCCGGGATCAACGGCTGCTTGTTAGGCGAATGGTACTGAAAACACGCTCGTTCAACCCACTTATCAAATCTGATGGCCTGCTCTGGTGGAGATGCACGGTGTTCGACCTTTGTCCAAGTACCATTGAGAAGAACCCATGTGGATCTCAATACATCTGGCGGCACAATCAGGCCGGGTGGCCTAGGACGATAAAACACCGGCTGCTTGACGACAAAAATGGGATCCATACCTGGCAAGTATTGTAGCTTCTCTTTACTAGTCAATCCCTTTCTATACACTTCTTTTGGCAAAATAGGGGTTTCCGTGTATGGGAAGTTGGGGATATCCTCAGTTTTGGATTGGAAAACTTGGCGAGTAGTCATATCGACATCGGTGCTTGGCTGCAACATGTCTAAGACTTCTTTGCTCTGCAAGTCCTGAGGTTCCAACAAATTGATTAGCATACAAGCTTTCTTCCATGCCATGGGATTCTTGAACCCTTTAGTATGGATATCGGCTGCCATTTTGGCTGTAATTTCATAGATCAATACAAAATGATCCTTTTGGAAATGTTCATGCATGGAGGCAATGGAAATACCATGTGTGCGCTCCAAATGACGCATGGTTGGGTTCCGTCCTGATCTGACAACACCAATCATACCTTGATTATCGTCATGAAACAGGAGTTGAGGAAAAACTTTGGCTAAGACTTTCCACAGACTCAATGCGGGGATTCCTAGAGTCCTAAGTGCAGTATCTGCAGCCACAATTTCAGCTTCGGGGGTAGAATGACTAACACACCCTTGTCGCTTACTCCCACCAGCAAGTGGGAATCTTGTGAACTTACCTTGGACCTGTAAGTGCGATCCTGAAGTTGATCTCAAGGATTGGGCACATCCAGCGAAATCCGCATCTGCAAATAGTCCTAACGATAAATCTTCAATTTTGTCTCCGACCCATCCTATCATTTTGAGGGACAATGTGGAATTAACATAACACATTAGGTGATGAAGACGGGCGTCATCATCCTTTGTCCATTTAGTCACATTACGTGCTAATGCATTGATGGATCTCAACAGGTCAAACCGCGCAATGCGGGCTGCATACAGCAGCTTCATAAGCACACTAGCTGCATGCGGAGCTAGATTCCCACGGCTCAGCGTCTCACTGTCTTGGCCAGGACGTGAGTTGCCAGTCTCAGAGAGAGCAGGCATATCTGGATCGAAGGAATGTGCACACCAAGGACACTCAACTTTGCGTTTTCCATCGGAAGGAGCTCGATACGGGCTGCTTTTCGTTTCCTCTGGAAGGCTTGGAGTTGATACCTTTTTCAATTTTGTGTCCTTACCAATGATGTCAAGATACTTTTCCACCGATAACTTTAACAATCCTTCCATGTTATAAGTTATGGTCTTGACTTTCTTACCATTATGCAATTGGGTCTCACCTTGGGATAAAACACATCCTAAGTAAAGTCCCAAGTCGGTTTCGGGTTCAATGCGCAGAACAGTGCGCAGCATTTCCCAACCTTTGGCCAGATTTTCGGAGGGCCCAGCAAGCTTAAGGTCATCCACATAGATTACCAACAGCAATTTGAGCTCATCATGAAAATACATAGAAGGCCATTCCTCTCCAATGGGCTTAAAACCAATTTCTTGAACTTTCTTGTCACAATGTTGTTCCCACATCGTGCCTGAATCAGGGTGTCCATACAGGGCTTTGTCGAGTCTTACGACAGGGCGACGGAACTTCCAATACTGTATCTCCGGAGGCCATGCATCAGTGGGTAACTCCACCCAACACAAAGGTCCCTTCAACTTAGCCTGGATGTAAGCCTGAATCGCATCTGCCAACTTGACGGAGTGCCCAGGAAGACATCCGTAAAAATCTGCCCATCGTGAGGCTTCGAAGGAAGCAGGGGAATTTCCCAAATCTTGGAAGAATGCTGCCTCCCAATGCTGATTCTTCACCTGGTTTCCTAGCAGAACGCCTCTTCCCTTGAATTTTCGTCCAGGATTGTCTTCTGACAGCTGGTAATTCTTTTCCACGCATATGCCATGGACCCTGGCCATATGTACTTCCTTTTTGTCCTTCTTGGCCTCTGCAACAACGTCGTCATATTCACGAACCATTGTAAAATCGAATACCTCTTGATCACGAAGGCCTTTCCACTCCTTGAGCATTGCCTCTTTGGCCTTTGGGTTAGACTCAATCTCAGCTCTGCCCACAGGTCGTGAAACCACTGCGTTGAAAAGTTTGCTTCCAAGACCTCCTGATGGTATCTTGGTTCGGTGACTTTGATTCGATGCAGAAGTACACGGCATTGTTGGAAATGGAATGTATTCATCATCATCAGTGGCTATGTCCTTCACGTTCTTGACGTTAACACACTTGCCATTTTTGATCATTGTCGACTCTCCTGGCGTAGCCATGGAAAACCTCGAAATCTCACCTGACAATGTGCTCCAAACTTCACCACTCCACGATGCTTTTGGGCCACGTCCTTTCTCGACCTCCGACCATTCATCCCATTCAGTGAGATATTCCTCGTCGTCCGGGACGTCAGTAGAAGCATCGGAACATGGACTAGCATCAGCATTCCTCTTCACTTTTCGACAATCAATGTATCGTCTTCCATGTACATCGTCATCATCGACTATGTCGTACAAATCAAGATACGTACTTGTACATGTGATAGGTAAGGTAACTTTGTTCTTCACAACTTCACCAACACCTGCATCGGATTTCTTTGACTTTGAATGAGAGTCATCTTTCTTACTTTCATCACCACCTTCATCGTCCTTGGACTTTGGCTCGTCCTTGTCTTTCTTTGAATCTTTCTTCTCCTTCTTCGTTGCCTTCTTCTTCTTTTCCTCGACCAATCTTTTGGCTTTGTCATCGGCCTCTTTCTTCTCCAATTTCTTCTTCTCGGCTTTGAGGATGGTATTCCGGTCAGATTGAGAGAGTTTGCGCCATTCTTCAGGAGAATAGGTTCCTTTGGGACGCAATGACGTCCTGAACATTCGTCTACCGTCATCTCCAATCTTGTATGGGTAACCCTTGACGTTCAACTTGACCTTTTCGCCATCATCATTGAGGTATACCTTCCCATCTCCAGCCTTGCCCTTCTTCCAATGGTCTGGTTGGGCATCGATCAATTCCTGGAGAGTCATCTCTTCTGGATCTTTGTCTTTGTCGAAGATATCCTCAGAGTCATCAAGAGGCTTCTTTGAAACTTTTCCACCACTTGGTCCAGGTCCACCGTCGTCTCCGTCATCAAGCTCATCATCATCTTCATCTTGATCATGTTCTTCGTCATCTCCATGAGGCACTTTGGAGGGATCGCCATCGAGGATTTCTCTTTCTTTCATTCCTTCCAATGTGGTATTCACCCTCTCATATTCTTGCTTGCATGGAAATGTCAATGGAGTGACCATCTCGACCTTTTCAGTCAAATGAGGTTTGAGAAGACGGTGTTCAGGTTTGCTAGCATCGTCACCAAGATTCTGATGTACGAATTCACTCAGAGGCCATACTTTGTATTGTCTTGACCAATGCATCCCTGGTCCAATGTGATACCCTGCAAACACTCCTGGAATAGAATCAGGTCCAAACTTGTGAAGTTGTCCCGCTTCTCTGGTCTTCGGAGGCTTGTAGTTCACACGAGCACCATAGGGAATGAGTTTGCCAGCAAATTCAGATCCATGGAGTTTGCACCAAGCGCTCAATTCATCATCGTTGGGTTCCACATTGAGTAGATGACATACGCAAAGGATTGCTGTTCTCCAGAAACAAGGTGGTAATCCAGCTTCCAAAAGACATGTAGAAGTAGCTGTGAGAATAAACTGGTTCGTCCTTTCGGCAATTGAATTGGTTTGAGGTCTTCCAGGCAACGAATGATCAATTGGTATCTTCATCTCATTCATGGCTTCAATGAATTGAGGAGCATGATCAGAGTAGGCCTGTCTGACCTTCTTGGCACCGATGAACTGTTTCACTGCTCTAACTACATCATCTTTGGTCATTCGATCAGATGGATAAGCACCAATGATTCCTGTATAACAGTCTCTGACAACCAACACTTCCTTCTCGAGGACCAACACGTCATCATGGACTTTGGATGTGTCCACCGCATCAAAGGTAATGAGGTCGCCAAACTTCTTGAGTTCCCTCTTGTATGCACCACGACGAGTCTTGAAATGCTTCATCTTTGCCCGAATGCATGAATCGCAATATGGATTCTTGTATCTGTGGGTCAACTTGTGATTCAAGCTATTAGCTTCTCTCTTGAGTGTCCCTCTTTTGGCTGCCCTGGATTCACCTTCGACAACATCGACTTCGATGTCATCTTCATCACCTTCAGCGGCATCTTCAGGAGCACCATGACCTTCATCTTCAAGGTCAGTCTCGTCCCCAGGAGGATCGCCAAGCGGAGTTCCTGGTTCGTACTCGCCGCCCTCGGGTGGTTCCTCTTCTTCTTCTCCAGGAGTTGCCGAATGCTTCTGTCGGTTCATCGCTCTTCTTTTCTTCTTCACCTTGAGCTTCTTGACGTATCGGGAACAGTTGTGGTCCTCAGTCGATGTCTCAAGACCACTTTCTCCATCGAGATGTACTCTTCGTGAGGGTTGACCAACATCATCCATGTCGTTGAAGTCGTTGATTCCGACTTGCGAATGTGTCAGTAGGTCATGGATCTTCGATGCATGATGACATTCATGAGGAGTACATTCATATGTTCCAAGATCAACGTAGGGAATGTTGTCATGGATTGTCAAATCGATGCGTTCTCCATTCTTCGTAATCATGAAAGGCATATGACCAGATGGCCATACAAAGGAATATCCTTCTTCCATGCATCGTTTCCCAAGAGACATCACGGACGGAGTGTCGTCCAGTACATAGGCATGAGAGGTCACATCAAATGTTCCCAGGTCAATTTCTGCTTCCGTTTGAGTAGCAGTTGAACCATTGGCGGTGTGGAACATGATAGGATCACAAGTTCGTTGCTTCAAGTTCATCCTTTCGGCTTTCCTTGCAGAAATCAGATCGTGTCCGCTACCAGAATCCAGGATGAATCTACGATCTTTGGCTTGCACTGGTAGTGAAATGCACATTATGTTCTTGGACTTCATGAGGGAGTTTCCAACTTCGTGTTCAACAAGCTCTTCAATAAAAGTCAAGTCATCACGATCATTGTCCAGTTTGATCAACATGTCGAACTTGGGGCCAATAATGATTCTAACTTCATCAACAAAACGATGGAGTCCACATCTGTCCATGATGATAGCTTTGGCCCGTGCCCGGACTGAACCGAGGGTGTTGTCGGACTTGGACTGATCGTCGGTCAAATCATCGACTTTCCAAAAGACGTATTGCTTGTTGGGGTCACGATACATACGTTTGGGTAGTCCCTCCTGGTAGTCCTCAATGGCAATCTCGTGCACTTCAGGTTCCAATTCAAATGAGATCCTGCGATCATCAGAAGACTTCTTTGCGCTGGCTATCCTCGGTGAGGTATAATCCATAGAATCTTCATTGTCGCTATCAAAGAAGGAATCAATGGTAATGGGAGTTGCTTTCTTCTTTGGTGTCTTCTTGCTGGTTCTCTCTGAGGATGCTGAAGGCGATTGATCTGCATGTAGGAACTTACATTTGCTCCCGAACGTGCAGGTACCCTTTTGCCAATTCCAACATACCTTCTTTTTGGGTCCAGCTGAAGATGAACTTCCTCTACTTTTCCCTCTTGATGAATCTCGACTTCCGCTTCTGCTTTTCTTACCTTTCATCTTGGCATCATAGACCTTTTGAGAATGACTGTAAAGACATTTGTCACCTTTGTTGCATCCTCCTTTATTGAAGAAATAGTTACAGAAAATCTTCTTCTTGTCCACGGGTGAAGATGATCTTCCCTTCCCACCTTTGCCTTTCTTGTTGTTCTTGTCGGCATGGGATTTCGGAGAAGGTGTAGGAAGTACTGATGCAGCTTCACTCTTCGCTTTCGCCTTAGGACGTTTGGGAGGATCACCTGTAGACGATGTAGCTGCTTCATTCTCCTTCTTGGTCTTGACGGGAGCGGCAGGCTTGTCTGCATCTTCTAAGGCAGGTGTCGTCTTGTTAGAGGACAATGACAGTTTCACTGCACGTTCTCTATCCTTCAACAGTCGTTCTTGCTTCCCTCGTGCTATGTATCCCTTGATCATACCAGTTAGGTAAGTATAGGTCTTCTCATGATGCCCTTCATCAAAGGTTTTGTATCGATTGATATCGAAGGCCATAAGCTTTGAGTGTTCAATCTTCCGGAACAATGTGTCACGCAGGGAATTGTTGGAAGGCAGATCATCATGTTTCATATTGTATACGATGTCAAGCCACTTGTTGTAGAATGCCTCAAGCTGGTCATCTCCATAGTAGTTGAACATATACAAATGATGGGCATTGTAGAGAACTTCAGTGTGGTCAGGTGACTTGAAGCTAATCAATATCATTGCAAATAGTTCTCGTCCCTTGATGAAGTCCCCACTTCTCCCATACAATTGGTTCTTCATGGACATGTCATACTTCACTTGCATAGACTTGTCCCCAGCGTTGTCAATGACTTTTCTCAAGGCATTGGAGAGCTTGGCATCAATAGATTGGAATCTCACATCAGGAGCTTTGGCCAGCGTCTCCAAGTCAGGTTGATCTGCAAGACACGGAGCAAGCCATGCTTTCCAATCTTCATAGTTTCGATCTCCACTTGCAACACAAACTTCATGAACAACACTTCCCTTCCAGGATGAAAGTTCAGTGGTCTTAGGCCAGGGTTGGAGGCTGATCTTTTCGGCTTCTCTTAGAGATACGGATGATTTGGATCTATCTCTTTCAAGGTTCTCCAACTCCTTGACATTGGTGTTGTACTCGTTCCTGAGCTTCTCGAAGGCTTCAGCTTCTGCTCGGTATTCCTGCTCTTCATCATTGGCACGATCTTCAGCTTGAGAGAAATTGTTCTTGTAGTAATCTTTACGATCTTCCATCTTCCTCAGCTCATCTTGAAGATTTCGAACTTCATTGTTCTTCTCTTGCTTCATCTCGTCCAATTCCGCTTTCAGTTTGGCACATTTCTCTTCACATTCATTCCGAGGCATAGCATTACTGGGGTACCCATGTAAAGTAGTCGGTCTATTCAATGATGAAGAAGAATGAGCTTGGTTTTCCAACTTCAGGGCAGCAATGGTGCTCGACATCTCTTCTACTTCAGCGAAACGCTCATTGGCCAATTGATGCATCTCGGTCAAATGGCTTTCGGGAATGGAATAGTCAGTCGCACCTTTGATCACGAGTCTTCTATCGTTCAACATCTTGATGGACTTACCTGCATCCCTGTGAGTACGCTCAAGAGAATCCTTTTGGGCTTCAAGTTCAGTATGAAGGCGAGCAATAGCTGTGTCCCTGTCATTGACTTCATTGTGCAAACTGTCGAACAAGTTACTCGTCACATTCGGATTGTTGCTCATGTGATCGATCTTGTTCAGAGCATCTTGATATTTCTTACCAGTTTCATCAAAGTTTCGCTGGAAGACTTTGAGCAGGTCCTCAGTGTCAATGAGTTCAGATCTGTTCTGCAAGTACAACTTGTCAACTTCTGCCTTAGATTCTTTCAAGCTGTCACGTTCACGCACGGCTTGCATATACATCTCGTATAGAGGTCCTCCATGCGGTGATCTGCTTGGTGAAGATCTTCTGGCTTGTTGACAGGAAAGTTCATGATACTGATTCTTCGATTCAGTCAGTTGCTGTTGCATTCGATCTAAAAGACTTTGTTTCATGTGTAGTTCAGAGCGTAGCCCCATTATCCTCATGTCCCGCATGCCGCCTGATTCAGCTAGAGATTCTTCAGAAACCCTGTTCTCAGAAATCGCTAGTCGAGATTGTAAGTTCTCATTTTGAATCATCTGCAATCGAAGTTGTGATTCTTCCAAAGCTAAATGATGTTCACATTCTGCATAACGGTCATGTTCAGATCTTATGTTACTACGGAACTCCTTCATGATCTCGTCCCTCTTCATGTCAGCAGCATCTAACTCAGTTTCCAGTCGCCTGACATTCATGGCCATGGTGTGCTTCATCGTCTGGTTCTGATTGGCAACCTCGAGCATCTCGATCTGCAACGCACATGTTTGGTCATTAGCATAGCCGACTGCTAGAGCTTCTTGCTTGGCATTCATCTCTGCGTTTTCCAGTTCCAGTCTGAGTTGATTGATGTGAGCATTCGCGTCAGTTCCCACATGTACCATAATTGCGTTTGCTTGTCCCATTTGTTCATCGAATTCCGAACGTAGTCGTGAATATTTGAATTCCAAATGAGATGCGGCTTCATTCGACATAGTCTGATACCTTTCCAACTCTTCGATCCTGTAGGTCGCACCTTCATCTTCCTGTTGTGCAGCCTGTAACTCGAAGTTCAGCATCTGGAGTTGTTCGGTCATCGACATCATCTCTTGATGAGTGGTGCTCTCCAGGAAATTAAATTGTTGATAGGCATATGCTGTCGTCTCGCTCAATCTTGCCTGAAGTACAGATTCTTCTTCAGTGGCCCTTTCCAGTGATGTTTTGTATTCAGCTAGTTCACTCTGATAGGCAGTGAAGATGTCGCTACCACTTGACGGGGCGTTCACTTGTTGATAAGATCCTGTCCCTGATGGAGTAGCGTCCTGAATCGGTGAAGGCGGATTCGAAGACGTAGTCTTTGCCTTAGTCCTTGGAGTCATCGGAGGCGACAATTGTCGTGCAGATGATCTTCTCTTTCCAGGTGTGCTGTCCCTATCTTCAATTGCTTGCATTGTCGAAATCTGTCTCCCTCTAGGAGCAACCAGATGTCGCCTGGGTTGGCTTGTTCTCAGTTCTGAGGCATCGCTTCCACCAGCGTCGATACTCTGTGAAGAATTTGACTGCGTGCCGGCAGCTGGTGCAACGGCATGTCCAGAGAAAGAAAATGCATTATCGCTGCTATCCTGTTCAGTCATCTGTAAGGCCCGCGGCTACCCGCTCGTAGGCTCCGTAGGAGTCCTACGGCTGATAACCTGCGAATCGGGGATTACCTGCCCGATTATGTTCCTGTAATTGATGTTGATGCTCGTTGTTGCAATGACGACTTCACGAAGGCGACAGCTTCTGCATGGCGTTCCTTTTCTCTGTTGCTGCAGTGGGTCTTGAGCCAAAGAGGCCGGTCATGGATGCCCCTTTGGTGCTGGATCCTAGAGTGCATGATTGTGCAAATATACAGTGATCCGTAGCCTACACTCTATTCGCAGTATGTATGTATGTATGTATGTATGTATGTATGTATGTAGGTACGTACGTACGTACTTACGTACGTACGTACGCATGCATGCATGCATGCATGCATGCATGTGTGTGTGTATGCTGTATCTTATTGTATGTGTATATATATATATATACACGATCATATGTGTACACTACATATTATCATTTTTATGCGTATATATTTATTATTTTATGTACATATACGTACGTACATACATCTGTAATCATCTGTACATACCATCTTCATCCATCTTCATACGACTCGAAGGCTGGTTTCATATTCCGTTGGATGTCTCAACTTCGCAGGCGTGAACAGTATGTTAGCTTCACATTGATTACTTCAATTACCCTGACTCTTACCCTGACCTGACTCTCCCTTGAATGACCCAAGCAAAAGGTTCCAGGCGTGCGAACAACTTGCTCTGCTACTCGCCACCGCTGATTCACTTATGAGCATTGTATAGTATTGTATAGCACTCACAGCCTTGAAAAATATCAGCGCTATACAGCTCCAAAGGTTCGGGACTTGATGTGGAAAGCCACAGCTTGAAGGAGCCACCCAACTTTCCTTCTGCCAACTTAAAGTTTCTTGAAGGGCCTTTTGCTTGTGGAAATTGCTTTCGTCGCAGTTTCTAAAGTGTCTGTCGGGGTTAAAGAGGCTGAAATTGATATAAACCTCAGTAGACATCACGCGTTGTTGAGGTGCTGGCTTTGTCTGCTATTTCAATTTGTCCTTCCAGCCACAATCCTCTGTCGTATTTAAATTTGCCAGAGGTTGTCAATTATTCCGTCAATCATCAATCCAAACGAAACAATTCAGGGGAAAAAAGAACCTCTGGGGTGGACGGTCGCCCAAAGTTCAGCTATAGATATCCCTCAGGGTTGGCTTTGGGTTTATATACTTGGAGTTGGCTTATGCTTTCTTTAAGGTGGGGTCAGGGTTTATGTAGGATTTGTTTTGCTTTTTTTGGGCAATTTTGAGGGTTGGTTTAGGGTTTATTTGGGTTCTTTCAGTTTCAGGGGATTTGGGGTTTATCTATGCTTGATTTCAGGTTGGTTTACGGTTTATCTAGGTAGCGGTAGAGGTAAGGATAATTTGGGGTTCTTTAGGGTTTTACTGTTTGAGGATTAAAATTTCAGGCTCGAAACGCAGCACTGCAAATTATGGAGAATATGTTTAGGACATTGTGATTTTGGCTCTGCCTTAGGTACTGTAAGTGCAAAAATACAACGAGATGTGGGCAATTCAATATTTTGCATGTTCTCAGTTTGCAAAAAGCACGCGCCAAAGCAACATATCAGAGTGTAGCCGTGCATGGAGTACTGTCAATTTCGGGCAAACATCAGCCCCCTCGCGCGCGAATTTTGATGAATTTTGAGCCTTTACAACCTCTGTGACTGCTCCACGCCTCAACACCGCTAGCAAGGCTTCAACGCCCTGGGACGCTGCACTGAGAGGCCGAATTGCTTGACCAGACCACCAAACAGCTTAACAACTTGCAGAGCAATAAAACAGGAAAACATCAGAAAAACCCTCAACGGAATGGAAAGGCATAAAGAAAACTACTGCAAGAATCTGCAAGGAAGAATATCCCTTCTCCTTCCACTTCCAGCGTCGAGGTAGAACAATTCCCGGTATTCAATATCCACATCGGCTGACAATGAATCGATTTACAAAATAAGAAATAATAAGAATAATCATACAGTGTATAATTTCTATAATGCAGTTCACTTCAAACTGTTATCCATGTCTTCTCACCGTTCGCACAGCATGACATTGCCACCATTCCGTCAAGAAAGTAGTCGTGCTAGCCAAAGTGCCTTTAGCTCTGCAAATTCGTAGTGCACCGGCAAACACTCCTGAGAGGTGTGGAGGAAAATGAAAACGGCGAAGATGCATAGGCATAAGAGTCTTATCATAAGAGTTTTGTTAAGAATTGGCAGGGGATTTGAGTGACATGTGTATAGCCTGCCGCAAGAAAAGCACTGCGCCTGACTCAGCCTGACATCCTTACAGAACTTGTTTGTGCCTTTGGACTGGTATCCAATGGTATCCATGCACTGTCATAGTGCTTTTGTGCATCTCCTTGTCATACAGCAGAGCTAAGAGCCTGTCGCCGAATTCAGTGACACAGCGTTCAGCACTTCTCTACATTCATGATGTTCATGTGGGGTGTCAACTTGAAGTAGGGTTGTAGAAAGATGTAGCGCAGCTGATCTTTTCCAGTGGTGCGTTGGAGATCTCAGTTGGTGAGTCATGTCATAGTTGTTTCAGTTATCCTCTGGAAGAGCGGGCATAAAAATCAAAACCCGTTGTGTTTCCACTCTCTAGTTTCTCGTCCCGTCACACATGCAATTCAAACCTCTTTCCGCACGGGGCGCACCCGTGGCAAATACGCTGCACGTGCTCTGGGTTGCCAGCATTGATTGCTAGTGCCGACAGCGCGCTACCTAAGTGTGAGGAGCGCAAAAAGAATGGTTTCACACTCTCCCACCCTGTCTCAAGGGAAGAAATGTATCAATGATATATCAATACGAGTTCAACACATTGCAAATCACCTACTTTGAAAGCAGCTGTGGAGAGATTCTGGCTGCACTGACAGCTTTGCATTGGAGTACTCGGATGAGACTGAAAGAAAAACGTCGCACTGCAACTCAAAAAGAGACTGCCGACCCGGTCCGCACAATAGAACCCAGCGGAGAAAAACACCACTAGACGACGGATGGCCCGAGAGCGTCGAGGAGCACGGTCTTCTGTTGTTAGTATTGAGACACTATATTACAAGACAATATATTCAAGATCTATTATAGGCAGACGAGAAGAGTAGTATCAAGACAATATTTTACAAGTACAAGACAATAGTTTGCATCGTATCCTTCGTATAGTTTTTCACACACAGAACCTTTTACACACAGACGTTTTTCCACACAGAAGTTTTTACACACAGAAGCTTTTACACACAGAGGCTTTTACACACAGACGCTTTCACACACAGACGCTTTTACACACAGACACTTTTACACACAGAGGCTTTTACACACAGGCGCTTTTACACACAGACACTTTTACACACAGATGCTTTTACACACAGAAGCTTTTACACACAGAGAGTTTTACACACAGACGCTTTTACACACAGACGCGTGTACACACAGACGCGTGTACACACAGACGCGTGTACACACATGCTTTTACACACAGGCACGTTTACACACAGGGTTACCACGGAGGTGCTCAATTCGCAATTTTACCTCAGCTTCTGGCGATCGAACCTCATTTCGTGCGAAAGGGTTGCCGCGGACATCTCAAAATCGCAATTTTACCTCAGTTTTTGGCGATCGAACCTCATTTCATGCGAAAAGGTTGCCGCCGAGGTTGTAAAATCCCAATTTTACTTCAGCTTTGGCGATCGAACCTCATTTCGTGCGAAAGGGTTGCCGCAGAAGTTGTGAAACCGCAATTTTACCTCAGTTTCTGGCGATCGAACCTCATTTCGTGCCAAAGGGTTGCCGCCGAGGTTCTAAAATCGCAATTTTACTCCAGTTTTTGGCGATCGAACCTCATTTCGTGCGAAACGGTTGCCGCCGAGGTTGTAAAATCCCAATTTTACTTCAGTTTTGGGCGATCGAACCTCGTTTCGTGCGAAAGGATTGCGTTTCGTGCCGTCTCGTTGGCACTGCCCCGCGCCTTCAAGAGAGAAATAGAAACGAAGGAGAGAGCAAGAGGGCAAGAGAGCAAGAGGGCAAGAGAGAATGTGAATATGTGAAGATGTGAAGATGTGAAGATGAGAAGATGTGACGATGAGAAGATGTGAAGATGTGAAGATGTGAAGATGTCAAGATGAGAAGATGTGAAGATGTGATGTGAAGATGAGAAGATGTGAAGATATGAGGATGTGAAGATGTGAGGATGTGATGAGGATGTGAAGATGTGAAGATGTGAAGATGTGAGGATGTGAAGATGTGAAGATGTGAAGATGTGAAGATGTGAAGATGAGAAGATGTGAAGATGTGAAGATGAGAAGATGTGATGTGAAGATGGGAAGATGTGAAGATGTGATGTGAAGATGAGAAGATGTGAAGATGAGAAGATGTGAAGATGAGAAGATGTGAAGATGTGAAGATGAGAAGATGTGAAGATGTGAGGATGTGATGAGGATGTGAAAATGTTTGACAGACCCCCACTATTAGAAGAACCCTTCGCTCAGACGCTCTCGGAATAAAACACCTGCCTAAGGTCGCTTCACCAGGAGGTGTGCCGACAGGGACAGGACCCTGCACGGCCGCTACTGCCACCTCTGCCACACTGAAACCATCTAAACCAGGGGCCTGTTGCAAAATTGAGGGAAGAATGGGAAGATTCAAAACCATGCCACGGATCACCAGAGTTCTTCGTCATTCTCGTGGGAACTGAGTTGCGGTGAAGTGACATTGAAGGGAAAACCCCAGCTCCACACTGAAATGCCTGACCTGCGGTAGGGCAGCAGTGGCTCGCCGCACAGGCATGTCTGAGAGACCAGAACCCAGGTTCTTCCTCAGTCGAGCTGGCTTGGAGCAAAGAAAGAACAAGTATTCTCTGGTAAATGTTCAACTCAAAACTGGTCATCGTAAGTCATTCTCAACGTGTTCCCTTCAACTCAGCAACGCCCAGCAACGCCTTTGCCCTTTTCTCAGCTATTTTTGGTATATTTGTTTGTATTACTGTATATATTTTATGTTATATTTTATATATTGCATATTTTACCATATATATTATATATTTTATATTATATATCATATACTATATATTATATACTATGTATTATATACTATGTATTGTATGATATATATATATACATGTATTTATATATATACATACACATACACATACACATACATACACATATACATATACATATACATAGACATATACATATACATATACATATATATAATATATAATATCGATATATTGTATTTGTTGAGATTTGTTGAGATTCGTTTATCTTTGTTTGGTTTATTGATATGTGTTTATTCCTTTGTTTGTTCACAGTTTGGCTGTGGCGGCTGTGGACCTGGGATCCCAATCTTTCTGCGTAGCTGATCAGCTGCCCAGTCTCGGTCCTGGCTGGACACGGCTGGACACTGAACCAGCTCAGCCTTGCAGTCAGCTTGCTGAGAATATGTGAGCGACGCTGTGAGCGATATGTGGTGAAACAAAACATGCTGAATATCTGGGAATATGTGAGAATATGTGACTAGTTGAGTTCCTTCGCAGCAGTGTGCAACTTTGGGACTACGGAGTGTTCCTGAAGTTGTGTCTTGCTTATTAAAGCCTGCAGAAACTTTTGAGAAGCCACGGAAACATGACCGGCTGACCATTTCCGTATCATGGCTGTAGTTCATGGCCCGAAGCACTCCGCACAACTTTACACAGGGGCAAGTTTCACCCAGTGCAGTGAGACCAAAGAACTCTCCCGGAACCGTGCAGCTTTCAGGCATGGCAATAAAGATGTGCACCAACGTTTTTCCGGCAAACTGCGATGCAACATGGCTATCCATTCACATAAGTATCGCAAGCAAGATTTACCAGCTGTACCAGCTTTGCGATTGCATTGTGTCCTCTTGCAGTTGGTTAGTTGGCAAAGTATTGCAATTGTCAGCTCTTATCACACAGAGACATCCCAACAATTTTGAACATGTGGAATCACAGCATGGCATGACGCAACGCGCTTCCCTGTACAAAAGTGCAGGCATAGGCAGAGCAGATTTCTGTTTTTCATTATCTTACCTCCAACATCAGATTGAAACTCTCGCGGTGAAACGCCCGTGTCATTTGCTACAAGGGTGAAGCTCGCTGCAAGGCTGAAATCGGACAGAAATCCGTTGCATCCAACAACTGCTAGAGTTCACCTGTGCACCCAGAACTGCTGTTTGAACCACCCATCATCTGAACACCAACATAACCACCAAGGACTCACAAAAAGAAAAAGTGATTCTATCTTGTTTCTAAACCGTCAAGATATCCATGGGTCTCCATACACGCCTTTTTCCTGAATGCAACTTATGCTTTCTACTTTACTTGGAACCACCCTTTTTATATACGGTGTCCGTCAACCAGGCGGCCTCACTGCCAGTCGCAAACACGCGCCTCGGTTTGAGGCACAGGCAAAGAAAGGACCTGGGTTTGTTCTTCTCCAAGGCACATCGTGGCACATCCTGAAAATGTTTATTTCATTTATTTCAAAGGTACTTCAGAAAGCATATTTCAAAGGTATGTCAAAGGCACAGTACTTCATTGTGTAAATCAATCTTGGTTAAGTCATGTTTCAGGCAGCCCAATCGGGAAATTTTATGAAAAGGATGGAAGGGCCATCGTGAATCACATGTGCGATCGACAGGCCTGAAGATTGGTGCAGCATCAGCACGAAACAAGTGTGCAGTGCATTTTGCTCAGCTAGTGCAGCGTCTGAACGTTAGGAGGCGCTGAAAATACCGATGATTTTGGGTTTCACAGATGCTGCACAGAAGACATCAGAAGACTGAGTAAAAGGCCGCAGTGGCTTTGTTGTGAAGTGAGAAAAAGAATGCCAATCTGTTTGGGACTGTCTTCTTGGTGCTGGATGTGTAGTTCGCTCTATTTTGTTTTTGCACTTTGGAGGTTTGGAGAATGTGTGAGGGAGGCACCATCGTATTTGCTCGACTCGCACAAGGGTTTCCCTCGCACTCTGTTTAATGTGCGGGAGGGCTCTTGCTGTCTCCCAGCTCCCGTTTAGTCCTCATCCAAGCCAAAAGCCAACCTCCAATGCGCATTCGGCATTCTGAAAAGTCTTTCCCGTCGAGAGGCCCCAAGTTTGTGAACTTCCTACCTTTGCAACTTCGCTTGTGAAGTTCTGTCTTGAGGAAGCAGATTTTAGCATGCAGAAATTGTTTTGAAAGTTGGGGTCAGTGAAGGGTTTCTATGGCATATAATATGTATTTATAAATATATATATACTGTATATATAATATTATGCTTTGCATATCAGACATTGACAGGCCTACAATATCGCTTCATAAGACTTCATAAGACTTCATATCACTCACCACTAACCTGTCCATGTCCACCAGGCAAACGTCAGTTCAGTCTTCAGAACCAGCGCACGGATCACTTGCATCTAAAGGTTGTTGTCTGTTCTATGCTTTGACCATTCAAGTGTCCCCTTGGTCAAAAGACGCAAACTGGCACAAACGTCAACAGTGTCCAGCCAAAGGCGGATGCTCATCCATGGTGGCTGACTATTCCATGTTTCACCTGAAGCGTCCACTGGTACTGGGCATACTGGGCATCCTGACTTGGTCCCCCGGGGCATTAGCATGCGCATTGATCTGATGAACGGCCTGAAACAAAAGAGGCACGGATTTTCGAGTTAGACAGCGAGATACGGCGAGTTGTTTGCACTTTGTTTGCATGGAGAACACTCGAAGTTCTTTGCCATGAAGGTCCTTCAGAGTCATTCACCCCACAGGTTTCTCGCCTTCTTCCTCAAGATTGATTGCCTAGCTGACAACAGTGACTGCGACTGCGTTTGTCAGTTCGTTTCCTGAAGTACTTCTAGGTGACAAGAGTGGTATAGGAGTGGTCACATGTTCCAAGCAAACCAACCAATGTCGCATGAGTCTCGCTTTTGTGTTCTTTTCTCGTTCAAGGCTAAGGTCGTCTACAGGTCTCTCTTTCTTGATCTTTCTCGATCTTTCTCGTTTGGTTTTAGTCTTCTACTGACTTCATGTAGCTATGAGCATCCATTGGTTTTGTCATTTTATAATTTATGTGACGGCGGAAACACTGTGTGCCAGGCCTCGGGGTAGCCAGACATATCAAGCCGGGCAGGATTTCGGCCCAACTCTTTTTGTCTTTGCAAAATTCCTACGGCATTGGTGGATCTTCGATCGTGATGTTTGGCAGTGCAAACACAGGACAAGTCCAATGAAGCTTGGGAGTACCATCACCCGGAAAACGCAAACCGTTGGCAACAATAGTATTTGTTTGGTTCTTTCTGCTGCACAGAAGTGATTTAAGATTCTCTGCCTCTGAATAGAAGACACCGCCTATGATCCCGAACAAGAGTTCAGAGTTCAGTAGCTCCACACCAAACTCATGTTGCAAAGAAATACCAATCAAGGTGCACATAGATTCTCCGAGGAGTTTCCTGAGGTTTTAGCAGAGAAATTAGAATCTTGTATTGGGTCTGCTTTAGCTCCAAAAGTCCACGGTCTTTTCCCTGCCTCGCAAAAGCCTCAAGAAGATTTGCTCCACCCCAACTGCCAAGTCCTAGTTGCAGGTACCAATCTGTTTTTGATTTTGTTTCAATCAAATCCTGTATTGCGATATGTTTGTCGTGGTTTTGCTCACTGTCTGTTTTCAATTCGTCTGACTGACCATCAGGGCTGGACTGACCAGCTATTGTCTCACGGTTCTTCAATCTATATATGCCCCAAAAAATGACCCTCCAAAAGCTGCACGCACCATACTTGGCCACCTTGACGGCTCCTTCTCCCCACCTTCATACTTATTCCAGTAGGCTGATGTCTCCTCGTCAAAAATTTCACATTTTTGGTGCACCCTGTGGCCTTTGCCGAACTCAAAAGGTTTGTTTGTACAATTGTCGGATCCCAGATCCAAGAAATGTGTCCTGCAATCCTTTCTGCCTCGCTAGAAGAAAGTCTCGGTCCATCCCCAATGCCGAGTCAACGCGGATCTCAGTGTTGACCAGTTCCCATCAGTTTCCCATAGTTCCCATAGTTTCCCAGTTCGCTCCATGTAGAGAAGGCCGTTGGACCTAGCATAGCCTTGGGATGAGGCAGAGCCAGGGCGACAACTTGAAGGGTGCTTACGTCAGAACCGCAGCGACTTTACTACGTAATCTATACTATTTCACACGATTTTATACGATTTTATACTGCGTAATTTTGTGGCCATCCTGGGTTTCCACACTCTGCGCCCGATCGCTGGCAACTTGCCTTTGTGATGCCAGGTCAGTCTTGGTGCCGACCTCAGCGGACCCGCTGGCTCGAATCTTTGAATTTATAAATTGGGGTCATCTGTGTCAAGCACAAGCCTAGAGATAAGGGCAACGCAACTATCGCAGCAATGCGTCATTTAATGATGTTTGTTGTACGTGCAATGTCTGGGCAAAAGCTCAGTTCAAAATATTGAGTTACAAGTAGTACCCGGGCGAGCCGGGGGTGGAAGTTTCAAACTTGAAAGGCCTTTAGCCTATAGAGCTGCACAAAGACTGTGCCTATAGGTTGCTGGCAGGCCTTCTGTGTTTCGCAGCAACAAGTTCTTTACCGTTCATTCCGGCGCCATCTCTTTTGAAGGTTGGATCTTTTCTCATTTCATCTGGCCTCATCGCAACGCAGCTTCTCTTGGAAATTTCTCATTGTATCCCAATGTCGCCGCAGTCTGCGCCATTCAATTTCATCTCCTCTAACCTCATCTAATCTCATCTCATCTCACCTCGTGTCTTCTCTCCTTTTCTCAGCTCCTCTCAGCTGATCACAACTGTTCTCATCTCTTCTCATGTCACCCGAGCTTCTCTCATCTCTTCTCAGTTCATCTGAACTCTTCTCTTTTCAGCTCTTCTCAGCTTCTCCATTCTACGCAGCTCCTCTCAACTCATCTCTTCTCAGCTCTTCACTGCTCTTCTCAGCCTTGCGTCAGCTCCTTTCATCTCACCTCATTTTAGCACATCTTTTCTGGAGCACTCATGTGAAATCTTCTGACTCAAGGTGTTCGAACCCTTTCTCAATTTTTTAGTTACAGTTCATCTCATCTTCCGTCATTTTTCTTTCTTGACTTGCTTGACCACATGCTTCTGTCGTCCATCAAGCCTTCCCATCTCTTCTCATCTCATGCCAAGAAAAAACAAGAAAAGATTACACTGACCCAACAGTCAGGATTCGGCTAATGAAAGAGACGTGACGTGACACTGCAGGCAGTTCGCAACAACCTACCTGCGGCGTGAAAACGAAGCTTTCGGGCAAGACTTCCCTCAAAAAGTGAAAGTTGAAGATGTGAAAACCAAGCTTTAATGCGAGACTTTCCTCAAAAACTGGAAGTTGAAGATGTGAAAATGAAGCTTTCGTGAGTGCAAGACGTCCCTCAAAAAGTGAAAGTTGAAGATCTGAAAACGAAGCTTTCGTGCAAGACGTCCCTCAAAAAGTGAAAGGTGAAGATGTGAAAGCGAAGCTTTCGTGCAAGACGTCCCTCAAAAAGTGAAAGTTGAAGATCTGAAAACGACGCTTTCGTGCGAGACGATCCTCAAAAAGTGAAGGGTGAAGATGTGAAAGCGAAGCTTTCGTGCAATACGTCCCTCAAAAAGAAGATGGGAAAAATGAAGCTGTCGCGCTAGACGCTCCTCACAGACTTACAGACTGAAAGTTGAGGATGTGAAATAAACGAAGCTTTCGTGCAAGGCGTTCCTCAAAAACTGAAATTTGAAGATGTGAAAACGAAGCTTTCGTGCGAGACGTTTCTCAAAAACTGGAAGTTGAAGATGTGAAAACGACGCTTTCATGCGATATCAATTGCTGTGACTTTATTTGCCGTGACATCCATTCCTGTGACACCCATTGCTGTGACATCCATTGCTGTGACATCCATTGCTGTGACATCCATTACTGTGACGTCCATTGGCATGACATCCATTGATGTGACATCCATTGCTGTGACATCGTTGTTGTGACAATTATTGCTGTGACATCCCTTGCTGTGACATTCATGGCTGGGACGTCCATTGCTGTGACATCCATTGCTGTGCCAATCTTTGCTGTGGCATCCATTGCTGCGACAATCAATGGTGTGACATCCATTGCCGTGACATCCATTGCCGTTACATCCACTGCTGTGGACTTCCAAAGATCCGTATCACGGAAGTATAGACTTCTAAGCTTCCTGTGATCAACTACTGGGCACTCCCAGGCCGCAAACCAGAGCTACCACAACCTTGGAAGGACTGCAGGCGGAGCTGAGATCCTCTTGCAAAGCAGTAAAGACCACGCAAACTGTGCTGACTGTGCTGACAATGCTCATGGTTGGGCTGCCGTTGTGAATTTGAAATTCAGTCACCAATGACAGCCCCTTTGATTCTGAATCCACTTCCGACAAGGGACTAGGGTTGTGGTAAATGCTTCTAGCATCCAACATGTGTGGAAATCGCGTGAACTCACCAGCATCCGTTGTCGGCCAAGCTGCACTGGGATCTGTGTTTTCTCTCAGTTCTGAAAGCCACTTGTCTAAATTCTGGAAGGATCGCCTGCAGCTCGCCATGCAAAGCCATTGTTGGCGGATCTTTGCTTCATAGACCCGTCGAGTACTGTGACAGAGTGTCGTGAGCAGTGACAGGAACCCTGCCCGCAAGAGTGCTTTGGACTTCTTAAGCTGGCAGACTTGTCACAGAATACACATACTGTACTTAGATTACTTAAATTCCTTCAAGACTCTGGCCTTCCCAAAACCTCAAAAGCATGCCTGACTAAATGACAAAGCATCGCTCCAGGGCGCTGCCAACTCCCAATTTCCGCTGAGATTCCAACTCATTGGCGATGTCGAAGACCAAAAGAGCTCCGTCCGCTGCACGATAGTGGCTGGGCCGGGTGGGCCGCTGCAAAAGCTATTGTGGCTGGGTATAGCTGAAACAAGGACAATCAGTGACAATCAGAGTAATCAGATGACATGGATCTAAAACAAGAACTGGGAGCTAAGCGAAAAAAAAAGGCACAGCACTCTCCCAGTTCTTCCAAAACAGAGATGGGGTTGTGTCCATGGGCCCAAGCGCCAACGAATATCCTGCTGGAACAGAAGATAGAAATGTTGGTACCACATGTTACCACCGAGAAAAGCAGAGAGACGGGGCCCGAAATCAAGAAGCGTCAAGCTATTCAAAACATCTTAGTCTCAGACTGATAGTAGGGTTTCAGACAAGAGGTTTGTGATACATCAAAACGCTTTTAGAGGCACCCCCAAAGATTCTATCAAACTCGTGCTTCCACCAATGATCACCAATGCAGCTCTACAGTTTGCAAGATGTTCTGAAAGAAAGCAGTCAAGCGCAAAAAAGCTAAGACAGGGCGCTGACGAAGAGAGAGCGACCCGGGGAATTGTCCAATATTGAACGGGGGTGAGTCTTGAAATGGTTCTCAGCCCTTAGTCATATTTGTGTGTGTGTCTGTACAAAGAAATGCGCTCGTTTGTTCTTGTGTGTGTGTGTTCTTGTGTGTGTAGATGAAAAAATAAATGTATATATATATATATCAGAGGCCGCTGGGGAACACCGCAGTCACCGGCCAACGAAGACGCTGCAATGTTCCTGTGTTAACGTGTCTCCTTCTGTATATTTATATATTGTCCTGCCCCTAGGTGCATATAAGTCGCAGCTGGGGGGGACTTATGGTTTATTGCTGTTGGTTTATACTGTCAATGACCCCTGTGATTTTATATATATATATATCAATCAACGTTCCAAACGTGCATGTGATCACAAGCACTACAACCGAACTGCATGCAGAGCACCCTTTTCTCTCCCCAGCGACGTGGGTAGAACGGGGAGTTGATCAATCACATGGTTCTGTCTGCTGGTCGATCCACCAGATGGAATGACAGACCCTGGATGAGATGCCTCTGGATCTGAGGCCTGTTGATATCACAAAAATTCAAGGGCCTGATGATCACAGGCGAAATTGATCAAATACATAAATCGAAAATAAAATCATCGCAAATCAAAAAGAATCCCCGCTCACATGACCAGATCATCACTTCACCCAAGCGCTTCAAGAGCAGCCAAGATCCCGAGCTGCAGCGCCAGCGCAGTAGCGAGCACAGCGCGAAGATCCAGCGCAGAGCCACATCGCGCGTAGAGAATGCTGCATAGGCCTCAATCGGAGGAAAAACTGGTCAGAGCATGGCAAATAAACGAGTGGGTTGGCTCCCAACCCACCCCGGATAACTAGGGTGGGCTGGGTGGGAGATCAAATTGGCCAGTCTGGATCGATCTTGAGCCAAAATGGCATAAGGTTCGAGCGACCTCATGTCATCATGGCAAAGGGTGAACACCCTTGACTCATCAGATCAAATAAAATAAATAAAGACTGCAACATGTTGAACAACATGTCAAGCAATGATCAATGCAAATCACATCACTGAAATACAAGCAGCAACATGTTGAACAACATGTCATGCACAAATCAAAGTAGATCGCAATGCAGAGAAAAGGGAAGAACAGTTAGGTTGAAAGAACTAGCGATTGACCCACTTATCCCAACCTACCAGACCGATGATAAGTGAACCAATCAACGTTCCAAACGTGCATGTGATCACAAGCACTACAACCGAACTGCATGCAGAGCACCCTTTTCTCTCCCCAGCGACGTGGGTAGAACGGGGAGTTGATCAATCACATGGTTCTGTCTGCTGGTCGATCCACCAGATGGAATGACAGACCCTGGATGAGATGCCTCTGGATCTGAGGCCTGTTGATATCACAAAAATTCAAGGGCCTGATGATCACAGGCGAAATTGATCAAATACATAAATCGAAAATAAAATCATCGCAAATCAAAAAGAATCCCCGCTCACATGACCAGATCATCACTTCACCCACGCTGTCACAAACTAGGAAAAATTGGATCGACCGTCTTCCAACCTAATCTAGCGCCCACCTGCATCCGATCTCTGGACGGGTGATCGGCCGGGTTGGCATCTGTTGGAACTCGGTCTATATACAACTGAACCTTGAGCTCCAGAGCTATGTTCCAGAATACGCTTACCAGCTCGCACAAATCTTCACGAGCTGAGTATCCTTTCACTAGAGCTCCCTGTACGGGTTCAGAGTCAACTAACAACAAAGACCAGGATCCTGCCAGCCTCTCAGAAAACGTGCGCAGAGCGACCACCGTAGCAAAGAGCTCCACCATCGCGATCTGCGACTTCCTCGGAATCCACTTTTCAATGAGGGAGAACTCGACAGCCGCTCCAAACTGCAATGGCTGAGCACCTTTCTGAAAAAGAACGCCCCCGATCCACGGTAGAGTGGGGGATCCCTTGGAACCATCTGGGAAGCTGCCGTCAGTGAAGATCACAAAGTCCGGCGTTCTTGGCTTGGCGAACTCAATGGGCCGTGGTGGCCCTTCCTTGATCAACCACAACCATTGCTGCAGCGAGATCACCAGCGCCTTGTTGAGCTTGGTGTGGTTCATCTTGGAGCATTGGCGTTCAGAAAGCGAACGCAGGAAAGCTCTCCCGATCTTCCCCCAGAGCTGTGACGCGCCAAACATGAGCTTGCCGCGAAGTTTCCCTGCCTGACCCGGCGGAAAGACCTGGCACTCCAAGATGGAAGAGATCTCTTCTTCCAGTTCCGACTTCCGCGACGGCTTGATCTTCAGCAACATATCGTTGAGGTCGTAGGTGACACCGAGGATCGTGGGGTCGCTACACTGCTGCAACTTCTTCGGGTCGAACTGCGCCCCCAACCAAAGATGCACTTTTTGAGCGACCTCAAACGCAGAAGAGCAAGTGGTTGACGGTTCGAAGCCGTACTTGTCATCATAGAAATTGAAGGCTGCCACCAAAAAGATTCTCCTCAGAACGTCCGTGATGGCGGCTGATCTTCGATTGTAGTTGTAGACCGCCGACACCAGACCGAAGGAGTGACCGATCATGACGAAGAAGGAGACCTTACCAGTGGAAGGCTCACGGAGCGATATCACACTCCACCTTCTGTGATCCGGCTTGACACCGATCTGGCGGTAAGCCTTTCGTTCATCTAGGACCCAACCTTCGATCTTCTCGTCCTTGTCGACATGAGAACGCAACCAACGAAGAGCCGCCACGTTGACATCTGTTGATGGAAGCTCGATCTTCTCTGTGATCGTAGTGGCCATGTTGACGCCATTGACCGTGGCGCTGTCCACTCCACGAACTTTATTCTTTTGAACCACTTCAAATCTTTGTGTGGGGATCCATTGCTCAGTGCCCAAAAATGCGCTGACCTCATCCCTGGAGAACATCGGGCCGACTGTGACCCCTTCCTCAACGTCTTCCATAGTGGCTGCCCAGATCTTTTCAGTATTCTCCGTGACCTCACATTTCTTGACATTGCGGACTACCTTGTTGAAAAATTCCCAGGCCCTGTCCGACAACTCATGGACGGAGATCCCGTCGTCATGAACAGGAAGAGCAGGCCACCTGTAACTGCGCTGAATGGCACCCACGATTGAAAAACCGTGGAGCAATGCCGCCGGCAGCTGCGTGTCGATGCAGCGAGCGGCAGTCAGCATTTCTTGCCAGAGCGCGACATGGGTGCATTGGCCCAAAACTAAGGGCTGCCCGTCAGGTTGACCGCGAAGAAGGCGCCGCAGGTGAGGATCACTAACCTGTCGCAACCACTGATCAGTGACGGGAAGCAGCTCGTGAGCTCGAGCTTCCCAAAACCGGAGAGCTCCTGCACGGTGCCCAAGCACGAACTGTGGCTGCGATGATACCAAATTGAGAACTTCTTGAAGGTCGGGGTCAAGGGCAGGATCCATTGTGAACGGATGAATCACGTGCAGAGCCGCCTGCACTGCTTGACCCGGTTCCATCTCGGTGGCTAAGATCGGCGGCAATGCCGATCGCTTCAGTTGATAGCCCGCCGAGTTGGCTTTTTCAGCTGTGATCCTTTGCTTGTGGATCTTCCATGGAACTTCTTGGCCCACCGGGCGTTTGCGCTCAGCAGCAGGGGTGACCATCTGAAATGTAGCCGCCAAAGGATCCATGCCTGTTGCGGCGATCGCCTGTGCCCAAACGCTGCACAGAGCGGATGGATATACCTGCGCTAAGCGCGTCTTGACCTTCTGGCCCTCGTAGAGCACTGTGCCGACCAGTGGCTCATGAGAATGTGGCCGTTCAGCTTGGTCGCAAAGCAGAGCCAGTTCCCGTAGGTCGACGTTGGAGAGCACCGCTGTCGGCTTCTTGTGGGGGGAGCCAAACCGGCACATGTCGAGCCTGAACATCTTGGCCGTGGACAGAGCCGCCAACTCGACCATAGGTGGCATTTCCCAAAGAAAGGAGCTGGCAGGGTTCTCAACCGACCAGCCGAGACCACTTGCGTGGAGCAACCGCACCCACTGCACAGTGAGGTGCATGAACTCATGGCCCAACTGCAGTTTGGCCTGGTCTCTTGGAGCAAGACCAGGGAGCCCCCACAAATGCCTGCGATCGCGTAGGGGCGGTGGACCCCCATCAGCCTTCCGAGCAATGCTGAAGGAAGAGCAAGGTGTGCCAAAATGAATAAAAACAATCACCTTGGCCCTAATCAGCTTGACAACGTGCTGCTGAACTTGTGGCTCCAAAATGTCCACGGAGATTTGTACGAACTGGTTCGTGTTGATCTCAATGGGTGGCAAGATCTGCATGCCGCGCGCGCTGATTGCTTGCGAGAGCCCGGCTTCACCAGCAAAAACTTCCAAAAATGCAGGCCCGATCGGCACTACCATTGAGCCCCAAAACGGCCGAGAGAGGACTGTCCGAGCGGCAAGCTCTTCATTCGCCCCTCCCTCCGTTTGGGACGTCTTGGAACAAGTCTGGCTTCAATGATTGCCCACCATCGGGTGAGCAGCACCGCAGACCATGCATTGGTGTTTGAACCGGCATTTCTCCGCCAGAGCGCAGCCCATTGAAGAATTGAAGTAATGGCACCGCTTGGGCCCGGAGACCGAGGAGGCTGCCTGAGAGATGAGCTTCCATTCGGACTCAGGGATCCGCTTGTCTTTGTCGATCTTGGAGTCCATGTCCTTTTTCTTATCGAACTGATCTTTCTTCACCTGCTTGATGTCTTTGGTGTCGACCGCACCACCCTTCTTGTTGCGCCGCTTGCGCTGGCGGCGGCTTGGGGTGGAAGGCTTGTCCTGGTTCTCTACCACTCGATCTTGAGGATCATGTGGTTCAGGTTTCTCGTGATCCACCTTCGCCAGGACAGCCTTTGTGCGAGCATCGTTCCAAAGGTACTTGTGGTTGTTGAGGACCTCCAAGAGCGCAGCTTCAAAAGTGCCATAGAGCTCGCGTTGTTCAGCCTGGAGCCGGTGCACTTTCTTGCGGACCAGCGAGTCGGCTGCCAGGAGATAAGGAAGACCTGGGCACTCTGCTTTGAACTGCTCGAGCTCCTGCATGTATTTCAAAGGCCCTGCCGCACGTGAATACGTGCAAATGTTCAAAAACTCCAGAGCCATAAACAGCGCATGAACTCGATGAAGCAGGGTCTGCACGTCTGTCACCTGATCAGGTTCTTCGGCTTTGGAGATCGTCAAGAGATCCTCAGCGTTCTTCGTCAGACCTGACTTCTGAACAATGCTATCCGCCCTGGTGCGGATCTCTGCCACGGCATAAAATGGAACCATGCCGTGAACAAGGAAATCTCTGCTGAGCTTCTCAACGAACTTCTTGTGCGGCTCCTTGGCATCCAGGAGGATCACGTCGGGGTGAGCCGTCACGAACCTGGAGCGGAATTCCGCGTGGTCTTCTTGGGCCATCTCGGGAACCTTGTTCGGGTCCTCCTCCATACGAGCTCTTCTCGTGGCGAACTGGCCTTGCAGCGCGTGACACGAATGCCACACGGCTGCCAGCTGCATCAGCGATAGCTCCTGTGCCGCGGCGTTCGCCCCAAGAGCATCAGTTGGAAGCAAGGTCTGGAGAGACGATTTCACAGGACCTGCCGCATCGCCGAGCATGGCGAAAACTTCAACGGATAAGAGCCCGGCGTCCGCCGATGCCCTGCACAAATCTGAGCTCAGCCCCAGTCTGCCAAAGATCTGGCGAAGGGCGATCTTAGGTGTATGCGCCTCATCGACATACACCGTGCGATCGACCATGCTGGCGAAAAGAAAAAGACCTACGGAAAACTCTTGAGCCTGCAAAAACTTGAATCCAAATACAATCACTGGGCGCGGCCTGATCAAGCCGTCAGCATATGAACAAACGGGAACCCATTGTCGCCCGTGATTTCACTGCGTTTTTCTTGGCTATATGTCAGCACAATTTTGCTTTTGATTTGCACAACTGGCAGATCATGCCAGGCGCATGCGGACCTACTGAAACAGCATCTGACATCTTCAGTCGGCTGCAAATCGATGCACTAGAGGAAAAACTAGGATCAAAAATATGACATCTAAAATCCGCAGAATCAAAAGAGCTGGCTGACAGGGATGCTTTGACTATGAACTCTCTGACAACAGGTCCTTGAACCTCCTCGTCCTCCTCCTCGATCACGAACTGTTTGGAGTCAGGAACCCACTCATCGCGGAGCTTCGAGGCCATGTC
Source organism: Cladocopium goreaui (assembly GCA_947184155.2). Taxonomy (NCBI): domain Eukaryota; class Dinophyceae; order Suessiales; family Symbiodiniaceae; genus Cladocopium; species Cladocopium goreaui. The sequence continues at coordinate 108,286 of CAMXCT020000825.1, forward strand.
TTTAACCATCGCCACTGAGAGCTCCTTGCGGCTTCTGGCATACTTGAGCACCAGCTGCTTGGGGTCTTTCCAATTGGCCTGCAAGCCCACGATCTTGTCATCGACCTGAGCTTTGACGGCCTCTGAGAGCATGGTCACCCTCATCGAGTGCCATGTGACCTCTTGCACCGCCTTTTCAGCCATCTCCAGTTCGTTGAGCTGCACGAGGTTCAAAACCTTCGCCTCCATGAGGCCCAGCAAAAAGAAACTTTTCAGCCAGGAAAGACTACGAGAGTAGGTGATGGGGGCCTCAGTGAACTCCTTCTCATTCTTGAGCTCCCATATAAAATAATCCCTGTCAGAAATCATCGGTTGAAAAAGATCCCAACCGATCTTCAGCCACTCAATTCCGGAGAGGGAGCAATTCGGCACAGCGAAACGTGTGCCTCTCCTCTTCCGCTCGACCTTGGTTTGCCAAACCACGCCGAGCAGGGCATCACCTGACATTTCCAGGGACGATGGAGCAACGTGTACGCCATCATCGAACCTGAGGGATGCAAAGATCAAAATGAGGGCCCACCATGCCGTGATCGCGGCGGCGGTCTTGCCCTGGTTAACGAGCCGGGGGACCAACGCTTCCAGAGCCAGCACCAACTGCGGCGGCAGTGGAACGGCCTCTTTGAGCTCCTTGCCCTTCTCAAGGTGCACCTGGTCGATCACAGCCTTGAGGCGCGCTTCGCCCAGATCGGGGCAAAACATCGCCAGGCGCTTGCAGATCCAGCCCACCGCGTATTTGAACGATGGGAGCACTGCCGGCCCACAACCCTGATCCTTCAAGTGCAGAGCGTAGCGCATCACTGCGACGATCGTGGGCGGGTAAACCCGAAGACCGTGAGAAGTCGCCCACTCGTCGAACTTTTCCCAATGCCTCACGTTCTGCCTGATCGTTCTGAAGCCGCCTGCTTCAAAAGCTAACTGCTTGAGACGATCTGCCTCAGCCGGTGCCAGACCAATGCAACGTGAGGGATCATTCACGCCTGCGCTGGCCCCAGCGCGCTCACAGATCTGTTTGAGCCGCAGGCCCCACCTCTTCCGCTCCAAATTCTCGGAGTCCTGGATAGATGGGATGACTTCTGTAGAGCCAGCACCTCCTGGCTTCTTACCGACCTGCAAAGGCACGGGAGCCCGGTGCACCACGTGGTCCAGCGAGCGCTTGCCACCAGTCCGCGGCGGCTCAGCTGACCCGTAGCCAAGATCAGTGGCTATCTCCTCCTGCACCCGCTTAGCTGAGCGGGACACCATGTCTGCCAGCAGGTTGACCATGTCCAGCCGCAGCAGAGCCGCGTTGATCACCTGGTCATCGGCGGTCGGAGCCGGTAAGAAAGATGAGAACTTTTCATCAGGAGATGCAGAATCATCATCTGACATGGCGAGCCAAAACTCAACTCGATCGAGTCCCACTTCTTTGAGGACTGACCGAAAAGTGTCATCAAAAATCGGGAGACACAAAAACCTATGAATAGATCTATCCATGGTGAGCTAGGCCTAGCGCAAAACCCTCAATGCCACTTGATCCAAGAGCTGAGGTCCCGTTGCGATCTCCCATGCAACGGCGCGCAGATCTGAGGATCTCGCCTGCAGAGCCGGCAACAGGGCAATGATCAACCCCGTCGGACCCGCAGGATAGCCGGGATCTGGCCCCGTGTGAGTAGATCACTCAAACACGCCAATCAAATAAATAATCAATGATCACAATCCCTCATCCAAAATCCATCCATCAATCGATCACATCGAAAAATGTATCAAATTTTATCACATTAAATCAGATCCAAATCATCAAGTAAAATCCAGATCAAATCAAATCAAATCAGATCAGCTCACATCAAATCAAATAAATCACGAGCATTTACGGGTATAATATCACGAGATCAACAATCTTATATCAGGATAATAATGGGGGGGAACCAAGCAGAGGGGAAACAACGACCCAGGAGTGATCAACCCTGTCATGTTGCTTCACATCACCCTCGCTCCCCCACTACCGGGTATGATCAACCCGTGAAAGATCGAGCACTGGGAAAAAGACGGCTGAGCGGCGGGACATGATCAGTACCCGGTCGCCGAGTTCTCTTTTTCACTTCCCGCATCGGAAAAGTCGCGATGCTCCAATGGAAAAGATCTGTCACAAAAACCACCTGCATATTGCAAGTTAAAAATCGATCGACAGCAAAAGATCAGCGGCTGTCGAACACAACTCTCGCCTCTTCTGTAGACCTCCACAAGAGCGATGAGCGCCTAGACGTCAGATGGCTTCTCAGAAGCTGATCCCGGCGTCGCTGGCTTCAATGCCGCCGGTGTAGAGCTCGGAGTGGTGTTCTGAACCGTCTCAACCGGCGCTGTGAACACGGGCGCGGGGGTGCTGTCAGGCACCCTAGACGGATGAACCGCCGCCCCCTTGAATTCAGGCTCCACTTCCTCGATCGTGGCCGTGGAAGTGTTGTACACACGATTGGCCATCGTTTCTGCGAAGATCTGAGGCGTGAGCAAGGATGTGGACCTTGCAAACCTTCGATCCATCCTGGCACGATCACGATCATCGTTGACAGCATGGCCTCCTTCTCCTTGGTTGGTATGTCGAACCTGGAGCGATCGCTCGTTGAGCTCAAGCCCCATCTGCTTGTTCACGGAGACCAAAGTGCCCTCGCCATGTGAGCTGCTAGGAACGTCCGTCATCTCAGCCTGACCAGATAGCCATGCGCCCGCTGTCAGAGCTGGAGGCCCTGATGGAGCTGGTGTCGATGTGGCATGCTGCATTTCTGCGAGAGCTGCACTGGGGACGATCTCAGACTCCCTCTCCAACAGCTTCGACCTGGATTGAAGGTGGAAATTGCCCTGATCCAGGTCCTCCGCAAAGATGACCAAGCTGCCGACCTGGCTCTCATCCTCTGCAACGGAGCTTGACCACCAGCCTTCATGGATGGCTGCCAGCTGAGCGAACTGCTCCGTCTGTTCCGGACCTTCTACTCTAGCTCTGTTCTCGCGGACCGAAGTGATGGTCCTGATCAGAGTGGGCCCTGAAATGTGTGACACCGTGAGCCACGTACCAGGCACTGAAGTTCTCGAGCACTTCAAGTCGATACGATTGTTGGCATCCCGGTAGCGGAACTCGAGGCGATCTGCATCGTTGCCCACTGCATCACTGGAGGCTCTGTTGCACACTCGGAGCTCAAACCTCGAGCGAGCTGAGTCACCAGCAACGACCGCACCTCCAGGGCCAACTGAGTAAGTTCGCCCTCCACACTCAAAGCTTAGGATGGAGACCCTCCATCCAATGAAGACGGCGATCACCACGGAGAGCCGGGTCTTGCCCTGATTGGCTTCTCGGACAAAGAGCTCGTCCACGAACTGCTGCTGCACAGTCATGTCGGTGTCGGAGCGATAGCCCCTGAGAATCCAATGGAACAAAATTTCATTGCCGTTGTAGACCTTCACATCAGCATAAGATGCCGACGTGTCTCTCAACATGGGCCATGAAAAAGGCTGGAAGGCCGGGTGTGAAAGTGCACGAGCTGTGCTCTCGTCCCACCCAGCGCAAGGATTGCCAGTGTTGCTCTCGATCGAGATGGCGATCACCACCTTGATACCATCCAAGGTGTAGTTGCCGAAGAGAGCCACATGGAACCCCGAGTTGGGTGGCATGACCTGATCACGCTCGGTCATGACGTTGATTGAACTGGCCGCATTGCTCATGATCTCGGAGACCAACCACGACTGGAACGGCGACACAATGCGATCGTCCCTTTTATCCACCACGATGATGGATTGATCTTCATCATGGGTTGCGTCTGTGATGGCCTCCAAGAACCTAGGCATCTGAACTTCATAAGGGTTGTGTGCATTCGACCCTGCCCCATAGCCACCAGAACTGTAGGCTGGAGTCCAACCACGACCTCCTTGTCCACCTTGACCTCTGCGGCCTTGATCGTAGCCTCGCTGCGAGTTGCGGGACATGGCACGAACAGGCGGATGAGATCGAGGAGCTAGGGGGGAACTGCCCAGGCCCGAGATCAAATTGGCCAGTCTGGATCGATCTTGAGCCAAAATGGCATAAGGTTCGAGCGACCTCATGTCATCATGGCAAAGGGTGAACACCCTTGACTCATCAGATCAAATAAAATAAATAAAGACTGCAACATGTTGAACAACATGTCAAGCAATGATCAATGCAAATCACATCACTGAAATACAAGCAGCAACATGTTGAACAACATGTCATGCACAAATCAAAGTAGATCGCAATGCAGAGAAAAGGGAAGAACAGTTAGGTTGAAAGAACTAGCGATTGACCCACTTATCCCAACCTACCAGACCGATGATAAGTGAACATATATATGTAGAGTAATTATATACGTTTAGTCATCGTGTCGTTTGGTCTGTGTTTTGCGCGTACGGTGCATTACACCTTCACAATTCGATAAGACAGTTCTGAGCAAGTGTTTGTGTGTGTGGATGGATGTTCTTTCATGCTGAACCTCATTGCCTCAAGAACCCTTTACCCAACACATGCCGCTTACACCCAGAGCCCGTTACATTAAGAGCCCTCAGCCTTGAAATGAACCCCCAGCCAAGGACCAGAACAAGCTTGGCGAGCTGTTTAAACCATGTTTGCACCAAAAGTATTTACACCAAGCTCTTTACACAAGCAGCAGTTTGTGGCGGCTGGTGACTGAAGTGAAACACTGCAAGATAGCCGTTCTGCTGGGACGCTAGGACTGCACGGTACGACATTGCGAATAAAACAAGAGGTCTCTGGGGTGCTCTGCTGAGTTGTCACGGACTGGAACTTCTCTTGACCTGCCGTGTCCTGAGCGGAGGCAAAGACCATTGAGGTTTCAATACTCATATCATATTAAAACATTCCAAGCCTACAGCATAGTCTAGTTATATTAACTTACACAATTGTAAAATTAGTGGCTGCACCAGACTATGCTCATCAACTGTCATTCACACAAGGATCCAGGCTTCTTTGCGCTTGATCAATCCATACAAACAAAAAGGGATTCACACTGAAGTCCTCAGAAAAAGTCACGAGGCAAATGTTCTGTCGTCAAATTGGTTCTTTAAGCTAGTTCTAGATACAAATGCCAAATTTCTGAGAAATTGGTGGGCTGCCCTCTCCATGGCTCAGTGTCTGAGAATCGGACCCAGATTTGCAAGGGGTACTGCTGGTTCATCACAGGATCCCAGAGAGTCCTCAGGGCAGCATTTCCTGAAAGTCAAAGAAACAAAGAAACTCTCAGATACTGCCCACTCGTTCGGCGTCTGACACTTTCAAATCAAGAAGCAACATCTAACAGTCCAACATCAATTCAATGGCACTGCAGGGATGCAACGCCAGTGAAGCTCAAACACACCGACCAGAAGCCAAATCACGCGGATACCCCTAAGACAGCTTCCTCTCCACCACTCCAATGTCTTAGTCCGACTTGATTGCCTACTTTCCCGAAAACTATCGTCGTACAAAAGAAGTGTGTTCCATGTCGGTGCATCTCTGTTAAAATATATGAATGGGATATGCGCAGGGCAGGTGCCATGTCAGTGCACATCAGGCCTGGTGAATTTGGCAATTGATGGACACTTTTCATATTAAAGTACAACCTCGCATGTTGCCATTGAGGTCTCAGTTAAAACTTCCATGTGAGCCAGCATTGTTTTCCAATGGCGCTTGACACGGCGATTTCAACGGATTTTGGGCATCCTAGTTTTGCTTTACACCGTGTAAAGGAGAAAATGTGCCATTTGGACATGTTTGGGTTGAATTTAGACTGGTGGCCCTATTTTGTCACTCTGTGTGCTCCCTCCGGGTCAGTCTCTCCTCCACCAACCCCGCTGTGTCCCCCCGGGTGTGTTCGTCGAACACAGAACGGAAACAACATGGAACCCAACCAGTGTTGGAGCACCAGCTCCGGAAAGTTCATCATAAGAGTGACATTTGTCTTTCTTTTGCTCCTTGTTTTTTTCCGTCTCCTTCTTAGTCTGCTGAGTCTTGTTGTTGTTTCCTGTTGTTTTTTTCCTTTCTTTGCTGTCACATGTTCTGCCCATTGCGGTTTATTTTGGAAGGTTGCGCGCGACGAACATGGAACCCAATACATAGCAAAAAATATGTGCCAACACCAACACGACCTTTTCTTGGAGGTGCCTTGGTTTCAGTTCTTACCCCGCCACTCACCTGGAACCAACACGGAACCCAACATGGTCCCCGCCCTCTCCCCCAGTTGTGGTACACTTAGTACAAGGTGCAATTCCCGCAAAACCCAACACGGAAGCCAACCCGGCCTTCCAAAATCTGTCCAAAAATCAAAAGGAATTCCCCTGGGGGGAGGGGGTGGGTCCCTTGCAGAGATTTTAGGGGAATGTTTGGAATCATAAGATCTTCCTCCACCCTGCTGTTTCCCCCAGATGTGTTCATCGAACCTGCAAAGGAAATCAACATGGCCCCAACATGGAACCCCATAGTACCTGTTGTAGTTCAACTATTTGCCTCATTCACATATTGTTTAGCGTCGATGCTTCGCAAATAAATGGGCGCCCAAAAAAAAAACAAGGATGAACATGGAACCCAACCTATACAGTACAGAAAAATATATAGATGTCCGTACGACCTTTTACCGTTTGGGCCTGACAAGAATAAAGCAAACGCAACATTAGTGGGGAATGTTAATGTATTGTCCAGGTTAGGACAAAAATTGAGTCATTGGTTTAGGTTTCATCGTTTTAGAGGCATTTCATTTAGACGATGCTCATTTGATCACTTTGGGTGTTTTTCCATCTAGAAACATCATTTAGTTACGCACAAAAAACAATTTATTAAAAAAAACAGGGGCAACCAACGAACCCGAATGCAGTCACGTAAAACTTTTTTTTTGTGAAACAAGTGATTTCAACAGTCTTGTACATTCTTCCCCTGTTACCGTACCCGTGTAGACTGTGGCGTGTGGAACAGGGTTGAGTGCGGAGTGTGGAGTGTAAAGACAGTGGAGTGTTACAGTGTTGAGTGGGGAATTTAGTGTGTAGGGTATGAAGTGTGGATTGTGGAATGTGAAGTGTCGAGTGTAAAGTGTAAAGCGCCGATGTAAAGTGTAAAGTGTAGAGTGGAGTAAAAATTTGTAGATTGAGGAGTGCAAAGTCTAGACTAGAGTGTGGAGTGTAAAGTGTAGGGTTTGGAGTGTAAAGTGTACAGTGCGGAGTGTAAAGTGTAAGGGGAAGAGTGTGGAGTGTAAATTGAAAAGTGTAGAGTGTAGAGCCACCAGCTCCAGCAAGTGCACCATAAGATTGTCACGTAACGTTTGTCTTTCTTTTGCGCCCTGTTGCTGTTTCCATCTCCTTCTTAGTTTGCTTATTCTTGTTTGTTGTTTCCTGTCGATTCCTTTTTCTCTCTTCGCTGTCAAATTATCTGCCCGTTGCGGTTTACTTTGGAAGGTTGTGCGACAAACATCCCGCCGGGTTGGAAATGGGCCGAGTAAAAACAGCATTTTCATGTGACTGGCAAGAAGTCAATCATGCGTTTCGCAGTGTTTTTTCATGTTTTTATGTTGTCCATGAAAGTCAATTCTATTGTGATTTTGAATTTTCATTGGGATTTACTGTATATAGTTGACATGTCGGAGTGCGAAAAAGGTTCCTTTTGGGAAGTCAGCGCAGCCATTTTTTCCGGTGATCTCTACATCTTCGCTAAGTACGCACCTGTTTTCTCCAACAGGGCTTTTCCAACTACATTTGCATGACGTATGTGCGCACGTGCAAGTGAACGTGCCGTGGCGTAACATCATGGGAGTGCGCAAGTACGTGAACATTATTGCCCCACCCCACCCCACCCCACCCCTGCGTGACGTGACACATCTTCAACGTAGCATGACGTATGTGCGCACGTGCAAGCGCGCACGTGCAAGTGAACGTGCCGTGGCGTAACATCATGGGAGCGCGCAAGTACGTGAACGTTATTGCCCCACCCCACCCCACCCCAAGGAACATTTAAAAAAATGCCTAAAACGCTCGGACGGTTTTCAACCCGTAGGCACAAACATGCAACCCAACACATATCGAAAAATATGTGCCAACACGACCTTTTCTTGGAGGTGCTTTGGTTTCAGTTCTTACCCCGCCATTGACCTAGAACCTGACTATCAGATTCTAGGTCAATGGCGGGGTAAGAACTGAAACCAACTAGCTTGTTTTGAAAGGAATGAAGGATCTCAAGGTAAAATCATGCAAGACAGAACGCCCACGTTTTGATCCCCTTTTTGGGAATGAATTTATACTATGCTCACATGACATTAGTGTATTGAAACGTATCCCAAAAAACCGTATTCTCATGTCATCTGCCAAGTGCACTTTTTTGACATAAAAAAATAGCGCACATGTCATCTGTTTTCGGGACCAACAAGCACCATACCTATTCTTTCGCGATAGGGTTGTGTTACGCCCGCCCTCCGAAACATATGAGTTCATTACATGCGATCTCCAGCCTATCTGAAAAAACACAAAAAACAGATGAAAAACATGGGTTTGCTCTATGACACATTTCAGTCATGTGATATTCACACGTATGTCATCACCTATACGGTTGCGCACCAGCAATACACAAACAAATACGCACACACGCAAAACAACGATAAAATTGGAAATAGGTCGGGAAACCTAATGACTTCCAATGATAGAGTGAAGAAATAGGCAGGGCTGACTGCACCCCCTCTCCCTCCTCCAGTCCCCTCCACGGGGTTCCTTTTTCGCAATTTTATTGTTTGATTGGTTTTTCTGGACGATCTGGCCTTCAAGCAAGATTGCAGGCAAACCAATGTAAAACGGTTTTGACACCGGTTCGCCTGGTGGTTTCGGCACCATGCCCCTAGAGCACATGACATGAGCTCTCAACCAGAAACACCAGTTGCAATTATATAACATATTTGAAAAAAGTACAAACATCTGTGTAGCATTGTTTTTTAAATCTGGCAAAAATCGTTCCGGTGGTTCTATGTTCGGCTTAGTTGGGGAATGGTAAATGAGGAAAAGCGGCTGGGCATCCAAAGATTCCTAATTTTCCATGTTTTTAAATTGAACCACCGAACAGGCATTTACCCACCATTTTTCATTTTCCAAAAAGCAGCAAAACCAGCTAAAAAAAAAACAAAACCAACACAAATGTTGAAGATATGCCCAAAACACATTCATATCACATTGAAATTATGTCCAAAACACATGCACAACACGTTCTAAACAAATGAAACATACATATATATATATATATATACAGTGTGCATTTACATGTCTAAAGATTTCTTGACTAACATAAAGCCACGTTTCTCTATTTACCCACCAATGTGCCCACCATTTCTCATTTCCTCGTTTTTTTTTACCCCGTTGCAGTTACCTGTTGGAGCCTGCTCGCCTGGAGGAGGCATCCCTTTGTAGCTGTTGTGTTACCTGTTGTTTTCCCCGCGTTGTGTCCCCCCTGGTGTTCCTTCTGCTCGGCCTCGGGCAGCCGCCCCCCAGGTGTGGCCCCGTTGCCGCTGGGTTGCGCCGGCCTCCCGCCAGTCCACAGCCTTGGACTGCGCCAGCCTTGACCAGGTCAAGGCTCGCCTGGTGACAGTTTTGTTCCTCCCCATTATGTTTCCCTTCGTTGTTTTTCACCTGTTGGAAATGTTAGTCCCTGTTTTGTTTCTTCCCCGCCTGTGCGCGGCCTCAATCCAGTTGATGGCCCTGCCTCTGCAGACATAGCGATCAATGTATCCACCATCTCTTTCCATCCCTAGTTTTGCTACTCCTTTGCCGGCTGCTGATGTTTTGGAAAGCCTAAAGGCCCCTAGAGCATCCTAGAGCCCATGACATGAGCTCTCAACTAGGGACATGGGGACTGTAGAAATGTACATTGTAAGCTGGCTTTGACCTCGGTTCATGTGGTTTCGACACCTGGCCCGTAGAGCACATGACATAAGCTCTCAACTGAGGACAGGGGAATTGTGGAAATGTACAGTGTAAGCTGGTTTTGACCCCGGTCACCTTGCGGTTTCGACACCAGGCTCGTAGAGCACATTACATGAGCTCTCAACCAGAAACACCAGTTGCAGTTAACATAATTGAAAAAAGTACAAGCATGTGTGTAACATTAGGAGCTTTCAGCAATGCTGTCATGAAACATTGGTACTGCATGCCCCAACATCCCAGCTGTCATTTCCCTTCCCTCATTTTTTTGAACTTTCATTTTCCACATGTTGACTGAGCTGTGCCCTATTTCTCACTTTTTGTTGCATTTTCAACTTACATGCCACAATTTATTGAAGCAACTCCCTGTTAAAGCCATGGATTTGAAGCAACCAGAATCCCAGATTCTCAAGAGCCACCTGCTCCTCCTGAATTACCACGACCTACTTTGACTCCAGCATCTTCTACCACTGCGACTCTCTCTCCTGAAGAACTTGAACTCCTCAAGAAACATCGAGCTTCTACAAAGAGAGACAATTTGGGGATAGTACAACAGAGGGGAGAAGATGAGATCTAAGTTTTTTTGCAAAAGATCCAGAGTTTTTGTTGAAGGAATTAGTGCTTACAAGGAGTGAGAGACAAGTTTGTACGAAAGAGCGCTTTGAAATTGGGACCTGCTAAGACCTGCTACGCTTAACGTGCATCCCCTCGCGCGTTCTGGGAGCAGGTTGCAAATGGCTGGTGGTGAAGAAGCCGGTTTTGGATGGTGCGGAATACATCAGCGCACACTGTCCATCTTGCGCCAAAGAAATCTTCTTATCATTTGATCACTGAGCTTCATTGTTTGAGAGCCCTTTGATCATGCTGAGGGAACGACTGCTTGAAGAAGGAAATCCCAACTGTCGCTTTTGGGTCTGCCAGCAACCTTGCGATCAGAGCTGAAAACAAGGTCAATAGTCGCCGCAATGCCTGAACATTGCAACATCGAAAGCTGAGCCAAGGCGCTTGTTGTTGATGAAACGGTACACCAGGGCAGATTTTCCCACCTGGTGAAACTACGCTTGAAATTGGCCGATCACCATTCCTCATACTGGGCAAATCTGTTCCTACATATTTTTCCCACAATATTTGATGTGGGCGAGCCAGAGCCTTTTTCGGGACAAGCCCCTGCTGAAACACGCTCAAAATGTTGTCCCAGAAGGAATATGTAATCTGCACAGATTCAGAGCAATAGAATGCAATAGGTGTCACAATGTGTCAACCACTGCCAGCACGACCGAGCTGTCTCCAATGAGCACCACCTTCATCCTGGTGAGGATTTCACGTCCATCGTAAATGCTTTTGATTTTGACGCACCTGGTACCCATGTTTGGGTATTTTGGGTCAAGCAAGAGTCCAAATGAGTCCAAATGAGTCCAAATGAGTCCAAATTCTCATGGCTAGACAAAGACAACCCAACCCCTTGAATGCAAAACTGCAGGTCTTCGGTGCCGCCTGGAGGCTGGGCTGTCCCAAATCGGACCCACAGAAACTATCAGAAACTTTGATCTGTCGCAAATGTCTAGGATTGAAAAAAAAAAGGACAACTAGGTGTAACCAATTCTTTCTGCTTAGAATGCGTAGAGTTTTGCTAGATGCAATCAGTCTTGTGCAAAGAATGCCACAAGATGCCGCAAGAAGATACAAGAAGGGGGTTCGTTGCAAGCTAAATGTAATTTAGTAGTCACGTAGTTGTTCGTATTTGACAATGGCAGGTGAAGCAACACACTTACCAAGCTTGGTTGGATATGGTGCCATCTTGCTTCCTTGGTTCATGGTCACTGAGAAGCTGTTGCTACGGCCGCGCATGTATCACCGTATCATTAACGTGTGGTGTTCTATTCAGCACAAAGCTGTTCGATTACACTGATTCACAAGAACGGCTTCAGTGCAGACCGGCAGAATTCAACTGATCTCGTGGGACACTGAACGGTCCTCGATCTTATCTAAAACCTATATATATATATTCTATAACATTATAACATTATAACATGTATATATATATATATTGATATATATATATATATAGAGATATATATATATATATAACATCCTATGACTATGACAAAAGCTTCAGGAAAGTAGCCCAGCTTTGCAGCCCAACAGCAGGCTCCAGGGTTACAAGGCTGCAATGTCATCAGGCAAGGTTCCAAGGTTTTGTAGGGTTCCACGATTCCACAATTGCAGGTTGCCAGGGTTGCAAGGTTGCAGATTTCGAGAGTTCCAAGGTTCCAAGGTTCCAGAGTTCTAGGTTACCAGGGTTCTGGGGTTCCAAGTTTCCAGGGTTCAAGGTTCCAAACATCAAGGTCTTGGTTTGATTCATCAACAACGAAATGACCAGCGCAATGCAAAGCAAACGCAAAACACAATAGACTTGCTTAAGTTTAGTTAAAGAACACAGTGTGAGCAGCATGATCCACAGAAAAGTTATTCACAGGGTTCTCAGGTTCCAGGCAGGGTAGCAAAGCTCTAAGGTTGCAAGAGGCCAAGTTTGGGGTTCCACCATTCCATGACCCTAGAGCCACATGCTTCCAACACTCCAAGTTTCCTGGTTCCAAGATTCCATGGACCAAGGGATCCATATTAAGAGTCCCAAAATTCAAAGTTTCAGGTAAAGCTTGAGGGTTCCCAGTGCAGGTTCCAGACTTGCAAAAACTCGAAAGTTCCAGGGTTCTGGAGGTCCAGGGTTGCAGGTTTCCATGGTTTCAAAGCTCCAAGATTTCAGAGTTCCGGGGTTACAGGGTTCCAGAGCAGAAACCCTTTGCTGGAGACCTTGCAGGAATTCCTTGCAGAAAGTTTTGCAGTAACCTTTCCGGACGCCTCAACAAAACTTGCGGATTTAGTTTGAGTTTTGTTTTACTAATTTACTAGTTTGCATTTTTCTCTGCTTGATGTGCAGAGCTGCTTCATGTATCATTAAATCCTGGAACCATGGAACCCTGAAAAACCTGGAGCAATAGACATTGGAATATTGGAACCCTGCAAAGCTTAAAAACTTGGAACCCTTCACAGTTTCCGCAAGGGATCCGCGTCTTTAATTGCCTGCCCCCCCCCAAAAAAAAAAAAAACAAGAAATTCAGAAGTTGTCCGGTTCCAGCAAGGCTGCAAAACAGTTCCAGCAAATTTCAAGCCAGACTTCCAACCTCACAACCCGGCACATTAAGCAAAGCAAGAAACAATGTTAAAGAAAAACGAAATCGACGCCCGCATTGGTTCCCAGCAAAATGTTCCAGCCAGGGGTTCCAGCAACAAGGTTCCAGCGAGGTTCCAGCAAGGCTTCACCACATTCCAGCAAGGGTTCGTTCCAGCAATGTTCCAATGACTTTCCAGCAAGGTTCCAGGTTTCACCAAGTCCAGGAAGGTTCCAGGACAGTTCTAGCAAGGTTCCAGCAAGATTTCAGCGACTTTCCAGCAAGGTTCCAACAAGGCAGGTTCCAGCATGTTCCAGCAGTCTGCCAGCACTGTTCCAGCAATATTCCAACGACGTTCTAGCAAGGTTCCAGTAGTGTTCCGGTTTTCCAGAGCATGCATTTTGCTGGCACCACTCCCCGCCCCAGAGATTGAAACCCAACAGGATTGCTGTTGGGAAGTTGCAGCAAGGTTCCGGCAAGGTTCCAGTAAGATTCCAGCAAAGTTCCAGCAAGGTTCCCAGGAAGGTTCCAGCAAGGTTCCAGGAAGGTAGGAAGGTTCCAGCAGGTTCCAGCAAGGTTACAGCTAACTCGTGTGAACACATTTGTCGCAGTCCATTGTTATTAAACGTGTTGGATGTATCTATATATATAGAGAGAGAGAGAGATCATAATCAATAGAATACAATAACAGCAGCGTTATTAAACGTGTTGGATGTTTCAGAATACAATACAATACAATAACAGCAGTTCATGAGTGACTATATTCGAAAAGACAGCTACATTGAGCGGTGTTACGAGATGGCACCCATATTTACAATGATCTTTTTAATGAAACAAACGGCAAAATTAGCGTATACATGGTCGATGTCCGTTCTATCGTACTCGTCTAATAAAATTACAAGTTAATCGAACGTTTTTCATATGTGTTTGATAAGGACAACAGTATAAATCGAAACTTTAACAATAATAATAATAACACCCGCAGTACAAGAAATGCATATGAAAAAAAAAAGTGTACGAAAAAGCATTCGAGTCAGTGTTTGGCGCCAAAGACGGTAAATAGGACGGTACATAACTTGGTGCCATTGACTTGGATGGTGTGTTCGAAGGTGTTTGTGTTGGATCAGTAGAACCAGTGCACCTAATATGAAAGGACACATATGTTAAATACTATTTTTAAAAAATAAACATCTCTCGCTCGCACGCACGTGCGTACTATTCAAATATATTCAAATGGTGTCAGTATTGTGTTCATAAAAGAGTGAGATACTTGGTTTTGACCTAATGCCAACACAACAATGGTCTCTCACCGTACGTTTTTACATACTTTATGACTTAAAAAACGCACGGTGATGTTTTCAGGTGGCGGATGGTGTTCAAGTGGTGGATGCTATTCATTAGGTTTAGCAGATTGGTATAGCTCCAACATTTCATTTCTCATCATTTCTCTAATATCTCTAATACATTTGTCACTATGTCTGACTGGCAATCCAACTGTGTTATCCAACATGTATGAGCTTAATCTGTTCCAGGAAGGTTCCAGCAAGGTTCCAGCAAGGTTCCAGCAAGGTTGTAAGCAAGGTTCCAGGAAGGTTTCAGCAAGGTTCCAGCAAGGTTCCAGGAAGGTTTCAGCAAGGTTCCAGCAAGGTTCCAGCAAGGTTGTAAGCAAGGTTCCAGGAAGGTTTCAGCAAGGTTCCAGGAAGGTTTCAGCAAGGTTCCAGCAAGGTTCCAGGAAGGTTTCAGCAAGGTTCCAGCAAGGTTCCAGCAAGGTTGTAAGCAAGGTTCCAGGAAGGTTTCAGCAAGGTTCCAGCAAGGTTCCAGCAAGGTTCCAGGACTGTTCCGGTTTTTCTGGGCGTACATTTCGTGGCACCACTCCCCGGCCCCAGAGATTGAAACCCAACACTATCGCTGTTGGGAAATACAATCGTCATGAAACATTCTGTGATGCTTGACGCATGAATCAGCTCATGACGCGCAAGGGCCAGTAGAGTCAAGCAGCGTTGGCAACACTGTAAAGCCCGTGCAGAAACCTGTGAGTCCTCGAAAGCTGTGCTCATTTCGTCTGTGCGGAACCTCTAAATAGTATACGTAGTTTTCACAGTTGCATTGCAGTTCAGAACACGATTGAAATATGTCTCTCCATGAAGCTGAAGAGTCGCACCAACACTACCTGCGGCAGAAAGTTTGTGGTGCTTCCCGCACAACCATGCAACTTCATCTCGCTCTTTGCTAGAGCCATCTGCCAGCCTGTACATAACGCTTATCAGATCTGATCTATATCAATTCAATGAATTCAATGCGTGTGCACAGGTGTCTGTGTGTGTGTGTCGGTGTCTGTGCACTGTGCACCGCTTCACTAGGAGCTCTACATGTTCAATCCAAAGGATGGAGGATCGAGAGGCAGGGTCTCAGTGGTGCTTCTTTCATGGACATGTGTGCTGCAGAAAGAAACACAAAGTACCTCACCAACTGTACAGTACCCGTTTTTTGGAAAGATGCACTGTTGCCCTGAATCCCTGGCACTTTCATCCAACAGAATTTACAGTAAACCAAGAATGGTGCTGTATAAGTCTATATTTGCACTCATTGGAAAGCTTGTGAGATCAAGGCCATCTTCTCTCGTGATCTCCCGGTTCTGTCTATCAACTTGCTCTGGGAGAAAAATAGAGGACCTATGAGGACCTTAGGACTTCTTCGAAGGTAGGAGGCAATCAAAATAGCGGCAAGCGCGGCCTGTGCCTTTTAACTCTGTATCTCTCTGTCCTACATCTCTCGACAAAGATAGTGCAGGGGCACCACTCTCAGTCACAGGTCTTGAATTTCTGGCTGTCTGGCTCTGGTGGAAGGCTGAAAATTTGCAACAAGATGCAACAAGTGTATTCTGGGTGATTGGCACTGTACATAGATAATTATGAGATCTTGTTGGTTTTTCCTGGAGAAAAGGAATTTGTGCACAATCGACTGCTATTTGTTGTCTTTGATTTGGTTCAATTTGGTTCAAGGTAGTTGATAAGACAAAGACTTACAAAGACTGTAAATCCATGGGATCCTCATTTCTACTTGAGATCGAGGTTGTGGCGGTCAAGGAAGACCTGCCCACCAGTTGAGACAAGAACGGCAAGAGATAGGTCAGATAGGTTCGTCGCAAATCATTAAAAGAAATGAACAATCTGCTTTGGTGAGGCTTGGACACTCCTCCAAGGACTTGGGATTTGCGCCCACACACATGTCATTGCAATCCACCTGGCTTTCATCTAAGTACAAGCAACTACAATGTCAACTGAAAACACCAACCAATACCAATCATCAATTTGACAATGATTTATCCAAGAATAGCAGGATCACAAGGTACACCCATTTGTCCTTCCCTCTATCTACTATCTGTTGCCGTCGATTTTTGAGCACTATAGCAGCACTAGTATGACACTGGAACCAGGGCTGGTGATCGGTTTGGACCCATTGCGAACTTCGGACAATCGTTGACTCGGGCAAATGCAGAACAGAACTTCCCTATGTCTCTGATCTTCAAAGCTTCTGGAATTGATGTGTTTCTATATCTCTTAGCCCAATGATGCCCAATGCATCTTTTGCTACGACACTGGATGTAAGAAGATCTTCAAATGTCTGATCGAACCCTGCATGCGTTGCATCAACGTTTGTCGCAACGAGGTTCTCTTGTCCAAACCCATTGCCAGTGGCGATCATGTTCGACAGATTCGACAGATTCGACAGTGTCTTTCAGCGGTGTTTGTACATCGCCCAGCTCATGTCTGGGTCGACCCGGTCGACTCCACTCACTTGACTCACTTCTCAGCCTCTCTCATCCTGAGCTCAGCAGTCGGACTATCCCCATTGAAAACTCGGAAGATGGTAGTGAAACAGTTCGCAAAATTTTGCAAATAGATTGTATGAGCCAGGAACAACCACACAGATCCCGCTTTGAGGCAAAACTATGGAATATCAATCTCGCAATCTGAAGTCCAGCAGTTTGGAGCCAAGAAGCAACGGATTGTAGCCATCATCCACCACTTCCACGATCCTCCCCAAACCTGGTGAGACTGTCACTGCTTGCTCACCGCTCCGATGCATAAGAATTATAAACCTGTGGTATCCTGTGGTCAACAATTCCAGGGAATTCCACGGCCTTTAGTCCGACCTTCTCGAAAAAGCAAAGTTTCGCCAAGGTCTGCCGAGCGCTGAGCAGAAGACAGAATTCAACATAGTTTTGGAGATGCAGACGCAGAGATGCCCTGGAATAATTCTTAACAAACTGTCATAGAAAATGTATAATATATATATATATATCCACAGTTCACTTTTCCTCGCACCTTTGACTAAGCTGCCCTGTCGTGGCAACTATGTTGCCAGAAACCTGGCCATATGGCCCTGAGTGGCATTTGTAAAATGGTCGTACAGCTGCATGGCCACCAAAAGGAAAATGTCACTCCCAATCGGGTGGGTGGATTGAGGGCCGAAATCTTGCAGCCATGGTGCTCTCATGGTGAAAATTGGATAACAGGCATCCACAGTTCACTTTTCCTCGCACCTTTGACTAAGCTGCCCTGTCGTGGCAACTATGTTGCCAGAAACCTGGCCATATGGCCCTGAGTGGCATTTGTAAAATGGTGGTACAGCTGCAAGGCCACCAAAAGGAAAATGTCACTCCCAATCCATCCCTTCTATACTGCTTGCATTCACCGTAGAAACGGTAGAGCATTCACCGTAGAAACGGTAGAAAACTGAGAAAAGAAAAACTCATGCTTCGGCATCTATTTACACTTCAGAGGCAGTAAACACAGCTCTCATCACAGTGCCAGTATGTGAACTCAGAAAAGCAATGTTGGCCTTGACTTCCGGAACCAGCTGGTGGAGAAACAGCTGAGCACCTACCTCTTGAATGTAATATTCCAGGGTACGCATCTTGGCCCATCGGCCGCGCCAGCAGATCTTTGACAGGTCCTCATCTTCAAGGTACAGATGAGTAGCGCCTGAGCCCCGCAAGGTGCCTGGCGTGGCCCCCCGTACACTTTGCTTGTGGGGGACACCTATGTGACTCAGGACTGCATTCCACTGTCGGCGAAACACCGCCATAGATGCGTTGAAGAGTTTCGATGTCATCGGCAAACTCCAAAAGACTTTTCTAGCCAGCCAGATCACTGAATCATCCAAAACCTTCACATGCTGTCTGCGAGCAAACCTAGCTGTCTTGGGGTTTTTGATGTAGATGTACATTGCAGCTCGCTGCTCCAAAGTGTCCTCTGGAAAAATCAAATCAGAGCGCATCAAATTGACAAACTCATTGGGATGGAGCATGCCAGAGAAGCCCAATGCCACTAACGCAGCAAAACTGCGCCACCCCCAGAGCAAGGACAAACTAATGATGGCCCGGATGAGTGGAGCTGACAACACTGCCCTACATTGACCCGGCTCTTCAATCTGCCATTTGCGGTCCACTTGCCATGCACCAGCCAGAAAATTGCGGAACTGTGGCCGCAAATGTTGAACAGCTGTAATAGCATAAACCAGCCAGTACCTGGGTTTCCCAGCAGCAAAACACTCCTTCCCATAGGCTCGCAAGGCTGCATCCACCGCCTCAGCGGTCATCAGCACAGCTTCCAAAGAGGTCTGCGCACGCGTCTGCAACCATGAGCTGAACTCCTGCAAACATTTTTGCATCCTATCCAGGGTCGCCGGTGAAAAACCGACATCAAAGTCCAGCTCACCTCTAGGAATGTAGCTTTTTGCTGGTCCAGGGTTCTCCTCAATGTCACCGCAAAGCAACAACAGCAAGCGGACCCAGCGGCCCAGAGGATTCCTCCAGCATGCGCTCTTGATGATGACATCAAAGCGTTTGACTTGCCCTTTCTGAAGGTCGGTCAACCAGAGAGGCATCTCCCGCGTAGGCCCAGGCACTTCCGAATCACGAGAAGGACCATCAGCGCGGTTCCAGCTAGATCTGCAGTGCAAAGTGCCTGGGTAAAGGCAACCACCCAAAACGTAGCCCAAGGAGCTACGCAGGATTCTGCTCAAAGCTCGAGAACTGCTTCTGCCCTTTGCCGCAGCGCCCATGGTGACCCTGCTGTCCAGGATTCCAAGCACCCGCGAGCAGGGGTGGCTCTTCGCACAAAACTTCAACCAAGACTTATAAACCCTGCATTCAAGAGTATTAATGTGCCCTGATTTTTTAAAACGATACCGAAACATCTCAGTGAACTTTGATCCATTACACAACTCATTTACCCAGTCCGGATCCTCGTGCCATGCTCTGCGTGTCTCCGGCTCCACTGTGTGCTGCGCAGTGCTGGTCGTAGGTGCACCATGATCTCTCGCCAGTTTGCTGCCGCGTGCCATGCGCTGCACCAAAGACCAAGGATACATAGCTGAATAAGCACTGACTGCTTCCCCAGGGACGGGCGCACGACCATAAACCTCTGCAGCACTTGGAGAGCACCTCTGATCAAAAAGCTCAATGGACTGGCGTGTGAAGGAGCCCTCGATGACAAAATGGCAGCCCTTGTAGCGGCATTGGCACGTAGACTCCAAAGGCAGGAGCCAGGGTTTGTTGTGTAGCCACTTCGAAGGCTTGTTAAAGCCACTGCCAAAACTGCAAAAAGGAAAACGTGTAAGCCAGCAACCCAGTGAAAGCAGAACTTGGAAACAATGCAACTCAAACATGACAGAGGCCCCTGGTTGTTCAGCAGAAATGTAGGAGCCACTCAGGAGCGCTAAAGTCAAAATGAAAGCCGTACGCATTGCTAAAATGGTCTGCTCATAGGTCACCGGGTCAGAAGGATTGAAGCCAGCTGGAAACATCTTGCTCCGCAATCTCGGGCGCCGTAAAGTGCCAAATGACCAGCACGGCGGCCCAGCGTGCCACTCCTTCACCTTTCCAGATGCAGCTAAAGCAGCCGTCTTCCGAAAGGTGACTGGGTCCATCAAATCACCAAAGCTCACACCAGTAGCACCACGCTCAATGCCAGGATGCACTCGAAAACCTTCAGCAGCATGTGCCTTACTCCAGTTACCGGAGCCAGAGAACAGCTCAATGCAGTCGAAGGTCACATCTTCGACACCGGGCCACAGAGGTGCCGGTGAGAGACTCACAGCAAAGTCCACAGTCTGCTCGCTGGGAGGACCAAAGGTTTCCTCGTGGTCCAGGCCCTTTTCATGCAGCACTTCACGCGCTCCATGTTGAAGCGCGGTATAGTAACCTCTCTGCTCTGTATGACGCCACATCTCTTCGGCAGCAAAAGCGCCCACACGTGTTCTGCAGAGCGCGCCACCAAAAGGACTAGCATCCATCATGAAAACATCCTCAGTGACTGACACCCGAAGATCCGCTTGAATCAGAGGACCAAGCAGTAACAGCGCAAGCAGCTCATTCACCGCCATCGCGCTCAGCTAAAAAGGTTGGTGAATTGGCAAGCCGACCCCCTCATGAAAAACTTGTTCCAGCACTGCAAAAGTAGGACGCCTGAATAAACATACATGAATCCAACATCCCAACAAACATTGCAGTATTTTCCTGGTTGCACAACGCTTGATCACAACGAAACTGGTGAGTAGCATGAGGAGTGCAACCCTGTTTCGTGGAGCCGAACATCTGCCAGCAATACCATCAATTTCAGCACCAAGGACTGTGGCAGAGAAAACGCGACGCTGCTTCTTGCCAGGGTGGGCTACCAAACCCACTGTGTTATACGCCAACTCAGCCCTAGCAAACACTTCCAAATCCCGGTCATTTTTGGCAGGATCCCACCTTGGAGTACATGACAGCTTGTGAAGACCTATATGATCATCTATAGTCAGAAGTTCATAAAAGGGACCACGAGGAATGGGATGTCTATATTGTAAAATCTCATCCGGCCTCATACTGTCAGCTATTGTACGCAGTAGGTTAAAGTGTGATTGCTGTGCTATCTCCACTGCAAGGCTGTCACCCATCGCAAGTGTACGCAGGCAAATGTAAACAGACTGGTCTGCATACTGAGGGTCATAGCATGAAAAACCTTCAAACTCTTTTCCCAGAAAAACAGTGCCAATCGCATTCCTTGCAGCTCTTTGGGGGGAAACACGGAAAGTATAGTAAAACTCACAAAGGTCATCAGAGGAAATTGCAAGACACTCATCCGCATGCAGCCGTATCAAGCCAATAAGATGCCCAGGAGCTAAAGTCTTTGTATACGTATTGCAACCATACATCCGAGAGTTTACCACTGTAGGATTGACGATAAGCCGGTCATACTCACTGTCTTTGTTAACAGCAAATAACCCTACTGCTTCATCTTCAGGTACACAATGCACAGGAATAAGGGCGCAGGCGCCCAGCTTGTCCCACTTTTCCGCCAGCTTCTTCAGTTCAGCTCGGTCGCAATGCACTCGCGCTCTCCGCTTGGCTGGCCAGTCAGTTGCAGGTTTACGCAAGACATCAGGGTCTTTGAAAGCAGCTTGAACAACAGGATCAACCAAAAAAGGCTCAGGGTTGAAAGTGGGTCCTAGCTTCCATTTGATGCGCTCCGCAATGACTGGCTTTGCTGGAGAAACACTCAGCGGAACATCTACACCAAGCTGACGGTTTTGATCTGGAACTGGTTCACCAGAAGCATCATGGTGAGTTTGCTGGTCAGGGGCAGCTGCTGTACTGCTGTATGGATCAAAATCCCGGTGAATCATATCTAAAAAACTTGCCATCTCATCCCAACTGATGTCTGGAACAGTGGAAGGGAGTTGAATTACTGCATCACAAATTTTGCTCAGCTTTTCCCCTGCCCGGCCTAGCTCGGCCGCAGCTACGGGTTCTGCAAGAAGAAAATAGCCCACCAGGCTCTCCAGACGCTCAATCATGGCATGCTGCTGATCACTGATTTTGGCACCCAACTCGCACACAGTTGAGGGGTATTTTGGGTACCCCAAACTAAGCCAATTGAGAACAATGATGACAACTTGCAACAACTTCGCCCTGGTCTCTAAAAACTTCCTTCTCTTGCGACGCCGGGGGGAGAGCTTAGCTGGGCCCGTCCATCGCCACAGCGGTGGGGGACAGGGCCATATATCGGCAGAAGTACAACTGCCGCAAACATGGCGAGGAGCTGATGACTTCCTGCGAAAAAGACTTCGGCGCAGGAACTCACCTAAGCCAGAATGACTCTGGCCAACTAACTGCAAGACCACCCGCATGATCTCAATGCACTGAATTGTTGCAGGCACTTCAAAGTCAGACAGCAACTTCGTACTGCCCGAATGCATCCCACAAAGGTCATCATGGGACAACAGCTCTGGGTGCACTGCCTCAGACTTCAGCTCGGAGCTGTAGTGGCCTCTTCGCCGGCTGGGCTGGGAGACCCCTTTCCTTTTCCCTTGCCTTTCCTTTTTGGCTTTGGTGTCACCTCGGTCTTTTCGTCCCCCTGAGGAGAAGCTTTGGTTTGCTTTCCAGCTGCTTGGATCCGCCCTTCCAAAAAGTCCAGATCCTTCAGGTAAGACACATTGGCTGCCACTGCAGTCGCCGATGTCAGTTTGGAGAAAGGTTGCAACTGAGCTCTCTGCTTGTTCCTCTGGCAAACTTGATAGTTTGGCTCCGGCAGGCCTGTCAAAAGCCATGCTAATTGAGTACGGCCTGCATCTATCGACGCCTGATCCACAAACGTCATGCCCTTCATTGCAAAGCCCTGCAGCTCCCGATTTCCAGATCGCGCTCCTACCTCGTAAGCATGGCACATCAGATACCCCATCATAGTAAGCAGCCGATGATCGCCCAGAGGTATGCGCCTTTCCATGTAATCCTGGAGGAGGCCTGGTGTTAACCCGGCTGGCGCTTGGAGACCGAGGTCGGTCAGAATCTGCTGCTCCCCCCACACTGGCTAGTCGAGGAAGATCTTGGCTCATCTTCAAAAAGGCATCCCGCGCCAGACAGCCGCGGACTCCTGAGCTTGAACTGCCGCTTGCATCGGAGCCCCCCAGAGCTTTCTGAATTGGGTCCAGGTTCTTGGCTGTGAGATGCTTTGACAACATGCTCAGCTGCTGCGTCTGTAGTACCAGAAGGCGCTGCATAGGATCCTGCACCTCTTCCAGCGTAGTAGCCAGAGCTTCGTGCAGCTCGTCCTCCTCTGTAGCCCCCAGCATCTCCTCTTGCAGAGCATTGTCGAACGCCACCTCCGGCCGTTCTGCGCGAGCAGTACGTTCGTGAGCGCCAAGACGTCCTGGCCCAGAACCTGCCAATGCTCGCAATCTTTGAAGCACCTGAGCATCCGCTGGTTGAGACGGAGAAGAAAGCAGCTGCAAACCACCAGCCTTTGGAGTAGCATGGAGAGCGGCACTGCCTTGGAGAGTCCCCAGGCGAGTCTCTAGCTCGAGGATACGCTGCTGCATTTGAAGCACAGCATCCTGCTCCACGGTTCCACCGTGCGGCGGAGCGGCCGAATCTGGAGGTTCTGCAAAACCCTCTAAGCCGCTGTCGCCGGTCACATAGTCTCCAGCGGTGTCGTCGTCCATGGCATCGTGGATCCAAGCATCTGCGGCCGCCATCACCGCCTCCGCGGATGGTCTGCCCGCGCTTTGCCCCACATAGAAGCGATGCACAGTTTCTACTTCGTCGCCACGAAGGGGCGACCATCGGGTGAAAGAAGAAACTTGATCCCAAGTTGCATCCACCAACACTGCATTCTCTTCTGAGGTGCGTTTGCCACGAGGAAGCTCCACGGTGATGGTGCAAGTCCTGCATCCAAACACATCTTCCTGAGCAGTGACAAAGTCGGTCACCTCTGGAACGTCGGGCACCAAAAACATGAAGCCGCCAGACCGACATTTCACCAAATAAGCCACAGAATTGAACAAAACTGTGTCCCCCTCAACTGGGCAGAAGAGGACTGGGGCTAATGCTGAATAGCCAGCCGCTGATACCCCAAGCAGCGACCGCACTCCCTTCTCACTCAAACGCTTGCCTGGTACTCCGGCGGCCATGAGCAACCGGCGCCCAGAACGTAAGCAGAAGCTTCAGCACGGCTAGCAAAGGCGTGCGACACACTGTCACGATGGAACCTCTCGCCAGCACTGCCCCGCACCTTGGAGACGTAGATGTTGTAGGATGTAGTCCACCCAGATGCGTGAGGCGGGGCCGCTCGAAGCACCACGTAGATCCGATTCTGCACAGCCAACCTGGGAGACTCACACACTGCAGTCGACTCGCCGCTCAGACGAATGCGGGCTGCAACACCAGCTCTCAAGCCACGTCCCAACCTGGCTAATGGAGACCACTCACCACAAGCACTGAGGCGAGGCACCCAAGATTCCAGCGGAGACAAATCAAGGTCCAGCAGCTGCTCAGGAGTGCAGGCGCCCACCAACTCAGCGCGCCACTGAGAAGACCAAGGCTCAGCTCGTTCGCCTTCAGGACCAGGATCACTGCCTGATGGCACAGTCCAACTAGAGTCAGACCTGGCAGGCCCAGAGGACCTAGCAAGGGATGCTCCTTGTGGCGAGTGACCAAACCCTGAACCTAAACCGTTGACCTGGGTGGTGAAGAAAGCTGTGTGCTATCAGAATTTCTCTTCACAGAAATTGTGAGCCCTTCAAACTGAAATAAGATCTCAGCAACGTCAGACTCCTGGCTCATGCGGTATGAGTCCGATAACCAGCCAGTCGAATGCGCAGATCTTGACCCCCAGGCCCAGGAGCTGGTGCAATCAGGCCTATGATGCTATGCAATGCGAGCACCAAAAGTCGCCGGCAGGAAGGACTCAGCACCAGCACTGCTAAGAACCCACCAGTTAGTAAGCCAAGGAACCAGGCCAATCCACTGACCAGC
The DNA here is from genome assembly GCA_947184155.2 of Cladocopium goreaui. Taxonomy (NCBI): domain Eukaryota; class Dinophyceae; order Suessiales; family Symbiodiniaceae; genus Cladocopium; species Cladocopium goreaui. The sequence goes on from CAMXCT020000825.1 coordinate 133,213, forward strand.
AGGAGCAAGGGGAGAGAGATCAGGCAATCGTTGGTATGCCAAAAGCGCAGCTCGCGAAGGAAATCCAAGGGCCACGTATGCATACAGCTTGAGTCCGAAATCTTGCAGCCATGGTGCTCTCATGGTGAAAATTGGATAACAGGCATATATATATATATATGTATATGTATAGAATATATACCCTCAGCTACTTGGGGGGCGGGGTGGGTTACTGTAATGTAGACCCTAAACGTGGGGTCTAAAAGGTTGTTTGGCCAGGGGGAATGTAAAAATAATTTCGTTCATCTAGACCTTTGGGCTGGTCCAGTATTTAAGGTCTACTATGGTTTTCCCACTGTCTCTACATATGCTCCTAAAAATCCAACTTTTCATGTGCACCGAACACATTTCATTTTTGCATGTGCCACTGGTGGGCGTTTCGTAATCCCAAGCGACAAGACACTTCAGTTTGATCATACCCTCAAGATCAAACAAGATTTCAAAAAACCCAAGGCTTTTGACATCCCTCAACGGAGAGCAGAATAGAACCCCAACGTCTACGCATGGTGGGGTTCTAAAATCGTGTTCCTGCAAGCCATAAAATTATTGAAAAATGACATGTATTCTTCTGTTTTGTGTTGAACACATGCTGCGTTTCATTTGCATATTGCCTTTGTCCTCCCACACGCAGTGCGCGGTTCAGGTCATCGCAATGCTTTAGATTTTCTATTTTTTGCCGTTTTTCCTAGGCCGCGTCAGGCCCACCTTTTCCGGAAAATATATGCAGAACTGCAGAACATTTTTTAAAGCAACGTCGGGACGGATGCAAAATTGGATTGCAACCTGTACGCTTCCCCACAAAGATTGCGTCGTTCAGTCATCTATTGAAGCCACCGTGCCCTCACCTTGTTTTGGCAAGCGGTGTGCAAGATCATCGCTTGTGAAAGGAAAAATCGACTGGACCATGACCAGTCTCAAAATTTACTGAGAGTTATCAATCTCTCCTTCTTCGTTGTTCTCCGAAAGTTCTTTATCAGATGTGTTGCTATCAAAAGAAAGGAGGTGGTGGGTAACAAAAAGGATGCAAAAAAATGTAGACTGTAGAAGATGTGTCAAAGCATGGCTAAGTTGGAATATGGCTGGTCACATATCAGCGCCTGTGAGTCTAGAATGGTTCCCTCCAAGCTTTAAAAACAGATTGAAACGCATTGACCTGGGAAAAATGATGATAGATCTCGTTTTTTTTTCAAACGCCTTGGCTGAACCAGAAGTGTTGGCATCTACAGAATGCAGATGGTGGATGAAAACAAATGTGCAAGGAAGGCCAAGTTGGTTATGGCTGGCCAACAGTCAGCACCTGTGGGTCTGGAATGGTTCCCTCCAAGCTTTAAAAACAGATTGAAATGCATTGGCCTGGGGAATATGATGATAGACCCTGCATTTTTTCCAAACGCCTTGGTTGGACCAAACGTGTTGGTATCTAAAGAAAGGAGATGGTGGATGAAAACACATGTGCAAAGGGATGTGGAAGTAGGAGAGGTGTCAAAGGAAGGTTAAGTTGGGTTATGGCTGGCCACATGTCAGCACCTCTGGGTCTGGAATGGTTCCCTCCAAGCTTAGAAAAACAGATTGAAATGCATTGGCCTGGGAAATATGATGATAGACCCTGCATTTTTTCCAAATGCCTTGGTTGGACCAAAAGTGTTGGTATCTAAAGAAAGGAGATGGTGGATGAAAACACATGTGCAAAGGGGTGTAGAAGTAGAAGAGGTGCCAAAGGAAGGTTAAGTTGGGTTATGGCTGGCCACATGTCAGCACCTGTGGGTCTGGAATGGCTCCCTCCAAGCTTTAAAAACAGATTGAAATGCATTGACCTGGGAAAATGATGATAGACCCTGTATTTTTTTCAAACGCCTTGGTTGGACCAAAAGTGTTTGTATCTACAGAATGGGGATGATAAATGAAAACAAACGTGCAAAGGGATGTAGAAGTAGAAGATGTGTCAAAGGAAGGCTAAGTTGGGCTATGGCTGGCCAACAGTCAGCACCTGTAGGTCTGGAATGCTTGCCTCCAAGCTTTAGAAACAGCTTGAAACACTTTGACCTGGGGAAAATGATGATAGACCCTGCATGTTTTCCAAACGCTTTGGTTGGACCAAAAGTTTTGGTACCTACAGAATGGAGATGTTAAATGAAAACAAACTTGCAAAGGGATGTAGAAGTAGAAGAGGTGTCAAAGGAAGGTTAAGTTGGGTTATGGCTGGCCACATGTCAGCACCTCTGGGTCTGGAATGGTTCCCTCCAAGCTTACAAAAACAATTGAACCGCATTGACCTGGGGAAAATGATGATAGACCCTGCATTTTTTTCCAAACGCCTTGGTTGGACCAAAAGCGTTGGCACCTACAGAATGGAGATGATAAATGAAAACAAGCGTGCAAAGGGATGTAGAAGTAGAAGATGTGTCAAAGGAATGTTAAGTTGGGTTATGGCTGGCCACATGTCAGCACCTCTGGGTCTGGAATGGTTCCCTCCAAGCTTAGAAAAACAATTGAACCGCATGGACCTGGGGAAAATGATGATAGACCCTGCATGTTTTCCAAACGCTTTGGTTGGACCAAAAGTTTTGGTACCTACAGAATGGAGATGATAAATGAAAACAAACTTGCAAAGGGATGTAGAAGTAGAAGAGGTGTCAAAGGAAGGTTAAGTTGGGTTATGGCTGGCCACATGTCAGCACCTCTGGGTCTGGAATGGTTCCCTCCAAGCTTAGAAAAGCAATTGAACCGCATTGACCTGGGGAAAATGATGATAGACCCTGCATTTTTTTCCAAACGCCTTGGTTGGACCAAAAGCGTTGGCATCTACAGAATGGAGATGATAAATGAAAACAAGCGTGCAAAGGGATGTAGAAGTAGAAGAGGTGTCAAAGGAAGGTTAAGTTGGGTTATGGCTGGCCACATGTCAGCACCTCTGGGTCTGGAATGGTTCCCTCCAAGCTTAGAAAAACAATTGAACCGCATGGACCTGGGGAAAATGATGATAGACCCTGCATGTTTTCCAAACGCTTTGGTTGGACCAAAAGTTTTGGTACCTACAGAATGGAGATGATAAATGAAAACAAACTTGCAAAGGGATGTAGAAGTAGAAGAGGTGTCAAAGGAAGGTTAAGTTGGGTTATGGCTGGCCACGTGTCAGCACCTCTGGGTCTGGAATGGTTCCCTCCAAGCTTAGAAAAGCAATTGAACCGCATTGACCTGGGGAAAATGATGATAGACCCTGCATTTTTTTCCAAACGCCTTGGTTGGACCAAAAGCGTTGGCATCTACAGAATGGAGATGATAAATGAAAACAAGCGTGCAAAGGGATGTAGAAGTAGAAGAGGTGTCAAAGGAAGGTTAAGTTGGGTTATGGCTGGCCACATGTCAGCACCTCTGGGTCTGGAATGGTTCCCTCCAAGCTTAGAAAAACAATTGAACCGCATGGACCTGGGGAAAATGATGATAGACCCTGCATGTTTTCCAAACGCTTTGGTTGGACCAAAAGTTTTGGTACCTACAGAATGGAGATGATAAATGAAAACAAACTTGCAAAGGGATGTAGAAGTAGAAGAGGTGTCAAAGGAAGGTTAAGTTGGGTTATGGCTGGCCACGTGTCAGCACCTCTGGGTCTGGAATGGTTCCCTCCAAGCTTAGAAAAACAATTGAACCGCATTGACCTGGGGAAAATGATGATAGACCCTGCATTGTTTTTCCAAACGCCTTGGCTGGACCAAAAGTGTTGGTATCTAAAGACTGGAGGTGGTTGTTGGAAGCACGTCACTGCAGGTTGCTCATCACAACTTGGCCTGGCATTTGTTTCTTCCAAATCAAACTGGCATATGTGGGAGGTTGGAGGTAATGCCATATCATGTTGAAGTAAAGCTCATGATAATTCAGCTGAAGATGTTGCCGGAGATTAATTTTACATCTTTGTTATTGCACATTGCTGCAGGTTGGTCATTGTTTTGCCTTGTTTTCGGGTGATGTTCAAACCAAGCAACATCGAAATCACCTAGTTTTGAAGTTTTGAAAATGGAAATCTTGATCGACCAAAACCGGGGATGCTAATTCCACACATGTTTTGCACCTTTGTGCAAATACCTCATCACGACTTGTTTTCTTTTTCTGCGCTCCAAATCAATGACCTTTTCTTGTGGTCTGTTGAAATCAATTTATACCACAACAAGGCTCATATACTTTCAAGGTTCTGATTTGATAGCCTCTCAGGATTCTAAAATCATACCCTCTATGATTTTAGAACCCTCAACGGCATTTTTAGGCACCGCGATCTTGAGGGTATGTCTGATCTCCATTCTATCACATCCAACCGGGTCAGGACAAACGAAAAACAGGTGGTTCAAAACTGTTGCAATTTGTTTTCAAGAAAATAAATTCCTTGTAATAAAGAGAGATCAGTCCGACGCTGAATTATCAGACTTCTCAGCCTGATGATGAATTGCGTAACATTTTCTGGGATGCAAAAGATGGGTGATGATAGATTTGAAAAAGATTGGTCGAAAAAATAAACCTGTTCCAGAACCTCTCTTTCAGAATCCCTTTATTTTTGCTTCCAAACTGTGTTGCTAGGGATTTGGGGTGAACCAAAAAAAATATGGCTTCCTGACAGTAGGGCCCCAGAATGCTATGATTTTATATTTCATTTTTTGCTAGCTTCAAAACCTCCAAATTCCAAGGGTCTAGAGTGGTACCACTGGGACAGGTCTACAATGCCCTAATTATCAGTCTAGACCTCTAGACCCTAGCCCCTCCAGGGGGGGGCCTTCTAGACCTTAAGTAGTTGAGGGTATTAGAATATTATATATACATGTATACAATGTATATGTGTGTGTGTATGTGTCTATAATAATGTATGTGTATAAAAATGTATGTATATATATATATGAAAAATAAAATGCTAATATATAAATATATACATATATGTGCGCAGTATCATGTGGCTCGCATTAAAGGAGCTTCCAGATGACAGACTGGAAGCGCGGCTGAGTCCCAAGCTAACGTACTCGGCGTGATAACACCAGCGGAACGTCACAATGGCCTGACAGAGTCGACAACACCTGTTGCAATGGCGGCGGAAAGCCTTTGTCTGTGAGAAGTCCTTCTGTCACATGAACGACATGCAATCCTTTGATCTCAGAAGTTTTGATGATTTTTGGTGAAGGATTTAACATTCGACATGCCACAGCAAAAATGATGCAAAAAGCGAACCTTATCGCCAGAACGCAGCAGCTCGCAGGACATGTGCTTCACAGCCGCACATTGGCCTCAAAGCTCGCTGGCTGAGAGTGAAGGACAACACATCGCACGGGATGTTCGCACAAGCGAGCATAGCCAATCTATCGCAAGAGCGCCCCGATCTATGCACAAATAACCGGACTGCGCATACTTGCACCACCAAAAGTCCACTGTCCCAGCTCAAGAGCTGCCTAAACTGTGCCAAGGGGAGTGCAAAAATCAGCGGATACCTCTGTATGTATATTTCTATCTTTATATATATATATATCAATATCTATATCATATATATTTATACATACATACATACATACGCGAATATCTATATTATATATATAGAGATAGATATTCGTGTATATATTTATATTTATATATATATATATTTAATTATATAATATATACATATATTCATATCTATATGATTCTATTTGTATAGTGTATGTATTGCGATGCAACACACTAAGGTTCTTTTGGGTCTGTCTCGCTCAGTCAGGCTGAGTCAGACTGTATTTTGAAGGTGATGGATAGACAAATCTGGGGGGAGAGAGCCTGAGAGAGCGCTAGAGCTGGAGGGGAGTCATCTAGTCTCCATCATGTTGGTCTCCGCACAAGTTCAATCAATTATTTGTGCATGTACGCGTGCAAAGTCAATCTCAATAGAATCAATGTAAAGTGCAAAATCTTTAAAGGTCAAACACCATCCTTTCCAGTGACCATCGCGCAAGCCACCACAGGAAGATCGTCTTGGTCATTCCAATGGATAGGATTTGATGCTATCTTTAGGAGTGCACATTCCGCTCCTCCTATCCGATCAAAACTGGCTGCTGCCAAACTGTGTTGCTTATCTTGCTTCAGTTTCTCTGGGGATCAGGCGGATGATGCCGCAGTGAATCATGGCCTGGTAACGCTGCCAGCATGCAAGGCAAGGATCTCACGCGATGTGAGACACGTTTACTCGCAGCACAGGAAAAAAAAAGCAAATTCCAACTGCCACAACCTGAGAAACTGCTTCATGGGCAAACACTTCCGCCTGGTATCCTTCTCTGATGGTTGTAGCATGGTGCAAGATCACCACCTGCATGCTCTCTGTTCATTTGCTTCGAAGTCCCCAAGAGCCGTCCTATGAATCACTAACGATTCAAAGATGACACTGCATAAACAGTAAGAAAGTGTGTTGTGAATTCACAAAACATCCCAGTTTATGGCAGTGGACAATTGACAACAAAGGAAACCCTCTGCTGATAACTCGTCAACACATGTCAACACCAAAACTTACAGGACGCTTTCCTCACAGCAAGGCCGTGTTTCATTTTTTTCCTCACCGCACGCAACAGCTGTTTTGGATTGGATGTGCAGCACTCACTTTTTGCCCTTGAAGTTCTTGGAGCCTTCGGTAGAGACTTTCAGACTTAAACATCTTAAGTTCTTAAGCACAGAATATCAGTGATAGAAAAATTGTCTGCTTTTGAAATATCCTTCATGATTGAAGAATTAGTTGGGAGAATCTGCCAGCTCATTTTCAATGATTTTCAGACAAGAACCGAACCTGGAAATGGGGAGACTAACATTAGTCTCGATTCAAAACTTCCTAGGAGATGCCCCTGGCAATTTCCCTGACATCAGTGACATACAGTGACATAATCCGGTGTTTTTGCCATCACCTACTAGTCTTGTTCAAAAGGAAGCAAGCACTCTACCGGGTAGAGTCAGAGATTTGCAGTTACCTCAATGGAAAAACAGCGAAAAGAAAAGAAACCGCGGAAAACAAAACATGTCACAACGGTGCCTCCTGCTGGTGCACCTCCACCCTTCGGCAACTTCTGAGACTCAGTCGTGGGAGATCGAGGTAGATGGTAATTGGTGCTGCAGACTGGTGACCGATCGAGCTCACATGGTGACCTTCAGATACCTAAAGCGCCTAAAGGCCTAAACCATGTTTCAATATGTTTCAATGGATTTCGCTGCAATTTTAGAGACCGACAAAGGGGCCATGAAAAAAGCAGAAATTCGCCACGATTTCCACTGAAAGCCCCAACCTTGTCAGCCTTGCCCTTGGGGACTGCTGGCTTGCCTGGTGCAGAATGCTGAGTGTCCACCCCGAATACACCTTTGATATCCTTTGATATGGTGATCTGATCCCTGTAACATTGGGTCCAAAGTCCGAACCGAAGCAAGATATCCTGTGCGTTGTGCAATATTCCACATGCCAAAGGGAAAACCAAGGCATCTGCTGCTGGAGGCTTTCTTCTGTGCCATTTGCTTGGCCTTCGCCTCCTCGTTTACAGGTGACCAAAATTTGCTCACCACGGTAACCCGGCAACTAGTCCATTTTTGCAAAGTGCATGTGTGCGTTTGAGTTGTGGCCCACAGGTGAATTCTATCAGCTTTGACAAAAAAAACAGAACTGAGGTACAAGAAAACCAAGAAAGCTCAAGCATCCTTGGCTGCTTGCTCGCGTGCTTGACGCAGCTCTGGCTTCTGGGCTTTCCTGTTTGAGATTTGAGTAAGGACAAAGCTGAGATTTCCCCACTGTGTTCGATTTGCATTCACTCTGACCCAAAAACAACTTCTACATTAAGTACATAATAAGTACATTATCTCTTGCAAAATTCTTGCCAGGAATCGATCTCAGAAGAAAGGCCTGGCGGCCTGTGAGGTTTGCTGCCAAGTTGCTTCTTCTTGATGTCATCCAGGGACATGCCTACGATTGCCTTCTGGAACTTCTGCGCCTCCATTCTCAGTCTTGGAAAAGGCACAGACTTGCGAGGAGACAGGGACACGGGATTGAAATTGGTAGCTTCTCCCCTTGGAAACTCTTCATAGCAGAATCAGAACACTCAACAGCTCAGAAGAATCTGACAATCTTTTGGATCGACGTTGCGAGCTTGAAAAAGATTCTGGAACATTGTTTTGACCTGAAGCAAGTCAGATGTGTCGGTAATTTGTTTAGCTAGGACGGACAAAGTCCCCATGTTGCACATACATGCGCAGACGGCAAGACTTTACCTCCTCAATGTCAAATTCTATGAACGAAACCATCAGAGCAAGCACCTTGCGCGCTTTCTTTTTGCCACCCTCTTCCATCTTTCCCTTCCTTGGACAAAATGCAAGCAGTTGTGGAAGCACTTTCTGTCGGCAATCTCTGTAGTTGTTCACATTGTGGTGCCATAGCAGTCCTGTCTGAGTCTTGCAAGTTAGGCCAATCACTAAAAAGCATCAAAGCCCTTAATGTTGCATTAAAGTTCTGCCTTTCTGCCGGCCGAGTTTCTTGTTCATTCGACGCCACGCTTGGGTCCATCGAAGCTTCACCTCAGAGACAAAGCCAGATATGCAGTATCACAAAAAAACCTTTGGCAACGTGGACGTCGCATTCTCAACATCAAACGAATTTCGGAGCAGTAGAACAGTGAGCTGAATCCACGCGGCCCTTTCTACTACATCCTAAATTCTTCTGGGCCAACGTTGGGTACCACCAAGGTCTAAAGTCTAAGGTATTGAGACAAGGCACTGGCTTGATTCGCTGGTGGAACAAGGAGTCAGCCTTGGCATTGATGAAGAAGCTCACCTCGGCTCAGCTGACTCAGCTGGCTCAGCGCTCGCTGCGCTGGGTCAGAAATGGTCAGAGATGGTCAGAGTACCTCACCTTGGCATCCTTTGCCACGAACTTCTGCCCATGGCCTGGATAGATCCTGTACCTCAGTGCGGCAAGAAAGATATAGAAAGATTGAAGCTTCTAGACTTCTAGACTTGCATCGTTGCATTGCCAGCATCGTCCATCCGCAAGAGTAGATGAGGCTCAGTGAGACTGAGTGTAAAGGAAAAGGAACCAAAGACACTGCAAATCAGGGCACTACAAGCCGGCCAAGTTACTCAGTGTAGCTGCACAAGTCGGTTTTGATGACCATGGCACGTTTGGGGCAGCCGCACGGCAGAGGGAAAAAGATTTGATCCCAAAACAGCTGCCACTGGCGCGCCGAAGCCTTTCTACGATGTGTTTGAAGAGACAAAACAGCCTGTCTCAATCTGCATCTCCACGGCGACGACGACGACGACAACAAAGAAGACGACGACGACGACGACAACAACAACAACAACAACAGTAACAAATAATGATGATAATAACAATAAAAGACCATCCAAATCTGCCCTGACAAATCCAAGTAGCACTTCACTGTGGGGTCATGCCAAGCAGCAATATTGTGAGCCGCATCAATACAACGACTACCCGCACATATTTCAGGGAAAGGGTTTTCCCGTGTCACGCCGGTGTCAGCTTGGAGATCAACAGCACCGCTTTCCAAAGATGTCCGGACTGGCCATGACATGCGCCTATTTTCACCGCAAGCAACAGCTGATTTGGGACGTGCAGGTCTCTCACTTCTTGCCTTTAAAGTTCTTGGAACCTATCGTTCCAAAGCCAACAAGCAGCTCAAGACATGTCACAAGCATGTCTAGTTCAATTCGGTAGAGGGAAGCAAAGGGAACTTCCCACGATCCATACTGGGACATGCAACTGCGGACACGTTAAAAAGAAAGAGAACGGCATGAGGTTTTTTGCAATACTCTTGTTAAGTTTGTCATCATGTTTCAACCACGAAACCACTTCAGCTCAACCAAACGGTCCCAAGACACTCATCCAAAACCGTGTGAATCCATCATGCGAGAATAACAAGAGAAGAATAAGTTGAATAAATCCACTCCTTCTGCACTTGGCAGTGACTTACTCCTTGATAAAGCAGTGTTACTTTGTACTGTTTCTACCGGGTAGAGTCAGAGATTTGCAGCTACCTCAATGGAAAAACAGCGAAAAGAAAAGAAACCGTGGAACCGCGGAAAACAAAACATGTCACAACGGTGCCTCCTGCTGGTGCACCTCCACCCTTCGGCAACTTCTGAGACTCAGTCGTGGGAGATCGAGGTAGATGGTAATTGGTGCTGCAGACTGGTGACCGATCGAGCTCACATGGTGACCTTCAGATACCTAAAGCGCCTAAAGGCCTAAACCATGTTTCAATATGTTTCAATGGATTTCGCTGCAATTTTAGAGACCGACAAAGGGGCCATGAAGAAAGCAGAAATTCGCCACGATTTCCACTGAAAGCCCCAACCTTGTCAGCCTTGCCCTTGGGGACTGCTGGCTTGCCTGGTGCAGAATGCTGAGTGTCCACCCCGAATACACCTTTGATATCATATCCTTTGATATGGTGATCTGATCCCTGTAACATTGGGTCCAAAGTCCGAACCGAAGCAAGATATCCTGTGCGTTGTGCAATATTCCACATGCCAAAGGGAAAACCAAGGCATCTGCTGCTGGAGGCTTTCTTCTGTGCCATTTGCTTGGCCTTCGCCTCCTCGTTTACAGGTGACCAAAATTTGCTCACCACGGTAACCCGGCAACTAGTCCATTTTTGCAAAGTGCATGTGTGCGTTTGAGTTGTGGCCCACAGGTGAATTCTATCAGCTTTGACAAAAAAAACAGAACTGAGGTACAAGAAAACCAAGAAAGCTCAAGCATCCTTGGCTGCTTGCTCGCGTGCTTGACGCAGCTCTGGCTTCTGGGCTTTCCTGTTTGAGATTTGAGTAAGGACAAAGCTGAGATTTCTCCACTGTGTTCGATTTGCATTCACTCTGACCCAAAAACAACTTCTACATTAAGTACATAATAAGTACATTATCTCTTGCAAAATTCTTGCCAGGAATCGATCTCAGAAGAAAGGCCTGGCGGCCTGTGAGGTTTGCTGCCAAGTTGCTTCTTCTTGATGTCATCCAGGGACATGCCTACGATTGCCTTCTGGAACTTCTGCGCCTCCATTCTCAGTGTCTTGGAAAAGGCACAGACTTGCGAGGAGACAGGGACACGGGATTGAAATTGGTAGCTTCTCCCCTTGGAAACTCTTAGCAGAATCAAAACACTCAACAGCTCAGAGGAAGAATCTGACAATCTTTTGGATCGACGTTGCGAGCTTGAAAAAGATTCTGGAACATTGTTTTGACCTGAAGCAAGTCAGATGTGTCGGTAATTTGTTTAGCTAGGACGGACAAAGTCCCCATGTTGCACATACATGCGCAGACGGCAAGACTTTACCTCCTCAATGTCAAATTCTATGAACGAAACCATCAGAGCAAGCACCTTGCGCGCTTTCTTTTTGCCACCCTCTTCCATCTTTCCCTTCCTTGGACAAAATGCAAGCAGTTGTGGAAGCACTTTCTGTCGGCAATCTCTGTAGTTGTTCACATTGTGGTGCCATAGCAGTCCTGTCTGAGTCTTGCAAGTTAGGCCAATCACTAAAAAGCATCAAAGCCCTTAATGTTGCATTAAAGTTCTGCCTTTCTGCCGGCCGAGTTTCTTGTTCATTCGACGCCACGCTTGGGTCCATCGAAGCTTCACCTCAGAGACAAAGCCAGATATGCAGTATCACAAAAAAACCTTTGGCAACGTGGACGTCGCATTCTCAACATCAAACGAATTTCGGAGCAGTAGAACAGTGAGCTGAATCCACGCGGCCCTTTCTACTACATCCTAAATTCTTCTGGGCCAAGGTTGGGTACCACCAAGGTCTAAAGTCTAAGGTATTGAGACAAGGCACTGGCTTGATTCGCTGGTGGAACAAGGAGTCAGCCTTGGCATTGATGAAGAAGCTCACCTCGGCTCAGCTGACTCAGCTGACTCAGCTGGCTCAGCGCTCCCTGCCCTGGGTCAGAAATGGTCAGAGATGGTCAGAGTACCTCACCTTGGCATCCTTTGCCACGAACTTCTGCCCATGGCCTGGATAGATCCTGTACCTCAGTGCGGCAAGAAAGATATAGAAAGATTGAAGCTTCTAGACTTCTAGACTTGCATCGTTGCATTGCCAGCATCGTCCATCCGCAAGAGTAGATGAGGCTCAGTGAGACTGAGTGTAAAGGAAAAGGAACCAAAGACACTGCAAATCAGGGCACTACAAGCCGGCCAAGTTACTCAGTGTAGCTGCACAAGTCGGTTTTGATGACCATGGCACGTTTGGGGCAGCCGCACGGCAGAGGGAAAAAGATTTGATCCCAAAACAGCTGCCACTGGCGCGCCGAAGCCTTTCTACGATGTGCTTCAATATGTTGCAATGAGTGAGAACACCAGTTCCTTTGCCCCTCTTTCAGAAAAAGGACCACCCCCAACCAAAATAATAGGACTCACAATGCCAGGTTGAGTAATAATGTGCAAAAAAATGTAGAAAATACATCAGCTTTGGTGAGCGTTTTCTGTTTTGCGAGCCTCAGCCTTGAAGGACCAAACGGCTCGTGGTTGGATTTCAGGACCCAGCAAGACCTGAGCTGGTCGTGGTCAGTGATGGTCAATTGTAATTGTTCGTCTTGGAGTTTGCAAACACTTTGCATGAAATGACATGATCTTTCCATAATTGCACCATCTGCGCACGTCTTCTCTGCCGGAAATTAACAGATGTGGCGGGTGCCGACTCGTATGTGTATGTGTGTGTAATGAAATACAGAATCCCAAACGCCTAAGTGCATTTGCGCATGAAGTGTCTGTGAACAGAGTCAATGACACATCAATATCAGCCTTGTCAATCTGAAAGCAGCTGAGATCGAAACCATACCTTTTCTGAACATGTTCTTCTTCAGGGTTTCCTGGAGAACAGTCCAACGGCACAAATGCTGCTTCACAATCCTTCGCTTTGGGAGAAGGGGTGACCGAGCGACCAATGTGCACAAACGAATGGAGATGATTGGAGATGTGGGAAGTGGATTTCGGACAGTCCCTCTTCACCAAAGATCGCAAGGCGAAGCTGCAATGCCTGAGCAATCAAGAATGGGACTGGGTGACAACGGTGACAACCATGATAAGGATTGATATGGACATATAACAACTGTGACAAATCGAGTTTTGATTTTGACCAAGCAGTGCAACAACCTGCCAGACTTCTGAGGGAGTACTTCGTGTGGCCAAGATTTCAAAGCTCCATTACTCAGCTCGTTGGGTGGTTCTACAGCGCCCGTGAAAACCTGGAAATTATCAAAATCCGGTCCAAAATGTTCCAAAATATTGCTTTGTGACGCATCAACAGATGGAATATCTCTGGCTTTTTTGCGCTTTGAAATCAATGCTGACCACTTTCAGCAGACTCCACAGTGACTCGCTTGTACTGGATAGTCTTCACCTGGCAAGACTCTATATGAAATCACAACAACAGTAACAAAATGTTGCTCGGAAAATCCTCTTTGTGCTGTGACGGTATCCAAGGTATTTCAAAGTGTCCATGATAAATTCATTGCAACTTACCGACTCCTTAAGATGCGCAGGAAGCAGAAGTTTATTTGTGTTGTGGTGCAGTTTGCTGGCCGGGAGGACCAGTACAGGTTTAAACCTCAGCGTTGGCCAGGTCAACTAGATCTGTTTCGGTTATACAGTTATACAGTATTATACAGTTATACATGCCAGCTGCAAGCACATCAAATCCTTGCGGACTGAGTCTACCAAAGCATGGCACATGTGGAGGGAATCAAAGTTTCCTTGCCTGAAGTACCTAGCTGTGTTTGTCAAATCCGTCACTCGTGATTGCCGAAACAAAAATATCAAGTGCACTAATCACTAATCCTTCGGCCCCTAGCACTGGGATAAGGTACAAATCGCATACTTCATTTATACTGCCTTCGCAGTGATTCAATGCTATGTTTGGGTGAACTTGTTGATTTGTCGACGGCTCGATGTGTTTCTGCATATCTGGGCGGTCCAACTGACTCACTTTGTCAGGGCCCAGCAACAGTTGTTGGCCTGGGCGAATGCGCCCAGCACCTTGGTATAGCGCTACAACATGTCCTATCCTTGCAACCTTCCTTTGTCTTCCTGTGCCTTGCCCTGCCTTCCATGTCCAGCAGTGACTCAATATGACAATGACAACTCGCACGTTAAAGACTTGCGGCTTCTGACTCACAACTCTATGACCGTCGTTGGGAAAGGAAAATGCCAAACCCGTGCAAGTATTTAGGCGCAGTGATTTTGTTGTCTCGCTGAAGCAGGTTTCACTCACAACGAGGGGGATCTTGCTTTTGAGATCCCTACTTCAAACGCATTGTCCAAACAACTTTAGCTAGGACAGTCAATGTATCACCGCATCAAAGGTTGTTGTCAAGTCATTTCCGAGTTGTCTTCGGCGCCCCAGCTGCCTTCACAAGAATGTTCGAACTATTCGTTTGCAGCACGCCTTAGAAGACTCCGAAAATTCAGGAAAGAATGGTTTTTTTCTGTTTAGTTGGCACACGCTTGGCAGACCCAGAACGGTGTTCCATGGGGTTTGTTCGGAGGGTCACATGGGGGTCGCTCTGGACCCTGGTCGTGTGTAAAGGCTTCCCTGTGGAAAAGTTTCTGTGTGTAAAAGTTGCTTCGTGTAAAAGCGTCTGTGTGTGAAAGGCCTCCAGGTCCTGGTAAAAGCAACCCTGTGCAAAAGCTGCTTTGCGAAAACAAATCTGGTGTAAATGCTTCTGTGCGTAAATGCTTCTCTGTGTAAAGGTTTCCCTCTGTAAAGAGCTCTCTGTGTGAAAGTTGTTTTGTGTAAAAGAGTCTGTGTGTAAAAGCGTCTGTGTGTAAAGCTGCTCTGTGTAAAGGTTTCTCTGCGTAATTGCTCTGTGTAAAAGCTGCTCTGTGTAAAAGCGTCTGTGCGCAAAAGCGTCTGCGTGCAAAAGCTTCTGTGCGCAAAGCTGCTCTGTGTAAAAGCGTCTGTGTGTAAAAGTTGCTCTGTGTAAAGGTTTCGCTGTGTAAAAATGGTTGTGTTTGTAAAAGTTGAAAGGTTTCCTTGTGTAAAAGCTTCTGTGTGTAAAAGTTGTTTTGTGTAAAAGCGTCTGTGTGTAAAGCTGCTCGGTGTAAAAGTTTCTGTGTGTAAAGGCTTCTGTATGTAAAGGCTTCCGTGCGCCAAGGCTTCTGTGTGCAAAAGCTGCTTTGCGAAAAAGCGTCTGTGTGTAAAAGCGTCTGTGTGTCTGTGTGTGTAAAAGCGTCTGTGTGTAAAACCTGCTTTGTGTAAAAGCTGCTCTGAGTAAAAGCGTCTGTGTGTAAAACTCCTCCGTGTAAATTTTGTCTTGCGTAAAAAGCTGTTGTGTTTAAAGGCTTCTCTGAGTAAATGCTCCTGCGTAAAAGCTGCTCAGCGTAAAGGCTTCCCTGTGCTAAAGCCTCTGTGTGTAAAGCTGCTTTGTGCAAAAGCGTCGGTGTGTAAAAGCGTCTGTGTGTAAAAACTGCTCTGTGTAAAGGCTTCTCTGCGCACTTGCTTCTGTAAAAGCTGCTCTGTGTAAAGGCTTCCCGGTGGAAATGCTGTCTGTCTGTCTGTCTGCCTGCCTGCCTGGCTGGCTGTCTGTCTGTCTGTCTCTGTCTGTCTCTGTCTGTCTCTCTCTGTCTCTCTCTGTCTCTCTCTCTGTCTCTGTCTGTCTCTGTCTGTCTCTGTCTCTGTCTGTCTCTGTCTGTCTCTGTCTGTCTGTCCATCCATCGATTGATCTTTCTATCTACCTATCTCTTCCCCATCCGATCATCATCTGCTCCCACCATCCCAAGTCATCACCTTCTTCTCATCACAATCGGAAGGCTTAACATGTGGGGTTATCTGGTCCTTTAATTTTTGATAAGGAGGAAACATTTGGTGCAGATTTGATGCAGGTTTGAGTTTCCTGATGGTTAAAAAAAACTGGAAACCCCATCAAACCTCCATCAGGAAAAGAACATGTCAGGAACCTGTAAGAAACCTGCATGAAAACGACATCAGAACGACATCACCAAAAACATCACGAAAAAACGTTTTCCTGGTGAGTTGTTCGTAATTTGAGCTATCTTTGGTGATGTTGTTTTCATGTCGCTTTGATGTCGTTTTCATGGAGGTTTCTTGGAGGTTTCTTGGAGGTTTCTGACATGTTCTTTTCTGTCGGCAACCTGAATGAAATCTGCAGGAAACCTGCATGAAAACGGCAAAAAAGAATGCCAAACCAGCCGAACTCTCTTTAATAGCCATATCTAAGTGATTCTAACTGCTACTTCCCTAACAAGTTTGATTTCTTGGCGCTTTTGATGCCAACTCCATGAAACCTCCATCAAAGAAATCAGCTTTGGATGTACCAGAGCATCAAACAAAACGATTCAATGCCCCAGCAAGCATGAAAGAAACATCAGAAAATCCAACATAAAATATATCAAAATCCAACATCTCCCAAACCCCCAAACCACCAACCCAAACCACCAGATAAGCTCAACCTGAGAGAACGGCTGCCTTCAGCAAAAATATTAGAGTGGAAGCCGTGCCGGGCAAAGAAAAGCCTTGAAAATTGCATGCAACAACCTCTTCGGACCTCTACAAATTTGTAGTAGCAAGGTGCATGGACAGACCAGGAATTGAAATTGCGACCATTTTGGAGCACTCCTGTGCCCTCCTCTGCTCCGAAAAGGGACATGTGCTAAAGCACAGAGAACTCAGGTAGCTGACACTACCTTTTGCGATCTTGACAACCGAACTACTGTGTTGACTGTTGTGGCGTTTTTCTTCGTAGTGCGATCATAGAGCGGCTATGGATATCGGAATGGTGGTTCGGCATTGGGGGGTTCCTTCAAAGTCTACTGTGGGCTCTTTTCAAGAATTTAAGCCTATCTTCAGGGCCAACGCTTTGACATTTGGACAAAGGTTAAAAACAATGAAGCAAGAATAGCTGACCCAAACGCTGGAGCAAGGCTCTTACTTGAGAGACACTCTTAATGTTTGGCAAAATGTTGCTGCATCCAAGACGCTCGTCAAGATCCCCAACGCGCTCAAACGGTCTGAGATTCTTGATGCGACCATCGTCGTCGTGAGAATTGCCGAACATGCCCACCTATCCGAGCTGCTGTCTGCCAATGAGGAAAGCAGAAGATGTCTGCAGTGAGTTCTGTATGGTGTTCAAATGTGTTCAATATTGCGGATTGCAACAGCAAACTGGGGGTGACTCCTATTGCATGCATTGCTTCCTTGTGAACAAGCTTTGGGGGGAAGTCACTGGTTCATATTGAACTAGGGGGTCGTAATGAGTCATAATGTTGCAAATGCCATCAGACACCATGCAACTCCACCAAACTCCAACCGAGAGAAAATCGTCCCGGCCTGGTGTTCCAGACTGAAGAGGAAGCGCAAGAGGACTACCAGTGCAAGCAGCAACACGCTGGTCCCGATCAGATTGGTAATTAACCCAGATGGGTAGACCCACAAGAGGCAGCAGGAGGAACCAAAATAAGCGATAATGCTCACCTGCAAACTCCAGGTCTTGTCAGCGGCATGGACTGATTCAATGTATCCAGGCAAAAACGGTTGGAACCCAAATCGAGACAAAGATGACAAAGGATTGAAGAAGGTTTTAAATATGAAAGCCATCGAAAGCCACTGAAGCAAATTGGAGCTTGCCACAAAAGCATAGTAAATAGACATCTGCTCCTCCTTCAAAAGTGACAGGGTCTCGTGGAAGGAGGTCATCCCATCTGGTCCTCGTAGAGCATTGCCTGGCGCCCAAGTGCACACCAGCACAGTCCAGGTGACGATGCACAGGTCCAGGCTGAGGCAAAGTGTGGTGAATCCCAAATAGGTATACCTCAGCAGCGAGAAAGGAATAGAAAGGAAACAATTCAAAACTTCAATGATAATGAACATAGTCCACACTCAAGAAGCAAAATATAGCCTACACTTTTGCTTAGTTCCAATGTTCCAAGACATCCCTTCTGGCAAATTTCAGCTTTTCAAGGTACTCCAGAGCCGGGTTCGTACCCTCAGGGATCTCCCTTGTCAGCTGCGCCAGTGAGAACCCTGCCAGGATCACAGTGGTCCCTCCAAAGATCCAGAAGTTGTTCGTGTAGAAGTCCAGCTCCTGGCGCTGTCAGCCCAAGCCAAGCCTAAGCGACTGAGCGCAGCGGCTGAGCGGCTAAGCTGTCACAGTGTCTAATAGAGTCTAATTAGACAGTGTAATAGCTCGAGGTCCTCACTGTGCCTTGTGCCTTGTGCCTCACCCTAGAGAACTCTTCTTCATTCAGGCTTTCCCTGAAAACCTTGCAGGTAGATGCCAAGATCTGACCTGTATGGATGACCCATGCCATTAAATAGAAGCCCACTGCTAGCTTGTACTCTTGGGACGCGATGTGTGTGTGTGTGTTTTTCCAACAAATGTCTCACATCTCAAGTCATGGCGTGCCATGAAATGTCAACAGCGATGGCTGTCGCTCCTTCTGTCGAACTGCAGCCTGCTGCAACGCTACATCTGATACCACCCTGTTCTTGTGGACGGTCAACATAGATCAACATAGCAGATCAAAGCATTGCGCGTCGATCACAGTGTCCACATGGCGGATACGCTGCACTGTGTCTGCATCCTCTCTCAGCTTTCGGATGCCGCATTATGCCGCTAGGTGCAGTTGAGACAGAACTAATCACTCAGTGAATCTGTGCCAAAAAAACAAGCGGACTTCAGGAATAAAAACACATGCGCTATCTGCATTGGCGGCATTAAAGCTGCACCTCTCTGAACAATGCTGAACATAAACATAACATAAGTTTGAGGAACAAATCACAAGTTCTGCGAGTTCTGCAACTCCATTGGAGCGGAAAAAACATCAAGTCCAGGCACGTCGATGCACGTCGCACGTCTTGCAGTCTGAGTCTACTGAGTCTACTGAGTCTACTTAATCTACTGCTCTGAGAATGCTTTGAGAATGCAATTATATTATATGCAGTCTGATGCAAGGCCTCAGTTTTCAAATCAAATGATCGTATTCATTCGTATTCCATTTCAGTTTCTTTCTGTATGATGTTGTTGGGAAAAAATTAAGGGCCTTTGTCACAAAGGCCTGGACGGACGACACCACCGACCACAAGGCCGACTCCAGGCACAACCTCATTGCGAAAAGGTTCACACGTCCGAAGAATTGTATCATGCCATCGAATTGGTACGTGCAAATGTTATGCCAAGATATGCCAAATGTTTGGTTTGATTGGGAATGTGCAAAAGTGGAATCTTGGTCGTATGTTCATCCTCATTTCTCCACGAAACGTCCCAAAAAAGGCACCTTCGTTGCTACCCAGAGGAAAGCATCTAGGAGCATGACGTAGATCGAGTCGATGTGAAATTCCGCAGGGCCTGAGCGCTCCGAACACTCCAATGGTTATGGTTTGACATGGCTCAATATGACTTGAAGGTTGTGTAGTCGGAGTGTGAAAGCATGGATCTCTCCACAGAACATGCTGAACACACACTGAACATACTATGCTGCCATGCTGCACCGAGACCATACCGAGACCCAAGCTGCTAGGGGGTCTGAAAAGGCCGCTATCCTCCCAACAGCTTCGTCACAAGCACAGTTCGGTACTACAGTACATAGCAACTTTATCTATAAAATAGTACTTGTATACCAGTAGTACCGCACAAGGCGGTGGCGAAAGTTTCAAAAATAGGAAACCTATAGGAGAGGTTGGTTGTTGTGAATCACGGATGCCAGAGCGAATCCACTGATGGACCGAAAGGTGGTTGAGGTCTCCTCTCTTTCTCTCTCTCTTTCTCTCTCTTTCTCTCTCTTTCTCTCTCTTTCTCTGTCTTTCTCTCTCTTTCTCTCTCTTTCTCTCTCTTTCTCTCTCTTTCTCTCTCTTTCTCTCTCTTTCTCTCTCTTTCTCTGATTATCTACCTACCTACCTACCTACCTACCTACCTACCGATCTATCTATCTATCTATCTATCTATCTATCTATCTATCCATCTGTCTATCTATCTATCCATCTATCCATCTATCCATCTATTCTATCTGTCTATCTAATCTAATCTAATCTAATCTAATCTAATCTATTCTAAATCTAAATCTAAATCTAAATCTAAGTCTAAATCTAATCTAATCTAATCTAATCTAATCTCTCTCTATCTATCTATCTATCTATCTATCCATCCATCCATCTATCTAGCTATCTATCTACCTATCTACCTCATCTGTCTATCTAACTTTGTATCTTTCTATCTACCTATCTACCTATCTACCTATCTACCTATCTATCTGTCTATCTATCTATCTATCTGTCTATCTATTTATCTATCTATCTATCTGTCTGTCTATCTATCTATCTATCTATCTATCTATCTCTCTGTCTGTCTGTCTATCTATCTACCTGTCTATCTGCAAGCTTGAAAACGAAGCTATTCTGCGAGACGTCCTCAGGATTTGAACTTGACAACATCAAAAACGCAGCAATTCTGCCAGACTTCCTCAATGTTTGAAGTTGACAACGTCAAAAACGAAGCAACTCTGCCAGACATCCTCAAAATTTGAACTTGACAACGTCAGAAACGAAGCAATTCTGCAACACTTCCTCATTTTTCGGAGCTGACAACATCAAAAACGAAGCAATTCTGCGAGACTTCCTTCAAAAATGGAAAGTTGAGTGCAGAGCTGACGGCCTCGTGCCAATGCATTTTGCGAATTTTCCACTCCATCTGTGTAAAGTGCTGCGCCTGCCACGAAAAAGTGAGGCCAGGTCATACGAAGTGCTGCACCTGTCACACGAAATCATTTTCCCAAAACTGAAGATCTGATGCTGCAAAACGCAACCGTTCTCAGGAAATTAGCGCCCGGACCTCCTAACATCTCTGATGAACATGTCTCTTGTACTGCCCCTGCCACGGAAAAGGCATCTTTGCAGATCCTCTGTAAACGTCCCACGCCTGCCATGGTTTTTGGAAATGCGCCAAAACCCTCACGTTTTGCTCACTTTTGACAAGGTGCACAATCCCCTGCGCCTGCCACGCGAAATGACCTCTGAACGTCCAAAAGTGGTCCGAACCTGGTGTGCTTTGTACATTTCGACTTGGAAATGTGCTTCGCGCCACAACGGCGTGGCACTTTTTCGACATCTGAACGTCCAAAAGTGGTCCGATCCCCTGGTGCTTTTAACATTTTGACTTCAAAAACGTGCTTCGCGTCACAACCACATGAACTTTTTCGACATCTCAACTTCCAAGAGTGGTCCGAGCATGGTGTGTTTTGTACATTTTGACTTCGAAATGTGCTTCGCGCCACAACGGCGTGCACTTTTTCGACATCGCAACTTCCAAAAGTGGTCCGAACCTGGTGTGCTTTGTACGTTTTGACTTGGAAAAGTGCTTCGCGCCACAACGGCGTGCATTTTTTCATCTCTCATCTGGCCAGATGGCTCCGCACCGGCCGCTTTAGCGAGCCTACTTTTCGGCCCTCTGGAGCCACAAATCATTGGAAAAACACAGTGTTTCGCGACTTTCCTACCTTTTCGCGCACCTGCATCTTCTTTCTTCTGACTCTTTCTCTTCTCTGATCTTCTCTCTTCTGCTCTTCTCTTCTCTATTCTTCTGCTCCACCTCTGCTTTTCATCTTTCCATATTGTCGGAAGTTTGACTTCTAAACTTCCTTCGATTATTATATGTAATGGATTATAGTATATTATAATGGTATATATTGTCTTACGACTGAATGCCACTTCCACCAGGATGGAATACAACTTCAAGTCAAGAGAGAAAAAGCTGTCTGGCGGGTCTCTCTCCCACATTAACCCGAAGGCTTTCGACAATTGCAAACTTTGCACCTCACCTACAGTAAGCATCGGTAAGCTATCTTAGTTATCCCGGTCCTGCAATCTCGATGGTAAACATCTCAAAAAGTTCCGCAGCAACGGTAGACCTAGCAAAAGGAATGTCCACGGGATGGATTACATTGCTCTTGAAACTCCTCAGAAACAAACTGCATGGAGCCCCTCTTGGTTGGATCCTTTTTTGCACGACTTTGCAACGGTCTGGATGGTTTGTTGATTGTTTGTTGGCCCATGGAGACATTGCAGACAGTTCAAACACTCGGCCCATGGTTCCTATTCACCTTCCACTTGCCTTCTCCCGTCACGCTAGAGATGCAGAAAATGGGACAAGCCTGGCACTGGAACTAGCAACAACTAGCAACAACTAGCAACATTCAAAACGGCAACGGGCCGCACTTTTTTCATAACGATTCATAACGGCTCAACAGACAGCAAACTGACTCATGGCTTGAGTTTTTCGAAAACACACAACTTGTGTTGCTTCCTTCATGGA
Source organism: Cladocopium goreaui (assembly GCA_947184155.2). Taxonomy (NCBI): domain Eukaryota; class Dinophyceae; order Suessiales; family Symbiodiniaceae; genus Cladocopium; species Cladocopium goreaui. The sequence continues at coordinate 155,554 of CAMXCT020000825.1, forward strand.
ATTCGGATTTCCCTTGACTTTGAACTAATTTGTGTCACAAATCTTGCAGCGGTGGACATTGGTGGGCCTCTCTGTTGAAGATACCAGATGCTGCAGCTTCCAGCTGATCCATTTCCTTCACCACAAGAGGCTGCCGCTTCACTGCATTTGACCTCTGCGCAAATTGCAAAGGAGAAAAATTGTCGTAACAAAATGTGCTCCAAAATGTACGAATAGTCGAATAGTATCAAATAGATTCAAATAGTGCGATGTAACAAATTGCACAAAGTAATACAATTTGTACAAGCTCCAGGTAATCAGCACTGGGATTGCAGGGAGCCGTGCTTCACAATCTTGTGCAGCTGGAGCAAGTTCTCCTCGAACACATTCCTTTGATTCCGCTGTGAGGCTCGGAATTCACAGAGCTTCAGGCGATTTGATGATTTTGATGGTGCACAACCTGTGAGTATCCTATGTCAGTTGCCGAGCCACTGTGGAGCGATGTCAATCTTGGTCACTACGATAAAAAACGGGATACGAAGAGCGAGCGCAATGCCTCAGATGCGAGATAGGCATGCACGGACTCCGACCCAAGATCAGTTAAAGACTGCAGCATTCAAGACCTTCAATAATAATCTTCAAATCAAAAGCATTCAAAGCGCAGCTCAGGACCAGATACCCAAGTGCTCGCGCGACATGCGTTGAAAGCCTGCGTTGGCGTTGACAATAATCATGGTATAGTCAGGACCTCAGTGCAGTGTGGTCTGGGACTTGGGGAAGTGGCACTGTCTGAGCACGGAGTGATGTCATCTGACTTCATCCGAATTGTCCTTAGAGAGATTTCTGTTCAGCGATAAAATGATAAAATGGATTGCAGTGAGTTTCAAACTACGAGTACAAAGTGGAACGTAGTACCCTCTGCAGCTCATCAATGATCCTGGGAGATATTGAGTTCTGTCCTGGAGAAGGGGGGATCTCAATAATCATAGACAAGTGGTGTCTCCTAACTTTCGTCTTTGTTTATACAGCGTTGGCCTTCTTCAGAAAGCCGACCACACGGTCTCCTTTTAACAAAAAAAACTCTTTCCAGCACCTTCCGTTGAGCCATGGTGGTTGGGTCTCCAGAAACTTAGCCAGTCTTGGTGCCCGTGCATTGGCCCACCAACCCAAAGATGGTCGTCTTCAGGTACTTCTCATGGCCGCACAGGTCACCTCAAAAGTCAAATCAGCTGATCCTGGTCATTCCCAACGATTCCTGGAAATTCTTACCGTTCACCCACAAAGACAAAGACAGTGGTTCCTCGTTATGTTGCCACATGTACAGTAGTTGTTCTTATTATTGTTATTGTTATCCTTGTTAATGTTGCTATTATTGTTGTTATTGTTATAATTATCATTCTTACTGTTATAGTTATTCATACTAGTATTGTTGTTGTTATAATTATTACTATATATCATATTATATCTATACATGTGTATATTATCTACATATTATCAGTACATACATAAATGGAAGCATCCTAACCACGTGTTGCATTGACGCATCGAGTCACACCGTCACACTGTCGGAAAAACGAACAAGCAAGCTTGAATCATCTTGAATCGATGGCCAAGCAATGCCGAGCAGCTGAAAGTCACCAATCGTTCTGATTGGCTCACAACCTGCTGCCACGTCGTGTTCCGCGAGTTTGCAGTGGTGTTGGCCATGCGTTCAATGATCACCTTCCCAGATTGGACAGGTTGCCGGTGAACTGATGTGAACTGAGACTGAGAACTGAGATTCTACGGTAGTGACCGGTAGTGTCTAGTGATTCCTAGTGTCTCTTAAGCGTCTCTTGAATTTGTACCAATTTGTGGACAATTCAAGTATCTTGAAATCATGCTGTGAATTGGCCAAAGACCTTCACTGTTTCAAGTGCGATACGCAACCACAAACTTCTTTGCAGCGCAAGTCTGATTCTCCTATTTCTCCTCACCTGATCCCCAGTAGAGGAGAAGCCCATGATTTCCTGGCTCTGACAAACATCAAGCCCGGTTCCAAGCACCATGGTACACTTCATGACAATTTCATACGTTTCCAAGCATGGGGTAACGCAATGTTGACAATTTGAATCCGAAACGTCTGTCGACCAAAATGTCATACCGCTTGTCCTTACTACCCTCCCAGCATTAAGAAAACATCATAGAAGTCATAGAAGCTTTGCCACTACCACGCCAGCACCCATGGTGGAATGGTGCAAGCCTGAGCTATGCTGCTGGTACGGCCATTGGCCGCTTCGTGAGAGAAGTTGAAGACCTCACAAGTCATGATTCTAAGAGGTGTGCCACGGTGTGACAGTGTGTGGAAACCTGATTGATATTGCTTGTTCAATTTGTTCAAAGATGTGTGTACATACATACATATATATATATATATATATATCCGCCGACCCCGGCAGACGCAAGGGGGAGCGCGCCAGGGAATAATACTTTTGACTCTTGTTTCGGGAGTTTTTGGTCGCAATTTTGATGCTTGTCCGTCCTTCACTGCCATGGTGTTTTCCCATCCGGGGGCTGTCTTTTGAACAGAAGGAGTAGCAAGAGCAGCAGCAGCAGCAGCAGGAGAAAAAAGTAGCCAAAATCAAAGCTAATCATCTTGTTCTATGGGTTTCAGAAGTTACATGGGTTTCAGAAGTTATTTAAGGAAGTTTTTGGGCGCAATGTTGATGCTTTTCCGTCCTTCACTGCCATGGTGTTTTCCCATCCGGGAGCTGCCTTTTGAACAGAAGGAGTAGCAAGAGCAGGAGCATTTTGGGCGCAATTTTGATACTTTTCAGTCCTTCACTGCCATGAATAATACTTTTGACTCTTGTTTCGGGAGTTTTTGGTCGCAATTTTGATGCTTGTCCGTCCTTCACTGCCATGGTGTTTTCCCATCCGGGGGCTGTCTTTTGAACAGAAGGAGTAGCAAGAGCAGCAGCAGCAGGAGAAAAAAGTAGCCAAAATCAAAGCTAATCATCTTGTTCTATGGGTTTCAGAAGTTACATGGGTTTCAGAAGTTATTTAAGGAAGTTTTTGGGCGCAATGTTGATGCTTTTCCGTCCTTCACTGCCATGGTGTTTTCCCATCCGGGAGCTGCCTTTTGAACAGAAGGAGTAGCAAGAGCAGGAGCATTTTGGGCGCAATTTTGATACTTTTCAGTCCTTCACTGCCATGGTGTTTAGGAGGAAAAAGTAGCTAAAATAATCCTTTTCTATGGGTTTCAGAAGTTACATTAGGTAGTTTTTGGTCGCAATTTTGATGCTTTTCCGTCCTTCACTGCCATGGTGTTTTCCCATCCGGGAGCTGTCTTTTGAACAGAAGGAGTAGCAAGAGCAGGAGCAGCAGCAGCAGCAGGAGGAAATTTTAGCTACAGCAGCAGCAGGAGGAAAAAGTAGCTAAAATCATCCTTTTCTATGGGTTTCAGAGTTACATTAGGCAGTTTTTGGTCGCAGTTTTGATGCTTTTCTGTCCTTCAGGGCCCTGCTGTTTGGGCGTGGCGGAGGCGCCGTTTCTAACGTTAGGCAGTTGGGGCCGTTTCAGAAGTTACATTAGGGAGTTTTTGGTCGCAATTTTGATGCTTTTCCGTCCTTCACTGCCATGGTGTTTTCCCATCCGGGAGCTGTCTTTTGAACAGAAGGAGTAGCAAGAGCAGAGAGCAGCAGCAGCAGCAGGAGGAAATTTTAGCTACAGCAGCAGCAGGAGGAAAAAGTAGCTAAAATCATCCTTTTCTATGGGTTTCAGAAGTTACATTAGGCAGTTTTTGGTCGCAATTTTGATGCTTTTCCGTCCTTCAGGGCCCTGCTGTTTGGGCGTGGCGGAGGCGCCGTTTCTGAGCTTGGAAAGCTAGAAGATGGCTACTTTTCGTGTAATTTCAGAAAGCAACGTTAGGCAGTTGGGGCCGTTGTCGGCAGGCCCGGTCCGTCCTTCAGGGCCCTGCTGTTTGGGCGTGGCGGAGGCGCCGTTTCTGAGCTTGGAAAGCTCGAAGACGGCTACTTTTCTTGTAGGTTCAGAAAGCAACGTTAGGCCGTTGGGGCCGTTGCCGGCAGGCCCGGTCCGCCCTTTAGGGCCCTGCTGGTTGGGCGTGGCGGAGGCGCCGTTTCTGAGCTTGGAAACACATTTTTCCCATCCGGGGGCTGTCTTTTGAACAGAAGGAGTAGCAAGAGCAGGAGCAGCAGTAGCAGCAGGAGGAAAAAGTAGCTAAAATCATCCTTTTCTATGGGTTTTGAACAGAAGGAGTAGCAAGAGCAGGAGCAGCAGCAGCAGCAGGAGGAAAAAGTAGCTAAAATAATCCTTTTCTATGGGTTTCAGAAGTTACATTAGGGAGTTTTTGGTTGCAATTTTGTTTAGGAGGAAAAAGTAGCTAAAATAATCCTTTTCTATGGGTTTCAGAAGTTACATTAGGGAGTTTTTGGTCGCAATTTTGATGCTTTTCCGTCCTTCACTGCCATGGTGTTTTCCCATCCGGGAGCTGTCTTTTGAACAGAAGGAGTAGCAAGAGCAGGAGCAGCAGCAGCAGGAGGAAATTCAGCAGGAGGAAAAAGTAGCTAAAATCATCCTTTTCTATGGGTTTCAGAAGTTACATTAGGCAGTTTTTGGTCGCAATTTTGATGCTTTTCTGTCCTTCAGGGCCCTGCTGTTTGGGCGTGGCGGAGGCGCCGTTTCTAACGTTAGGCATTTGGGGCCGTTTCAGAAGTTACATTAGGGAGTTTTTGGTCGCAATTTTGATGCTTTTCCGTCCTTCACTGCCATGGTGTTTTCCCATCCGGGAGCTATCTTTTGAACAGAAGGAGTAGCAAGAGCAGGAGCAGCAGCAGCAGCAGGAGGAAATTTTAGCTACAGCAGCAGCAGGAGGAAAAAGTAGCTAAAATCATCACTTTTCTATGGGTTTCAGAAGTTACATTAGGCAGTTTTTGGTCGCAATTTTGATGCTTTTCCGTCCTTCAGGGCCCTGCTGTTTGGGCGTGGCGGAGGCGCCGTTTTTAACGTTAGCAGTTGGTGCCGTTTCAGAAAGCAACATTAGGGAGTTTTTGGTCGCAATTTTGATGCTTTTCCGTCCTTCACTGCCATGGTGTTTTCCCATCCGGGAGCTGTCTTTTGAACAGAAGGAGTAGCAAGAGCAGGAGCAGCAGCAGCAGCAGGAGGAAATTTTAGCTACAGCAGCAGCAGGAGGAAAAAGTAGCTAAAATCATCCTTTTCTATGGGTTTCAGAAGTTACATTAGGCAGTTTTTGGTCGCAATTTTGATGCTTTTCCGTCCTTCAGGGCCCTGCTGTTTGGGCGTGGCGGAGGCGCCGTTTCTGAGCTTGGAAAGCTAGAAGATGGCTACTTTTCGTGTAATTTCAGAAAGCAACGTTAGGCAGTTGGGGCCGTTGTCGGCAGGCCCGGTCCGTCCTTCAGGGCCCTGCTGTTTGGGCGTGGCGGAGGCGCCGTTTCTGAGCTTGGAAAGCTCGAAGACGGCTACTTTTCTTGTAGGTTCAGAAAGCAACGTTAGGCCTTTGGGACATTGGTTCAGGCTTGGTTGGCGCACATGTGGGGTATAATATGGAAATCTGTTCCGGCAAAGTTCAAAACAGGGATGTGTGAGATGAAAATCTTGGGGTCTAAGGTGTTGTGGTGTGTCTTGAGACATTGGTTCAGGAAGGTTTGGCACACATGTGGGGTATAATGTGGAGATCTGTTCCGGCAAAGTTCAAAACAGGGATGTGTGAGATGAAAATCTTGGGGTCTGAGGTTTTTTGGGCCAGACCCCCCGAATCCTATCCAGGGACGCCAAACGGGGACTTGTCTTTTTAGTCTTTGACACTTCCTTCATCCCGCCCACACCTTCCCGCCAAAAACCAGAACACGACAAAAAGATTGTCCCTGTTCAGGACGCAGCCTCCCTGTCCAGGAGCTTCAATACCAAAAAAGACAGACGCCCACACCAAGCCAAAACAAAAAAGACCGTCCCTGTTCAGGACGCAGCCTCCCTGTTCAGGAGCTCAAAAAGGACAGCCGCACCCACACAAACACAAACCCAAACGACACGCTGCCAGAGCTACATTCACCTGCACTTCCCCCTCACCATCCCGACCATCTCATAACCCACGAACCCGACAGAAGGACCAGAGACTCTCATGCCCAACCACCGCCATCAAGCTTCGAACACCTACGCGCAAACACAAACCTCAACACACCTCCGAAAACACACACACACACACGTACACACACACACACACGTACACACCCACACTCACACACACACACTCACATAAACCCACACACAGACACATACACTATATACCAAACTACTCCCCAGATCCCGCCCATAAGTGCCTCTCTGCGAGGCTCTCCCTGTTCAGGAGTTTACACGAATATATGTGGCCCCTGTTCAGGGCTCTGCTCCCTATTCAGGAGACTAATGATCCCTATCCCGTCCTTCTGGTACTTCTCCAACATGATGCAGAAGAGGCCCAGGACCACAGGGGTCGGCGGCAGGGGCGGCAGCCCTTAAATTCGGCTCCGCCGGCTCCACACGAGTGGCTTGCCCTACGAGCGTCCCAGAGCGACTAGAGCTCTAAGGTAAGGCGCGCCCCAAGCCGCCGACCCTCCGACGCCGGGCCCCGAAAAACACCAAAAATCCTTCAGGAGGGTGGGGGAGAGCTTTTTGGCCGGAATCCGGGTCGCTCATAAGCGTCTCCAAGAGCAAAAGGCCCCCCCCCCGTTTTGAGGGTACCTAAAATCGGAAAAAAGGGCCGTTTTGACGCCTTTTTCGGACGATTTTTCGCTTTTCGAAAGGCACAAAATGCTGTAAATTACAGCATTTTTGCGTTTTAACGTCTTTTGCGGGAGCCATGCAGAAACGCAGAAAATGCTGTAAATACCAATACTTTTTGGACCCGAGATGCACAAAACACTGCAAATACCAGTGTTTTTGAAAGCGCAACAAAAAAACATTGTAAATTACAGCATTTTTGGCGAGTTGATCGCAAAAAATGCTGGTATTTACAGTGCTTTTGCAATTTCAAGAAAACGTGGAAGGCACGAAACACTGTAAATAGCGGTGTTTTGGCCACTTTTGGACGCCGAAACGCTGGTATTTACGCAGTTTTTTGCCCGTGGCGGCGCCAAACCCCTGTAAATTACAGCATTTTCTTCCCTTTTTGAACCGATTTTTTGCGTTGCTGAACGCAAAAAACGCTGGTATTTACGCGTTTTTCAAAAAATCGCAGATCGTGACGTGAACGAAACATTGTAAATAACAGTGTTTTAGCCACTTTCGGGGACTAAAACTGTGGTATTTACGCGGGTTCTTGCCATCTGAGAGCGCAAAATGCTGTAAATTGCAGCACTTTGTGCGCTGTTTATGTTCAATTTTTTAACCTGCGATGCTTTCACCTGTTCTTTGCATCTTCCACAAGAAACAATGTTGCAGATTGAAACTGGACGACAGTGTGACCCGAAAGAAAGCTGGATGGAGGAGTCGCGCAGAAGCTTTTGCGCATACAGGGGCTTTTACACAGAGAAGTCTTTACACAAAGGAGCTTTTTACATACAGAAGGTTTTACAGAGAAGTCTTTACTCTAAGGAGCTTTTGCACACAAACGTCTAGCAGCCTTTACGCACAGAAGGTGTTACACAAAGAAGTCTTTACACAGAGGGCTTTTTACACACAGACGCGTTTGCACACAGAAGCTTTTACACAGAGAAGCCTTCACACAAAGGAGCTTTTACACACAAAAGCATTTACACAAAGCAAGCTTTTACACACACAGGGGCTTTTACACAGAGAAGTCCTTACACAAAGGAGCTTTTTACACACAGAAGGCTTTACACAGAGAAGTCTTTACTCTAAGGAGCTTTTGCACACAAACGTCTAGGAGCCTTTACACAGAAGCTGTTACACAAAGAAGTCTTTACACAGAGGGCTTTTTACACACAGACGCGTTTGCACACAGAAGCTTTTACACAGAGAAGCCTTCACACAAAGGAGCTTTTACACACAAAAGCATTTGCACACAGCAAGCTTTTACACACACAGGGGCTTTTACACAGAGAAGTCCTTACACAAAGGAGCTTTTTACACACAGAAGGTTTTACACAGAGAAGTCTTTACTCCAAGGAGCTTTCGCATACAAACGTCTAGGAGCTTTTTCACACAGAACTTTTTACACGAAGAAGGACTGACAGAGAGAGTTTTTACACACAGACGCGTTTGCACACAGAAGCTTTTACACAGAGAAGCCTTTACACAGAGGAGCTTTTACACACAAAAGCATTTGCACACAGCAAGCTTTTACACACACAGGGGCTTTTACACAGAGAAGTCCTTACACAAAGGAGCTTTTTACACACAGAAGGTTTTACACAGAGAAGTCTTTACTCCAAGGAGCTTTCGCATACAAACGTCTAGGAGCTTTTTCACACAGAACTTTTTACACGAAGAAGGCCTGACAGAGAGAGTTTTTACACACAGACGCGTTTGCACACAGAAGCTTTTACACAGACAGAGGAGCTTTTACACAGAGGAGCTTTGTACACACAAATTTTGACACACACACAGGGGCTTTTACACAGAGAAGTCTTTACACAAAGGAGCTTTTTACACACAGAAGGTTTTACACAGAGAAGTCTTTACTCTATAGCTTTTGCACACAAACGTCTAGGAGCCTTTACACACAGAAGCTGTTACACAAAGAAGTCTTTACACAGATATATAGCTTTCACACACAGACGCGTTTACACGCAGAAGCTTTTACACAGAGAAGCCTTTACACTTTACACAGAGAGTTGTTACACACGGAAGCTTTTACACACAGTGAAATCTTTACACAGACGTTTCACACAGAGAAGCTTTCACACACAGAAGCTTTTACACAAAGAAGTCTTTACACAAAGTGGTTTTTACACAGAAACTTTTACACACAAAAGCTTTTACGCAGAGAAGTCTTTGCACAGAGGCACCTTTACACGAAGTAACAAGTTGAAATTGGCAGCAGTTCTTCGGGAAAAACCCTTGGCAGGAGCTTTCGGGAACTCACTTGCTCCCCAAAAAAGCCGTCTATTTCCAACAAAGTTCCTATTCCATGACCTTTTTTCAATTTTCAAAAAACATAAGGAATATATTTCTGAAGCAGGTCCCCGTCCAAAAGCTTTCAAGCCCACACTGCGATGAAATGGAGGGTCGAGAAATCCGGCGGAGCCGACGGGGGGCGTCAGCCCTTAAATCCGGCGACGCCTCGCCGTGTAGTGTGGGGAAGCTAAGCATAGCTTTAGCTACCCGGGGGCGCGCCCCTGCCGCCGACCCTCCCAAAAATCCTTTAGCCTGGTGGGGTTTTCACGTTTTTCGGGGTCTGGGGTGGACAAAAAGAGGGTAAAATTTGAAGATGCGTTTTGGAGGTCCCAAAAATCGGAAAAAAGTACCGTTTTGACACATTTTTCGGACGATTTTTCACTTTTCGGAAGTCACAAAATGCTGTAAATTACGACATTTTTGCGTTTTAACGTCGTTGGCGGGAGCCATGCAAAAACGCAGAAAATGCTGTAAATACCAATACTTTTTGGACCCGAGATGCACAAAACACTGCAAATACCAGTGTTTTTGAAAGCCAAGCAAAAATACATTGTAAATTACAGCATTTTTGGCGGGTTGATCGCAAAAAATGCTGGTATTTACAATGTTTCTGCAATTTCAAGCAAACGTGGAAGGCACGAAACACTGTAAATAGCGGTGTTTTGGCAACTTTTGGACGCCGAAACGCTAGTATTTACGCAGTTTTTTGCTTGTGACGGGGCCACTCCCCTGTAAATTACAGCATTTTTTGCACTTTTTGAACCGATTTTTTGTCTTGATGAATGCAAAAAACGCTGGTATTTACACGTTTTTCAAAAAATCGAAGATCGTGATGTGAACGAAACTCTGTAAATAAGAGTGTTTTAGCCACTTTCGGGGACTAAAACTGTGGTATTTACACGGGTTCTTACCATCTCACAGCACAAAATGCTGTAAATTACAACACTAGGCATAGGCCAACATAGCCTCAAGATGGGCCAACATAGCCCCAAGATGGGCCAACATAGCCCCAAGATAGGCCGCCGACCCTCAGCATGTCATGTTCGCAAGTTCAGATGACATCCCCCTCTCTCTTTCCCTCCCCCGACCCTACCGGCGTCGCCGGTGTGCGAAGCTCTACAATAATCAGTTTCAAAGGGACAACAAGTGCAAACAATACCTCGTTTCCAACGTCTGGACGACTTGCATATGAAACATCTCAGCAAGTTGCTTCTACTCTTTGGTCTGCAACAGCTGTGGGTATGGGCACCATGACCGGAAAACGGGTTTAAGTTGTCGGAGTATAGAGTATATCAGAGTCTATCAGAGTCTATCAGAGCTATCAATTTGAAGACATAGAGTGACATCGTGACTGTTCTCACAAACAGTCCCACCTTGGCTCGAGCAAGGCCTCTGCCGTCGTCCAAGCCACCTTTGGTTAGAACCCCAACCAGGGTAGACTTCCCACTGTCCACGTTCCCAATGACCTGGGCCGCGCTCAGCTGTTTCACACGAGGCTCGTTACACTCATTCCCCTCAGGCTCGTCTCAAACTGACAGGCTGTGAGTATCCTCTCAAAATCAGTCGAGCAGCTGCAACTGTAACATCCTTCATGTGGTCTTCCACCCAATCATCGGTCATATCCTCAATCCTCGGTATCTTGGATCTGGCCTCTAGCCTCTGTCATACCTCTCCAGGACTGCTATACTCTGCACCCAAGGCAGCCAAGCAAACAGCGAACTAGCTGCATGCCCGACATTGACAATAAGAATTCGAAAATAAAAAGAAAGCTTCAAGCATCTTTGGTTGTGCTTTCTATGTGTTTTTTTATAGACTAGCCGTGACTCGCCAAGAATCTTGTTCGCACCTGTTGCCACATCTTCTTCGTCAGAGGTGGAACGATCCATGTCCTCAACAGCCACGTGTGTCTGAGAACGGATATGATTTGTGCTTGAGTTGGTTTGAGTTGGTTTGAGTTGATTTGAGTTGGTTACAAGGAGCCTTTGCCATTTTCTGATGACCAACGTGGATCGCAATCATTGAATCATGTCGAATCATGTAAAATAATCGTTGTCAACTGGTTTCCCACCATAAATGGTGGCATCTAAAAGACGCTTAGCCGTTCCTCATCAAGCTTGTCAGGCTTGAATCTGCAGGAGGCTTGCAGATTGCGTGCCCGGCCTTCGATGCATCCTGTGGCGCCTCCTTGGAGTCTTTCACAGTCGCCACCTCCTGGGAGAGGTTGCCGAACGTTACGAATGCCTCATGTAGACAGATGTAACCCGTCACAGCCTGTGCAGAGTTCCACACCAGAAAATATCTTGGCCATCCTTGGCCCTGGGTCATTTGCATTGGATCCCTTGTTTCAATCCCACGGTCCTCTTCTGACTTTTGAATTGCCATTGCAACTTGAGGATGGCCTTTTTTGAGGCCCCTCCCGGACACAACCAGAGCAAAGTAAAGAAAGTTCAAAGCGCTTTTGAGAGATGCTGCTGATTGCTGCTGGCATGGCCATGTTGCAATTTGTGCTTTCTACCCTTGCCTTTCGTTGCCTTTCGTGCAAATCTCAAGAGCTTTTGACTTCGGAACAATTACTGTACCTTGTTGCTTTTCATCACCAGCCACAACTGGAACCTGAGCTACAAAGTTGTCGTTCGAATCCCTGTACTTCGCAGTTTCTTTCGAGCCCAAATGACAAAGCTCCGCATCTGCCATTTATCAAGTAACAAGACGAGAGTCACCTGGAATCCAATGAATGCTGGAGACCTCACAGTACGAAAATATCCTCCACCAAAAAACAGAAACAATGCATCTTTGATTTTGGTCGACTCCAGGTGTTCCCTTCCTTATTTTGGTTCGTTTCATTTCTTTCCTCACTCCAAAAAGGACAGATGCTGGACCGCTCATACTTTTTGCTCCAGCTCCCAATACGGTAGCCTCAGTGAAGCAACCATAGGCTACCGCTGTGGTCATGGATTTTCACCATCAAAACTTGCTGAAAACAAGCCTCACAAAGACAGCTTGAATGTCTTGGTCCCACCCGTCAATTTCGCCTTGATTGGGTCTCCCAACGCCAAAAGTCGCTGCACATACCGTCGGAAGGGCGGGCTCATGACCTGAGCACTGCCAGAAAAACAAAGGCAGAAATCTCAGAAATCTCAGAAATCAGAGAACTCTGAGGACTCTGAGGACTCTCATGCAGATCATGCAGGGAACGTGCAGAGGCACTGATGCAAAGTGCTCCCTGCGAGTTGTCCAGGCCATGACAATGTGGTCCCTCCAAATCCTCCAACTAAAGATCTAAGCTTCTGTAAGCTTCTGGGACACTCTGCGGAGCAAGGAGATTGAGAAGTTGAGAGAACCTCGGAGAGGACCGGAATAGGTTTGGAACAGGCCACTTTGAGGGTAGTTTTGCCATGAGAGCCAATGCAAAGAGAAGCAAAGCCAAAGACATACACAAAGTTCTTTTACATGTAAAAAAACAAATTGCAAATTGCAAAGCGGTCAATTACACAAAGGCTTTCACCGGTTGCAAATTGAGCTATATAAAGATTTGAGGTCCCAGCTCTCCAGAGACTTTCACTGGCCTTAGGCTAAGCGGCTAAGCGGCTAGGGTCTTGTATTATCTTGTGTTGGGTTTTAATAAAAGCCAAGATATGGCAAGAATGTCTCGGGTCCACCCGAGCAAGCTACAAGACTGAGTAGAAGCACTATGAACCATGCAGTGTGGTGCAGCCTGCACCAACGACCAGGCCTCCAGGATTTTCTCCAAAGGCTTATCAGTGGCCATTCGACCCATGGAGTGGCGGACATAGCCAGCTGCAGCCTATCCGCTGACCCATCGTTGGCAGCACAAAGTGTAGGCGCCATTGACACCGACAACTTCGACCCAGCAAACAAAAGCTCCAAGCTGGTGTCGAGAGGTCTCAAAAGTATCCCAACAAGTCAATGGTTTTCCTCGAATCTTGCACTCCACCTCCTACCCATCGCTCCTTGCAGCGCTTGGAACTTCGCAAACGGCGGTGTGTCCAAGTACATCGATTCAGGAGCCCAACATTGGCGCGCAACCGGCTCCTCTCCCAGTGCAGTGCAACACAGGGCAACTGTGGCGAAGACACGCTGAAAATAAAATGAACACAAACACCGAGGTATTGCTCTCGTTTGCACAGCGAACACATCTAAAGAATACAATGCATCCCTACAACTCAACCGAGATTGTTCTTTCAGTTTCGTGCAAACACTCCACGACTCCGCGTCAAAAAATCAAGGAACTATATACGTGATCCTCCTAGTTTTTCGAATGCTTGGGATCAGGTCGGTGCATGATTGCAAGCATGTTCAAAATACAGGAAGTAGGCCTATTCCGAACGCTCAGGCAGTTTTTCAATTTCCCTGACTATATCACATGCCCAAGTTGACCACTTTTGACTTGCAGGGGGAACAGGCCTTGTGTTGGACTTAGTGAAACTGGATACATTTCTTCGAATCAGTGCGCTTGCTCGACGCAGCAGGGATGCTAACCAACAGTTGGAGGATAACCTGAGGCTGGTTCAGGATAGTTGAAAATGACTTTGCGAGAAATCAGGAACAAAACTTGAACAAAACTTGAACAAGACCGGAATCTGAAAAAATATTGGACTAGTCTCTTGGACCAGGAACTGCCATTGCCATTTCTTGAAGACAAAGTGCACCTCGCCAGCCCAGACTTTCCTGATCTCAGCGTTCCAAGCCGAGTGTTCCCAATGTTTCCAGCAAGACACAAGGATAAGATAGGATAATTATCGGATTCATCGGATAAGCATGGCAGAAATTATCAGAAACTACAGTCTAATAAGTCTAAGACGGTCCGTGCACAGTCGGCAGCCAAGAGGAGTCAGTCAAAAGGAGTCAATTTGCCAATGTTTGCCACCTAGAGTCTTCACCTCTGAAGCAAAGTAAAGGCGAGGCCCTTCAATCAACCTGCCAGGGAATGCATGTCCAATTCTCCCCCTACCGCCCAGATCCGCCCAGTGGCCCGGCCTCAAGAGCTTGAAACCAACGGCCAATACTCCACAAGACTCCCCGTGCCAAATGGGTTCATCCATGCGCACCAAGGGATCCGCGCTGTCAAACGCAGCACTGATAGATATACCTCGACACTTGCCGTCACAGGCCGTGTCAGATCAGGTGCAGCCGCGCAGCCCGGAGTGCAAATTTCCAGCGGCATAAAGCCGGACAGCAAAAGGAAGTTGAGAAAGCTGAAGAATATCAGATTCTCCAAGGAACGGTTTGGTTATTTGGTTTCCCTTCGCATGAATTCAGTACCCCCATGTTGAAAGAAGAGCTGAGCAAGCCATGGAAACACGACAACACCAGTGAGAAACTGGGGGACAAAGATGGCACAGAGAGACGCTGCGAGACAAGCAAGGAGACTAGCTTCACAACACCCATCGGCACCAAAGGGTAAGCAAGAATCCTTCTGTCTGTGGTGCATGGGAACCCATATTAGCTGCAGCTGGGTATTGGCTTTGCTGAGCTTAAATCCATCCCCCACTTTGGGCTCTCCCCGTTTTTCGTGAATCTGATGTGCACCACACAAGATTCAGTCCAGGTAGCCATGAAGCCTCCAGAAATCTTGAATGGGAACCTCAGCTCTGAACAAGTTTGCCCCAACGCCAATGCTCGTTCAAAAACAAGAGGATTGCAGATCATTTTCGAGGATGTACAAATGTGCAGAACCTCTCATGATTGTTCGGTTGGCAAGACCAGGGGGATAATAGCGTTTTCTCGCCTGGGGGTAGGCGGCGTGGGGGAGGATGAGGGGGTTGAGAGTGTTTGTCTTTCAGGAGTGCGATTCGCCAAGCAAATGATGCTCAAATGATTGCAAACACAGTTGTGACCGGGAATAAGTTCCCACTTCTTGAAATCTTGATTGATTTTAATTGATCTTAATTGATCTTAATTACTTGTTCAAATCCTTCTGCTGCTGATTTTCAGATCAAACTTTCCAGCTTCGCTTCGTTGAGAATACCATGCTTTTCTGGAAACTTCAAGCAACTACTGTGCCCAGAAGCATTTTGGCTGATGCAGTTGAAGCTTGCCACATAGCTAGATCTGGTGAATGGTCCTCCACGTCGAAGCTATGAAAGCACAACACATCTTGAATCATCCGTTCAGTCTTGCACAAGGGTTCATTCAGTTGCTGATATTGGTGGATTCTCTCATCCGTCAGATTCTGATTCTGACATATCTGTGCAAGAGATATGTTGTATTTGGCTGTTTTGAATCTCTACCAGAAACATGTCTAATATGGTCTTACAGTGCTTATTGATGCTTATTGGCTAATTGGCGTTGACCTTTGCCCAAACAGCAGCTGCGAGTGCAATTATCAGGTTTCAGATTGCCTCCAGAAACAATAGCCCAGTCTGACATCTTTGGTGCAGGTTGTGTGGATATTGCCGGAGGCTCGGGAAGTTCACACTCTTCATATTCCTGCAAACCTGGGTTGAATCGAGCAGATGTTTCACAAATGCCAGTCTCCAGTGACTACAGTGCTCAAGATTGGCTGCTGAGAAACTCGAGGTCAGCATTTTGCATTCTGCCACTACGGCGTCTGAGTCAAACATCAGGTTTTGTCGGCGAAACAGACCGTTGCACATGCCACGAGCCCAAATCCTCTGCCGGTCGAGGCACCTGCACCGGCTCCACAACACCAAGAAATGATGCAGGTAACATCAGTTGTAACATCAGTTGTAACATCAGTTAACCATCATGGACGGTCAGACCTTAGCATCCTTCGCGTGTAATGTATATCATCGGTATCTATATCTATATATATACGTATATATACTGAAGATAGCTGGATAGCTAGTGCATGCTCGCGTATTGTAGCCCATGGTCCAAAATGATACTCATGATCTTCCAAGATCTTCCAAGATTTTCCTCACCAACACCTCAGGTTTCTACGTCCAAATGTCTTGCGAACTCGGCACCCGAAGGTGAGATCAGCTTCGCAGTAGTGATTCGGCTGCACTGGCTCCAATGCGCAGCCCCATTGCCCAGTGCCACGCTTGACTCGCCGCAGCGCCCGCAATGTGTGGCGCAGCTCTGAGCGCAGGCCAATGCCTGTCGCATGCACAGACTGAATCAGACTGAATCAGACTGAATCTTGGATGCTTTGCAATGTCATAATGTCAACCTTGATTTAACAGAAGTCTGTGAGCAATTCGCAAGATCTGCTCACCTACATGTTTTAAGTTTTATCATGAAATTGTGAAGTCTCCTGTCTACAAAAGCAAATCAGTTCCTGCACGGAATGCGCCATTCCTTGTGACCGACCCAGGTCTGACCTGCGAAGAGCCGTAGCTCTGCCTCAAAGTCTTCGTCACGGCGAAAGCCCATGGAGATCAACTTGCCGATGTGATCACTGACAGAGCCGTTCAGACTCACAGAACATTCACAGAACGGGTCAGAAATCACGTCATGCTTTTGAAATTTTGGGCCCTTAATCCCTGGGAAACATTCGGAAACATGAAAGAAATTAAAAGAACCTGAGACTTGCGACATCTTGTGACAATCTGAAGACCTTCTCTTCCAGCTTGGGCCAGCCCCCGAGCCTCTCAGACTTCTTTCCCCAGCTGATGATGATGCCCTCCCCGGCCAACTGCGCCACATTCTTCAGGAACTTTCCCTCTGGTGCTGAACAAAACTCAGGAAGAGAGTTTCCAGCGCAACCACCAGGTGAATTTAGCCGGCTGAACCATGATGCATTGCATAAAACAACTTCATAGACTCCGAAATAAAGAAATGAAGCATCTACAACTATATAAATAAAAAAACACGATAGAAGAATCCCGTAGCAATAGAGGTCACATGACCACCAAGCTCAAACTATCTCAAACTCCTGCCTGGAGACGGGTTGGGATGTGCTCACCAACATCTAAGCTGATGACCCAGTCCATCGTCTCACCATTCTGCACCTAGGCCAGGTAAAAAAAAGCAACACGAAAGGACCAATTTGGTCATGACTCATGACCCATTGGAACCTCATTAGAACAGGTGGAAATCCTGAGAAGGTCACGTGTCAAACGTTTCTCCGTAACTCTATATAGAATTGAAAATGTCTTTGTATTTATATACTGTATTATATATATATATACACATACATATTATATATATATAACCCATGAAATGGTGTGGGTATTTCTTTTCATAGGTTCAAAGAGGGGACGCCAACGATCACCGTCTATGAGGTCAAACGTGAGAAAACCCTCAATTAAAATTGTGCAAATATTCCCCTTCCGAACGCCTCCTCTGTCAAATTTTGCTGTTTCAAGAAGTTTGTCAGGAACTGCACAAACAGTTGCACATGTCTGTGTAAGATATGACACAAAATGACACATACATGTATTCAAATATGTTTCTTGTGTCTGCGGCAAGTGGGTGTACACAGTTTTGTGCGTCTGCGTACTGTGTATTATGAGCCGGTACATAGATGTACATAGATACACATGTAGCGTGTCAGCAGTAGGTAAACAGAGTCACAAAAAAAAGGCCCTTAGGCAGCAAAGTGGCTGGCACTAAGGCTCCAGGGCCATATTCAAAAGGGGATTGCACCTGAGCCTGGCAGATCACGGGCGATCCTTATTTTTCACATTGTTTTGGTGATTGGGCACGTGCTTGCTCTACGCGGATTAAGATTGTGCTCGACCACGGAGACTTGCAAGATCTTGCAAGAGTCTTGCAAGACGCAATTGCAACACTACAGGGGAGTGTCAGAGGATTCTATCGTCACCTTCAGCAGGTTTAGGATGGTTTAGGTCATTTCAGGGCAATGTTGTTCACACGCATTTTAGAAGATTCACAGAATCATCTTCAAAAGTACAAATAAAACTTCACTGTGCACCACAGGTCCAGTGCCACACGATTTGCAGCCTTTTGGCTTCCAACAAGACAGCCATGAGAAAGGCATGGCCAGAACCAAAAACGTGAGGGCTAGGAGACCAAGGCGACCAAGTCCTCAAAAAAAACAAGCATAAGAGAATATAAGAGAGCCTTAAGACAGCCTTAAGAGAGCCTTAAAGAGAGCCAAAAAGAGGATCCTTTACCAGTGCATTCAACTGTGTTGAGCTCCAAGCTCTGCCCTGAAATTGCTTCCCCAGGCTTTCGGCTGTCGCCAAAATGAGCTACATGTGAATACACAGCCTTTGTATATCTTGGCATCTTTGCATCATTCGAATTATTCGAATTATTCGAATCATACCGTGTTTGAACAAACTTGGAAGAAACTTCAAAGGCTGGGGCTTCGGGGCTTCGGGGCTTCCTGTCCAACCGAGTCGTCTAACCGTCCCATGGCGAGGGCAACATGCCATGTGCATCCATGTGCTATTCGGGGCATAGCGTAGCCAAAGAGCCAAAGAGAAGGAGGGAGCAATGCTGAGCAAAACCCATATGCAGCCTGGGAGCACTAGAATACCAGGAATACTAGCAGCTAGTAGCAGGAATAGTAGCAGGAATGGTAAATAGTAGGAGGAATACTAGGAATACTCGCTTAATACGTCAAGGTGCTGGAGAAAAAACAAAACGCTAACAGCAGTCGACAAAGCCCACGTGTGTGAAGGGCTTTGGAAGGAAGAGCGCCGCAGGGTACTGCAAAAGGGTGTATACCTCTTGATGAGAAACTAAGCAAAGCCAAATCAATGCTTGATACTGCAGACGAAAGTCAGACAAGCTTCAGCCAGTCTTAATGAATTCAATTGTATTCAGGGACCAAGATAGGACTGAGTGACTGAGTCAAGCAAAATTCATTCGCTTTGCATTGCAGAAATGCCTGTACTAGTGCAGTCTGATGGAATCTGGAGCCTCATCAGGTGGAGGGACAACATCGTACTTCTCGTAAAGCCAAACCTGGCCCATGCAACTGAAAGATGCAATTCACATACTTCACAGCTGACCCTATTTTATCCTTGGTCCGCTTAGTGAGGCTTAGTGTTTTCAATTAACTGTTGAACCTGTTGAAGTGGTGCGACCTGGCAAATCTCTACAGCAGTGTCAGCAGTGTCAGCAGTGTCAGCACTCAGCTCCACGCCCGATTGGTGGACTTCCATGAGTCGCGGTTGTGCAGATGCCACTTCAGCTTCCCAAGTGTGTCGAAGCCAACGCAGGCGAGCTGAACGCAGCAGCGCGCGGCCACATAGTTGATCCAATTCAGCCAAGCTGCGCAGAGCCCAGGAGCCCAGAGCTGAGATGAGAAGATATATAGGTTATATAAGGTATATTTAAGATATATAAGATATGATCAGGTTAGATCAGGGAAGACTCCAGGAGTGCTCCAGTGGAAACTCGTTAGACTCAGGAGCTGCTTTGGCAAGAAAAGCAGTTTCAGTGTGAAAACTCAAAACGCAACTGTCTTTGAATTGGAAAATATATGTTTTTTCAAGTAAGTCACGTGATCCACCTCTGCCTGTGCCAACCACACCCTGTGCCACGCTGTGCCTGTGGGATTTGCAGTGTCCACCTTTGTAGGGTCTCCATCAAATTCCACTCCGGCAGACCTGCCAGCGTCTTCATACTCGAAGCCTGGAGACCATCTTCCAAGGTGAGGCCTGAAAACCTAGGGCTCAAGCGACGAAAGTTGGCGGCGAGGTTCGGCCATGCCACTGGCGGACAAGTGAAAGTTGTTGGGTCTGCGGCACACAATGTCACAACATGTCACAACCTTCTCATGCTCCTATCGTTGTTGCGAATCTGGGTTGCGATAGAAAAACAATGTTTTCAAGGCGGAATTTCGGAGCACTTGTTTCTTTGTTTCTGAAAAAACCTTCGGAACCCGGCATAAACCTGCATTGCAGGAGACACAGCGAGGGCTCGCGGTCTGAATAGTGAAGCTCAAGTTCTGCGTCACGTCAGCCACCTGTGCGTGAGTACTTTGAAGAGCAGGTCATCAATCAATGCAGGTGAATTCTGGTGGGGAAAAAATACAGTTCCGTTCTCTCTCCTCTCCTCTATTTTGTTTCATGTTTGTCAAGAATAACTGAGACATCTAAATAATAGTTTCCTCCTATGCCTCTTGCAAGTCCCGGGACTATTGGAAAACCATATCAGAACACCTGGTTTGCCTCAAAACACAGTCCATCACCACCTTTCCATAGGTGTTGATGGTGGCTGTCAGCAGGGGATTCGCGTCTAATCCTGCGCCATCACAGCTTGAAACTACCCGAGCGGCAAAAATTGCATGACATATGTTATTCAAAAACAATGTAGGTTTGAAACGACGTTTTATCTTTCAATACGATGCCAGTGCATAAAACCAGTTTCTGCATAGATTTTCCTCTTGGTTCCGAGAGCGACATCCTGCTTGAACCATATGCAAATCATATGCATATTGTCGATCAAATGTCGATCAAATGCTTCTGTGTGCACCAAAATCCAGTCCTACAGCCTGCAGATGCCAGGATCGTAGCTCCAACACCTGGTGCAAAGTTCAAAATTTGAACCAGCATGAATTAACAGAAATTGAAAACATCTAATTAGTCTATTAGTCTAATTGTCATTTTTTAGTTTTTCATTCTGTTGGGAGAATGTTTATCACCTCGGAAGATCCTTCAGCAAGTTCTAGGATAGGTGGGCTGAAATGCAATTTGTTTTCAATATTTTTCAAGGTTGCAAATAACCTTTCGCTGCAAAACCGAGGTTTTGTCATCACCAGGAATGACTACAACATTCCAGCAGTGGACTTGAGGCGCATACCAAAGTGCCACGTCCGCAGCCAAGGTCCACAATCTGGTTAACAACTGCAGGTGCTTTTCACTGCCCGGCCCAGATTCTGCACAAAGGAAAACATGGCAGGCAGTACTATCTATGTCAATTCAATACTACCAATAATCATACGAAATATTCATACATACAGATAAATAAATAGATAGATAGATAGAATAGAATAGTATAGAATAGAATTAGAACTAGAAGTAGAATTAGAATTAGAACACAATAGAAAAAACAAAGCATGGCATAGCATAGCATAGGATATCCGGGGATAGATTAGATTAGGTTAGGTTAGGTTAGGTTAGGTTCGGACAGATAGATGGATAGAGAGAAGATAGATAAGATAAATAAGATAGCTTAGATACATTAGAGAAATAAGATAGATTAGATGGATTAGATAGATTAGATAGGTGATCGGATGTTCTGCCTAATTGATCTAATCTATCTAATGTATATAATCTCTCCGATCTATCTAATCTATCTAATCTATCCTATCTTGCTAATCTTTCTAATCTGTCCAATATATCGTATCTATCTAATCGGTCTCTAATCTATGTAACCCATCCAATCGATCGAATCATCTTATCTATATTATCGATCTAACCTATCTTATGTTTTTTGGTTCTTTTGTTTCTTATCTATCTTGTCTATCTTTTCAATCTTATCTATCCTTTCTATTTTAACTTATCTATCTTGTTTATCTAACCTATCTTTCAAAAGCCTATTGATTCCAGGGTATGTTAAAGGGGGGGATCATGATGGATTATTGTTATCGGGCGTGTCTTCATCCTTCGTGTTTCTTTTAACTCCCTGAAAACTGATTGGAATTCTTGCTCCACACCCAAGCTCTTTCCAGGCTGCCCCGCACACATGTGTAGAAGAATGACCCATCCCTCAAAAGAATTTTCCAATGTTATCAACTAGGTTATCGAATATTTGTTTGGAATAATTTTCCTGGAGCAATTTCTTCAAGGGGTAGGCATACAATTATGCATGTTGGAAATCTTCCTGGAACAAGGCTTGGAGGCAAGGGGGGTTGTTGCCGTCACCCATACGGTGCAGGCGGCCCGGCTTCAACGCCTTGCAAAGCCACAGCACAACGTAGATCCCCGAGCCAAGTTCCCTGCTCAGGCGGCAGTCGACGTCCAAGAGCTGGGGGATACAGGCCGCCCAGCCATCCTGCATACATACCCGTTGGTTAATCCTCTAGAAAGTGCATATGCTTTACGTCTAAACAAGATGAAGCCCACGAACCCGAATGCTCACACGTATGTTAATGGTACAGATGTCAAAACACATGGTTTTGCAGTCACGCACAATACCTTTCTGCAATAGTTTATTTGAACAGTCTTGTACATGTTTCCCTTGTTACCAGTCTGCAGTGTGGAGTGAAAAGTGTCGAGTGTGGAGTGTTGAGTCTGAAGTAAGGAGTGTGGAGTGTAAAGTGTGGAGTGGGGAGTGTAGAGTGTGTAAAGTGTGGAATGCGGAGTGTAAAGTGTAGAGTGTGGAGTATGGAGTGTAAAGTGTAGAGTGTGGAGTGTAGTGTGTGGAGTGTGGAGTGTAGAGAGTGGAGTGAGGAGTGTAAAGTGCAAAGTGCAAAGTGTGGAGTGTGGAGTGTAAAGTGAGGAGTGTAAAGTGTGGAGTGAGGAGTGTGGAGTGTGAAGTGAGGAGTGTAAAGTGTGGAGTGAGGAGTGTGGAGTTTGTAAATTGTAGAGTGTGAAGTGTAGAGTGTAAAGTGTAGAGTGTAAAGTGTAGAGTGTGGAGTGTAGAGTGTAGCGTGTGGAGTGTGGAGTAGAAAGTGTAGAGTGTGGTGTGTCGAGTGTGGAGTGTAAAGTGTCGAGTGTAGAGTGTGGAGTGTGGAGTGTAAAGTGTAGAGTGTGGAGTGTGGAGTGTAAAGTGTGGAGTGAGGAGCGTAAAGTGGAAAGCGTGGAGTGTAAAGTGTAAAGTGTGGAGTGTAGAGTGTATAGTGTAGAGTGTAAAGTGTAGAGTGTGGAGTTTGGAGTGTAAAGTGTGGAGTGTAGAGTGTGGAGTGTGGAGTGTAAAGTGTGGAGTGTAATGGAGTGTAAAGTGTGGAGTGTAAAGTGTGGAGTGTGGAGTGTTGAGTGGAAAGTGTGGAGTGTGAAGTGTGAAGTGTGGAGTGTAAAGTGAGGAGTGTGGAGTGAGGAGTGTAAAGTGTGGAGTGTGGAGTGAGGAGTGTAAAGTGTGCAGTCTGGAGTGTAAAGTGTGGAGTGAGGAGTGTAAAGTGTGGAGTGTAAAGTGTGGAGTGTAAAGTGTGGGGTGTGGAGTGGGGAGCGTAAAGTGTAGAGTGTGGAGTCTGGAGTGGAAAGTGTAGAGTGTGGTGTGTAGAGTGTGGAGTGTGGTGTGTAAAGTTGGGAGTGTAAAGTGTGGAGTGTGGAGTGAGGAGTGTAAAGTATAAAGTGTAGAGTGTGGAGTGTACAGTAAAGTGTGGAGTGCGGAGTGCGGAGTGTGGAGTGGAAAGTGTAGAGTGTGGAGTGTAAAGTGGGGAGTGTGGAGTGTAGAGTGTGGAGTGAGGAGTGTAAAGTGTAAAGTGTGGAGTGTGGAGTCTAAAGTGTAAATTGTGGAGTGTAGAGTGTAGAGTGTGGAGTGCGGAGCTTCCCCCATAGACACGGCGACGCCACAGGAAAACCAGAGACTCGAGACGAGACACGTGGGTGCAAAAAAACGAGCATTTCGTGCGAGACTTCCTCCAATGTTGATTTTTTGACACGTTATCAAACAGGTTGGAATGTCACAAAGTGCCACGGCTGCCACGCAAAACGACATGACAACCTGCTTGGACACATTCGAATAGGAGATGTTTTCCAGCTTCCCCTATAGACACGGCGACGCCACAGGAAAACCAGCGACTCGAGACGAGACACGTGGATGCAGAAAAACCAGCATTTCGTACGAGACTTCCTCCAATTTTGACATTTTCGACACATTATCAAACAGGTTGGAATGTCACAAAGTGCCACGGCTGCCACGCAAAACGACATGACAACCTGCTTGGACACATTCGAATAGGAGATGTTTTCCAGCTTCCCCCATAGACACGGCGATGCCACAGGAAAACCAGCGACTCGAGACAAGACACGTGGATGCAGAAAAACCAGCATTTCGTACGAGACTTCCGGCAATTTTCACAGTTGGCAACGTGACAAAAGGACAGGTTTTGCAGCTTCCCCCATAGACACGGCGAAGCCACGGGAAAACCAGAGACTCGAGACGAGACACGTGGGAGCACCAAAACGAGCATTTCGTGCGAGACTTCCTCCACTTTTCACACTTTGTAGCTTCAAAAGCGACGTTTTCCTACGAGTTTTCCTTAGAATCTGAAAATTTGCAACCTCAAAATCGATGTTTCGTGCCAGGCTTCCGTCAATTTTCAACACATCGCACAAAATGCCACGCCTGCCACGGAATTTGCACCTTGTCGCCATTTAACGCAGCCCTGCCAATGCGATTTGCAAAAAACATGCAAGGCCACACGTCTAAAGTGCTGCGCCTGCCACGAAAAATGACGATGGACACGTCCAAAGTGCTGCGCCTGCCACGAAAACTGCAACACATCTTCTGAAAACGTCGCAAAAGTATTGCGCCTGCCACGCAAAACGACTTTCGACACGTTGCAGAACACGTCTGAATGTCACGAAGTGCCACGCCTGCCACGCGAAACGAAACAACGACACATTGGAAACCTCCAAAAATGACCACCTCTGCAGAACTTCCCATAGGCACGGCCATACGGAGTTCGTACGGACGGTTGCGGACGGTTGCGGACGGTTGCGAACGGTTGCGACCACAAACGCAACGTCGAGCGAACACACCCTGAACCCCCAGACCCCCAGAGTGAAACGGGAACCCTTGCTACGCATTCGGGAAAAATGCTGTTCCGGGACCCATCTGATAGGGAGCTTGCTTGGCCGTCTATAAAATGCCCCTCCAGGGCTCCAGCTTTTATCATTTTATCTTCCTTCCCAGCATCGAAGATGATAGAGGGGTGCAGGATGTTGCAGATGAGTGATGCATTTTATAGGAGAGATTCTTTGCAAATGTTACCCTTATTTATTGGCAATGCTGTGAAAGGAAAGTGCATTTTATAGAGGGAACCAGGGGACGGAAACTGGGGACAACCTTGATGGATCAAATCAGATGCGGCCTCCAGCAGGAGTGTGACCTGCTCCACCTCCAAGCGGGCCCGCTGCCGCGGGGGTTGTTGTGGAGCGCGGTACGGCGGCAGGTCCGCGGGCCGGGCGACCCACTCCTCTCATAAAAGATACCACAGGGTTCCCCCGATCGGGGTTGCTGCCACCATCTCCTTGAATAGATATAAATGAACATAAACGTAATGATGAATGGGCCCCAAACCGCGTCCTGGGACCACATGAGAAAGAGGTTGACTCAAGACAGGGCAGGAAGCTGAGATAGGCACATTCATTGAGCTGATTCTCCATCCTTTTCTGCTTCTCGGGAGCTGTTGCAACCGGGAGGCTGTGGTCACCGGCTTCTACTTTTTTCCCCGCATATTTGTGTGGGGTTCTTGTTTTTGGTTACGCACTCCGGTCCGCTCCTCCTGCCTCCTGCCTCCTGCCTCCCACCGCAGCCACGCACAACTTACTCACACACAACTCTCACACACACAACTTACTCACACACAACTTACTCGCACACAACTCTCACACACACAACTTACTCACACACAACTTACTCACACACAACTCATACACACACAAGTGACTCACACACAACTTACTCACACAGAACTCGTTCACACACAGTGACACACAGCATTCTGCACGGCAGTCGTGGCACTTGGCGACATCGACCTGCACATTTCGAAGTCAAAATGTACAAAACACCACATGTTCGGAAAACTTTTTGACGTTCAGATGTCGTTTCGTGTGGCAGGCGCATGGGGTTGTGCACCTTGTCAAAAGTGAGCAAAACGTGAGGGTTTTGTAGCATTTCCAAAAACGATGGAAGGCGTGGGACATTTGAAGAGGATCTGCAGAGATGCATTTTCCGTGGCAGGCGCAGTACAAGAGACATGTTTATCAGAGACGTTAGGAGGTCCGCGCGCTGATTTCCTGAGAGGGGTTGCATTTTGGAGCATCAGATCTTCAGTTTTGGGAAGATGATTTTGACTCGCTGATCGAGCACAGCACGAGCCCAGCCCTGCCAACTACGCTCTCTCAATCCTGCCCTCAGAAGAGATGCTGCAAGAACGGTGACGACCACCTGGAAAACGACTAGCCAAGTCCAGCAAACACACAGGGCAAGAGTCAAAGCTGGCAGCAATCTGATGACGATGTTCTGGAAATCGAGGAGCGACAACTTCTGATGCAGCACTGCTGACCACTTCAAAGGAGCGATCTGAGGTGCTGGGTGGGGCCCTGGGGCCAGCAGAGGATCCTGGGGCGACAAGAGCCGGGAACTCAGTAGCTTCAGCAGCAGGCCCTTCGACTGTAATCTGAAGTCGCCTCAGCTTGCACGACAACTCAATGATCTCATCGTCGTTGCTGGTAGCCCGATGGCTCATCCAAATATCTTGCAAGCCTCAGCCCCCTTTGGTCAGAAGGGGAGGATCCCTCAGAAGAGCCTGGGACGGAACCCCGGGAGAGATGCCAGAAGCAGAAAAGGGACCAAGCAAGATATGCAGCAAGTGCAAATCCAAGTCCAAGCCCAGCAAGGAATGAGGAAAGCAGGGCACCAAGACCAGGTTGAGAACAGTAAAAGGGGCAGGCAAGACCGTAGAAGTTGGTACGTGCAGCCTGAGATGCAAAGCAAACTAGGTCACCAAAAGATACCATCCGTCTTGAGCAGCCACGGTGCCATCCAGTTGCTTAGAAACAATCTATTATCTAAGCTATCTAACATGTCTAATCTATCTAATCTATCTTATGTTTCTTAATTGTATATATATATATATTATCTATCTATATCTATCTTATAATATATATATATATACATATATTATCTATCTTATCTATCTTATCTACCTTGTCTATCTTTTCCATCTAATCTATCTATCTAATCTGTTCTAATCTGTCTAAACTATCTAATCGATCCAGTCTATCTATATAATCTATCATAGATAGATTGATAGATTGATAGATTGATTGATAGATTGATAGATAGATTGATAGATTGATAGATAGATAGATTGATTGATAGATAGATTGATAGATAGATTGATAGATTGATAGATTGATAGATAGATAGATAGATAGATTGATAGATATGATATCACTAATCCATGATGATTCTCCATCACCTTGATTGCTTGGAATCTGTACGAGAATCTGTCACAGTGACAGGTGCGGAAGCTTGGCGATTGAGAGCACCTTCAAAGGTCTTCCGGTGTGGCGCTGCTCCGCGTGGAAGAACTCGACAAGCTTTGCAGCGAGCACCTGCTGTGGTCCACACCCAGCAGCTGCCGGATTCGCCCGGATTCTTCTATCATAACACCATTCGATCAAGCCACCTCCACAGCTCCATCACAAGGCTTCCACTCAATCAACACACCACTTAGGATATAATGTTTTTTATGTTGAATCAACTTAGAATAGAATCCATTGCTTTGTTGTGAGGGTTCACATTTAGGCTTTGCGTTCTCTCTGTGGAATCTTGGGCTGCTCACTGGGTCGTGCTCATAGTGTGGTGGGAAAGTCTGCTCTGGCGTGACCTTGCTTTGGGCCAGGTGTCAAAGATCATACACGAAAGCCAGTTTCCTTCGATGCCAAAACGCAACCTTTTCACAGGAACTGTTGCAAAAGGTGAACCCCTTTCAATTCGTTTTTCTGTTTTCTTGGAGAAAAAACAACTTCCAACCAATGGTCGCAGTCCAAAGGCATAAAGCCATAAAGCGTCACCTAGCGTCACTGATCACAAGGCCATCCAAGGCCACACCTCGAGGCCCTGGAGGTGCATCTGCCGCCACGGCTGCAGATCGTCAGCAAAAGTGCCTTTCGAGGCCTCGTAGCACGTGGGATAAGTGGCAGCAGAACACTGAAAGTGAGCTCTAAATAGATCTGAAAGATCTGCAAGATCTGAGAGATCACAGAGATCTGAAAGATCACAGAAGATTAATTATTGAGATCACTGAGATTACTCAGATTACTGAGGGTACTGGTACAGTACTGGGGTTGCCCGCGGGCTTGCAATGATCCTCAAACGGAGGCCTTTTGCACTCACGCAGCCGAACCTTGAGTGTCTCAGTCAAGGGCTGCACATGGCAACCGCACACACAAACAGCTTCGAAATTTTGAAGTGCCAAAGTTTGCCAGTTACTTGTAATTTAATTGCATACTTGAGCTTACAACAGGGATTTCCAAAACAGTTTAAAACTATTAAATCGCCGCAAGCCTGCAAATTGGAGGCGACAAATCCCAAAGAATCCTTGCTTTCTGGGGCTGGCACAAAGCAAATGTCTCTGCTGTATCTCACTGGTACATGCTCTTCTCCAAAATATCTGGGCGCCAGGTAGTGCAATATGTGGAAACCAAAAGAGGCAAAGCGAAACTTTCGGACTGCGAGACTGGTCACACTGGCAAGTCTCTCCCGTCCCAGCCATCAGCCCTGGCCTCTCCAGAATCAGCTCTGGGTAGTTGCCTAAATCATCTCATTTGCAAGCAATTCTGATTAACAATCGTAGTGTAGTGAATGCAGAATTGCCAAATACGTAGCAGACGTAGCAGGAGTTGAGTCCTGCGCAGTCCTTCTTTCTTGGTTCGTACATCACAAGAGCTGGTGTGAACTTGGCACAAGGCAATCATGAGCCCAAACTCTGTGTCCGACCTCAAAAGCAGACTCCTCTTGGAACAAAAAGCACAAACCAAAGATGGTTTGATATCTGAGTCAAGCATTCAATCACATCTTCATCTCTAGAAATAGAAGCACTGAGATACAGTATATAAACACACTGGCGTCTGTACCAGAATAGAGTATTCACGCAGGCAAAAAGGTTGACTCGGCCCTTTTTAGACCGTGTGTTCTTCGTTCAGTCTGGGCCCTCAGACCTTGTCACCCAGCGGGAAGTCAAAGTTATCCCAATTCCTGCAAATTAAACAGGCCTGATAGTTCCATCCTGATGATATGCTTTCACTTGCGAGCCCTTGCCTCAATAAATGGTATTGTCGACTTAGTCGACTTAGTCACATTTCAAGAAGGCAAGTCTGCATTTGTGGGAATTATTTATATATATATATAGAACGCATCTGAGCATCCAAAAAAAATCCCGAAGAAGCTCAAAATCACAATTACTTTACTTCGTGTGATCCCCACCATGACATTTATACATTTTCTTACTGGCAAATCTTCTGGCATTCTATCTGACATATCTTCTGACATTCTATTTGACATTCTATCTGGCATATCTTCTGGCATGTGATCTGGCATATCTTCTGGCATATCTTCTGGCATTCTATCTGGCAAATCTTCTGGCATTCTATCTGGCATATCTTCTGGCACTCTATCTGACATATCTTCTGGCTATCTCATATCTTCTGGCATATATTCTGACATATCTTCTGGCATATCTTCTGGCATATCTTCTGGCATATCTTCTGACATATCTATCTGGCATATCTTCTGGCATTCTATCTGGCATATCTTCTGGCAAATCTTCTGGCATTCTATCTGGAATTCTATCTGGCATATCTTCTGGCATATAATCTGGCATTCTATCTGGCATTCTATCTGGCATATCTTCTGGCATATATTTTGACATATCTTCTGGCATTCTATCTGGCATTCTATTTGGCATTCTATCTGGCATATCTTCTGGCATATCTTCTGACATTCTTTCTGACATTCTTTCTAACTTTCTTCTGCACATTCTTTGTCCCATATCTTCCTACATGAGGTCCGGAAGGGAACACTTGGCATGGATACCCACGGTTGAGGTCCGGCAGGGAACACTTGGCATGGATACTCGCAGATGAGGTCCGGCAGGGAACACTGGGCGTGGATGGTCGTGGTTGAGGTCCGGCAGGGAACACTGGGCGTGGATGGTCGTGGTTGAGGTCCGGCAGGGAACACTGGGCGTGGATGGTCGTGGTTGAGGTCCGGCAGAGAACACTGTGGATCGCGGGTCGCAGTTGAGCAAGGACGACGAGGACGACGAGGACGACGAGGACGACGAGGAGGACGAGGAGGAGGAGGAGAAGGAGGAGGAGGCAACTGACATAAAATCTAACAACCCTCACCTGGCAGGTGGGGAAAAAGAGTGCATCCTTCTTCGTCCTTTGTTGGTGGCTTCGGATGCTACGGTCTCTCCTTGAATTCAGCACGTAGCTGCGGAAGTCAAAGTATTTCATCATCATCGATGGTCTCGGCTTCTAAGCATGCTGTTCATCAATGTTCATGATCACAGTCGTGTCAAGGAATGCAGTCTCCAAGCCCAGAATCTGAAGGTCAATAAAAGAAAAAGAACTGATGACATTGATAGGATGCCTGATTGATTCTCTCACTCCCTCTGCATCCCTCTGTACTCCCTGCTTGCCCCTCCTACATCTCCTAAGACTTTTTAGGAACTGACACAAACCATTTCTTGTCTCAGTGCTGCACGGACCCATCGCAAAGTTGTCAGCAAAACCCTGCCGCTTTTCTTGTCACTTTTTCGCATGCAATTGGAAGTGAAAACTCAGTGAAAACCAATACCACCATGTCATGTAGGCAAGAGAGGGAGAAAAGTGAGAGATCACAGGGTTACAACGGTTACAATTAGTTCCAAAATGCATCAAAATGCTATCCGCTACCCAAATGTCGAAGCCAACCTGCCACTGTAGAATTGGACTCCAAGGCAGCCAGATTCGTGGACCTGGTTTTGTAACTCCGCAAAACTGCCTTCGTGATCTGCGATTTGCTATGATTATGATGCCATTTTCGGCTCAAAGCGGTTCAAAAGTGTACCCAAAGGGAAACAGGCTGCAGTGGAGAAGGGTGGATTCCATAGTACTTCAAAAGGTTCCTCTGATCTCTCAAGGATGCTCAGATCATCTCAGATTCTTATGTATATCATGTATTTATATATATATATATATTTATATATATATATATTTATATATATATTTATATATATATATCTGTCTGCCTAAACTTGTGCAAAGGACATCTGAGGACATCTTTGATTGGCACCTTCTCCTTCCAGTTGCAATGGATCTGGGAAGCGACGCCAGAGGGCATCGGCTCGTAACCGCAGGAGCCACTTGTACCTCACGTGACTTCACTGTATGCTTTACATTGCTTTACTCTACTTCACCATCCCTTGTGCTGGGCCTAGCACAAGCATACAGCATCATAGAGGATGGATGGTAATGTGATGTGCTTTGATGCTTCGACTTGGGACGTCATGAGACTATGAAAGTGCGAGGAGTGACACTGTAAAGGCAGCGGTTGGTAAGTCTCAGTCAGTCGCATGTGGATGGTATGGGTTTATGCCACTGATCACAGTTCTGTCTGGGCTTTCGCGCTTTGCGCCTGCCTTATGGGATCAGGCTCAGAGAATGCACTGTTGACTAAGTTGACTAAGATGACTTGGCCAAGATGATGACACTGTCGAATGCAAGGAATGCACTGCTCTGAGCATGGCTTTGCATAGCTTTGCCATGGCTCCTGAATTTGTTCTCTCACGAGTTGCCCACAGCGGTGCACCAACCTGGCCACAAAGGGAATGCCAATGCCACAAATAAAATCCTTACATTCGTTCCAGTACCGGAAAGAGCCTGCTTAAGCCTTAAGGTTTTACCACAAAATTACCCAGATCCTACCGTATCCAAAAAGTGCGCAAAACGGCAAAAAAAAAAAGAAATAACGAATCGGAATCGCCTAAGCATATCTTAGCAGCACACACAGTTGCTCTGTTTGTTTTCCAAAGCGGACATGAAGCTTTCAACACAACTCTTAGGTTCGGTGCCTGAGTTGCAGTAAAAATCTTTCTCGATCCTCAGTCAATGGAAAGTCCTTCGAAGTCCTTTTTTGAGTGAAAATGCTAAACTGTGAACTCGCCGGCTCTCAAATCTTCAAAAGCGACTCCAACTGGCATCAGTTTAGCAATCCTCAGATGTGCAACGTGAACTCTAGGTCTTCGTTTGATGTACACCCATTTGCACTATTTTTCCATCGACCTTCGGATGATCTTGATCTTAGAAAACTGTCAATCTTAGGGTCCCCAAATCTGCACGTTTTGTGTATGCAAACAAATCTCTAGTTGTTTGAGACACTACAACCAAGAGATATGCATGTTTCCTATCTGTTCAGCAATCTGCATATGCTTCAAATGATAGGTACAGAGACACAGAAACACATTTTGATCATTGTATTTTCTGTTTTTTCTGCTATATATATCTATATAAATGTTGATGAAAATGTTGGTGAAAATGTTACCTATCTTTGGACGACCTCAGACCCAATCCTGTGCCCGGCCGGGACTCGGACCCAGCAAATCCTTGGCAATTTGCGGTATGGCCAAGCCAAGTACAGCACCGCAAGAATCAGTCAATGCAGGTGCCAAGACAACCATATTATGTAACCATATCTTAAAGTTTAAACATGTTTCAGCATGCCAAGATGGGGTAGCCTCATGACTGGAGAAAGACATGGAGAACACCATAATGTTCGCTTCACTGGTGTCCAAGACACGAGATATCACCAAGTATGTGCAGCTTGGAAGAGGCATCATTCATCCAACAAAATCCAGAAACAGTGTCCAAAAAAACAAACACGTGCTGCTCCTTTGCACCACGATTGTATGTCCATGTCATCTC
This sequence comes from Cladocopium goreaui, assembly GCA_947184155.2. NCBI lineage: Eukaryota > Dinophyceae > Suessiales > Symbiodiniaceae > Cladocopium > Cladocopium goreaui. The sequence continues at coordinate 188,094 of CAMXCT020000825.1, forward strand.
CATGACTTTCCTCCGTATCTCTCCATGTATCTCACGGTGGCCTTTTGAGCCAGGTGCTTTGGACCATTTTCTAACCACGTTTCTTCTGAAGTTGTGAAAGGCCGGTCCTTAGAAACGACATGGGAGAGCCTCCAACTTCGTTTGTCTGAGGTGAAATGCATCAAGCACATCAATCATATAAGCCAACCCATCGAGCTACAAGACTCCAACCAAATCAAAAAATGGTTGGGGGAGTTTTCAATTTTGTTTCCATTTCAAAGTTATATGTCAACTTGTGCATAAAGGCCGCGGCAGGAATACATAGAATCCGAGTTGCATTCGGGAGAAGACCTCAAATGCAAACGGGTTTTTTCCTGCAGAAAAGGTTGCGTGCTACCCCTGCCCACATGTTTTCACCCGAGTAAAAATTTGCGATTAAGGTCAGTGCTCTTGGTTTTTTGGCAGTCCTGCATGGTGCGTAAGATTTGTCTGCGTAGCTGAGAGTGACCATCAAAAACGTTGCATGTTGGACGCTGCCATTCATTCCAAACTGTTCTATTGAGTTTGACTGTTTTATTCAATTCAGAAAAAATTACCGAATCCAACGGAATCTCCTCTGCCGGCACCACGGCAAAAAGATCCACACTTTTGAAAGCCCCTAAGACCTGAAAAGTCGTTTGGAAATTCATTTTTTTGGGAGTCAGCGAATTGACACAATTCCTGTGCTTGGATGCTGGCACGATCCCACAGGAATCCAAGTTCATATTGAGAACACACCTCGGTGTGTACAGCGCAAGTGGTCAACCACGAAACAATGACAACAACCCTCAAGGCCCAAATTATTGAAAATTGAACAATATACGGATCTGTTCAACGACACTGCAGCATGCCAAAAAATGCATGCTTGCTCATGAGGCACAAAACACACAACCGACGGATATTTTGACTGGATAGCCCATCGTGTTTGAACATCATTAACACTGATAATTCGGTGACTTATGTGATAGCAAAACGGCATGGATCCGCAACCGAGGTTTTCAAAGATCCCACGACAACCCCAAACATACATGTGCCAAGATTGCCAAACATTGGTCAAAATGCACGAAATGAAGTTGAAAATGGTAAAACCGACAAATTACATTTTTGGTCAAAAGGAAATACCAAAAATTTGTGCACGACTGACCGCAAAAATTGGCATGGTCTGAAAAAAAAAAAAAAATCCACGCCCCGTAAACTGGCATGGATACAAAATATGAAGGTTTTCACATATAACAAAATGTCCAAACCAAAAATGTTGTTGCAATTCCATTGTTTTATGGTTTTGGGAAGGTATCATGCCAACTGGTTTGGCATGTTCCCGCATTGAGGTCTGTGCTCCCCGAAGTTGACCGGTCAAGCATATTGCAGCAACAACGTTGACCATAGAACATTTGTGTTTTTTCAAAATGCCATATTCTGAACCGTTTGACCATCATGCATTTGCCAACGAATCGGGACAAGATGTGAAGGTGAATGTTGGCAGCGTTCAGATTGCGAGATTGCGTGGGTGCCACATTGTCAATGCCAAATGTGACAAATGTGAGAAAACTGCAAACACGATATTGGTATTGCCAACACGTGGAAACAAATGGTCAAATTGAATTGAGTTTACAATGGAAACGGTTCTGTGAAAATACAAGAACTTGTTGCGCATTGCGCCATTCCAATAATTTGTCGTATCTGCCGCAATATATTGAACCGTGGCCGCCATGGTCGTGTTTTCGCTGCTTGCACATGGTGCGCAGTGCATCATGGGATGGACATGTTTGATGACAAAGCACACACAGGAATACATTTGCTTTTGTTGTATCCACAAACAAACACTGCTCATAGCTCATGATTGAAAAATTTGTGAGTTTGGTATGGCATCGTCTGCCCAATCGTTTTTGAAGGAACGCGAAGGATTTGAGGGCCACAACATGCACAGTGTCAACTTTACAAACGGGAGTGAAAACAGGCAAATTGAAATTCAACCTTCTCTTGGTCACATATGGTTTTACATGCACGCAATTGTACACAAATAAACGTGGCACTGTGGTCGCGCATGTTTCTGAATTTCTCAAGGTTTGCCGCTGTTCCCTTTCAACCTTTGGAACCACTTGTTTGCGGTCACAACTGACAGACTGTACATGTTCCTACTTGGCGGCACATGTCACATCTGCTAGAGGTTGAAATGTGTTGGAATGGATGCTTCAACTGTTTTGTTTTTCAAACAAGGGTGGTGGAAGTATAGACCCAACGGTCCGTCGGCAACGTTGCTATGAGTGGGCGCTCTGCCAAACCAGCTCAACAACCTCAAGGCATGCTCAAACGACGCCAAAAAAAATCTACAAAATTTGCGTTTTCGGGTTTACACTTATTCCCTGTGAGTATCCAAATCCTCGCAGCTGGGTTTTCCAGCCAAAACTGGCAAAACCTACGGTAAATTGGGTGAGCTGAGCCCTCCAGCGTCCAGCCGGTTCACCAGCAAGTCGTCATCCACTCTGTCGCCAAAACCCGCAGCGGCACATCCACCAGGACTGACCAGTACTTCACCAATGATGGTTGTTTTACATTCTGCAGTGGGCTCACAAGAACCGTCAGTGAAGACCAACCAAGTAGTGCACAATGACCTCGATATCTTCAAACGTTTGCTCTGTTGATCTTCACTTAGGATCTGCACGCTACTGAAATCATCTTCACTGACTGCCTGGTTCATCAGCCGGCCAAACACACATGAATTGAACCAGACCACGCGTTCACACAAACGTTCCAGCTCTTTATGTAAGCAACTGCCACACTCCAGAAGTTTTGCAACTGCGTCCAACAATTCGTCTTGCGTAGTCTCTTTGGGATATTTTCCAAGTTTCCCCGCCTTCTGTTGCACAGTCACTTCCAAGAAGCCTGAACAGCCCTTGTACATAACATGTCACATTGGATTTTTCCAGCTCCGCGCACATCACCGCAAAGTCGTCAAAAGTGCGTTCCAGGCAAAGTCCAGCCCATGGGCCCATGGGTGCCGATGTGAGCAAGGCAGATGCGCAAAAAAATTGTCACGCTACCACTCGCACCAAAGGGAAATGAAAAGACGTCAAACAGGCCATGGCTGCCTTCTGGTTTTGCATGCAAACTTTACAAACGACCGCCCCTTTTAGACGAGGCAACGCGCCAAGGCTTGATCCGTCGAGCCAGACAGCCATGTACGCACAAAACTACAGCTGATTGAACACGGAGACTTTCTCTAATCCAGTACGCTTGGTCGACATTGCTGATGCTGAACCACGTTCGAATCTTCGCACGTTGCTGCAATGGAAACCCCGTGGCAACTGAGCAACTAGCTGACGAGGAGGTCAATTCAACCAGCCTTGTCAACGTCAGCAATTATCTCAAGCCAAGCATGTTCATCATTGGGATCGGCTTCACACTCACTTACACCCGCCAGAATCGCATCACTTACAACACCCAATCACTTGCACAACCAGCAATCACTTACAATTTACAACCAACAAATTCGAATCACTTACATCACCACTCCTATTGTAAGGAATGAAACAATTTCGGGGTACGACACCTTTACGGTTTCTTTGCTTCACACAGAAAGTACACAGGTACGACACCTTTAGGGTTTCTTTGCTAGACACAATAAAATGCACAGATATGACACCTTTAGGTTTCTTTGCTTCACACAGGAAGCACACAGGTAGGACACCTTTCGGATGTCTTTCCCTTACCCAGGAAGTACACAGGTACGACACCTTTAGGGCTTCTTTGCTTCACCCAGCAAGTACACAGGTATGGCACCTTTACTTTAAGGGTTTCTTTGCTTCACAGAGGAAGCACACAGGTACGACCCCTTAGGCTTTCTTTGCTTCACACAGGAAATACACAGGTACGACACCCGGCTTCTTTGCTTCACACAGGCAGCACACAGGTACGACACCTTTCGGGCTTCTTTGCTTCTTACGGTAAGTACACAGGTACGACACTTTTAGGGTTTCTTTGCTTCACACAGCAAGTACACAGGTACGACAGTCAGCCAAGATATGGGTCGTTTCCACGAGACGTGGGCCCTCGAAGTTCACTGTCCACACGGATGACTCCGGGACAGTCCAATCGGGTGTAGCTCCACAGCAGAGTCAACAAAGGCAGTGAGCCCAAATTGCCATGATCTACGTGACGTGTGGTCCTTTGGACCTCTCGCTAGAACGGGTGGCAATACAAGGGAAGCTTCACAGTGCTTTCCAGAGCACTTCCTTAAGTCAGCAGAAGGCCCTCCGAAGAAACTGGTCACCTTCGTGATCTTCAGGTCTGTCAGCTGTGCAGAGAAGCTTCCAACATTGCATGAAAACCTTCAATCTCTGCCCTAACTTCTATCAAGATGTCGGTTAGACTTCTTTACAGAATACTTGAGGCTTCTGGCCTCAAAAGACTCAATTCCCCACGCAGCAATTTCAAAAGCTAGTGCATAGCCGTTGACTGCAAACATTAGCTGTCCATTACTGGCACTTGCCCACAAAATGATGCCATTTGCTTGGTGAAAAATGACAGGTTTGTCATTGTGCATTTCAAGCACAATTCACTGTGTGTTCAGGCTGCATTCGAATGATCTCTAAGGATGATGTTGCCACTTTACTCCATCTATGCCGGCAGTGCGTGCCATTCATCTTGAACGTGTTTTGCGTTGACTGCTGCCAGGTTGGAAAAAAATCAATTCAAAGGCTTATGCATTCACCAGGCGCAGAGTCAAACTTGTGGACGCCACTGTATGTCCAGCAACAGAGATGATGTGGTTGAGAACAACTTTGGTTTTTGAAATAGTCAAGGTTGGAATGGCATCGGTGATGTTGGTTTGCGTTGGGACCCGGCCCCGTTCGTGCTGTTTTTGTTTGTGTGCATTGGGACGATGCGCAAATCTGGCTGGGGGATTTGCATTTCGTCCTTCCGCTGGCTGTCTGTGGTTGTTGTTGCATGATTGCCACCGGATCTTGTTAGGGTGACTTGGATCTTAGGAGTTTTTTCACTGTCTTGTTCAAAAAAAATGTTTATGCATTTACAAAGGACTGAGCCTTTGAGCTGAATCGCCCACAGTCCAAGGAGAAAAAGAAATCGTGTCATCCCATATGCAGATAAAATTGCAGTTGATCACGCTCATGATTCTCCATTGCGTGCATGGAGAAACGGCGCGACAATGTCTAATGACTGCCACATCTTTGGCACACCAACTGGAATTTTCATCACTCGCAGCATTCGAAGATTTCCTGATTCTTTTCAACTCGAATTGCTTGGTGGAACCACAGCATCATTATGGGAGTATGGCTATGCCAATTTGGACATCGTTTGATTTACGCCAGGAGATCCTCTCTTCCTCCTGGAGTTGCTGTTGGCACTACTCTCAATGTGGGTGACAAAGATGCACAGGCGGCGCGCGACTACGCAAGAGCGCATCCATATGAGGATGTTGACGCTAAAGCCATATCGGCAGAGGCAGGGAGCTTTGCAACACACCCCTCCAGAAGCTAGTGAACAACCACATGTTCATGCACAAGACATCGATGGCTTACCTGGAGCTGCATCAAGGGCACAAGCTCCTGATTCAGGAATGCAAAGTGCTGATCCTTCAACATCATTCTGGCAAGCATGACACAGAACATGATGCTACAGGTGACAATTTTCAAGCGTTTGCATTCTGAAACTGGTGACATTCCAATTCCTCATGGCGATGTGGTGCCACAGACCCCAAAGTCAGAGGCAGGTCGTGAGATGGTGGATGATACTCCACTCGAGCGTATGATGTCTCCCAACAAAGTTGCCAAACAGTGATGGTCCAGACAGTGTCAGCTTGCTTGGAGAATTTTTTTTGGCCCGAGCCCGTTGCCTTTCGGCGGGTCTACGGTACTTGAGACTTACTCGTCTACCACGTCACGATCGCAGCCCCGTACCCGGGGGGAATGGATCCGTGGCTAGCTGTCTATGCACGGTCCTGCGACGGGCATTATACCACTACGCGACGAGATCGCCTGTCAGCTTGCTTGGAGAAATGCGCAAAATCAAACATCTGGACATTGATGAAGACTTCGACACTGTGTTGCAACACGCGTTGAATCTGGAAGAAGATCCGTATGAGCCCATTTCCGAGCTGAGTGCCCAGTGCCAGTGTCTGTTCCGGTATCTCTCAACATGTGCATCAAAGTCCACATAAAAGGCTATGGTGGTCTTGAAATACTTGGTTGGCTTGCAAGTCACTCAGACCGACATGTCTCTCTCAAGTGGAACGGCATCCATTCGTGGCTATTGGAAAACTGAGTGTAAGCAGGCTCAAGGCGCCAAATCAAAACTCGAAGTTATGAGTTGCGACACCTAAACATTGTACTGATCAAGACAAGCAAGCACATGGGACAAATTTTAAGTTCGTTTTTGGCACCTGAAACTGATATGATTTTTGGGTCTTTTTTGCCAACTCGGTATTGGTTTGTTTGACGTTGTTGCATTTCGTTCGAAGAAGGTGTTTAGGCTCAAAACAGGACCTCCAAGGGCCTGCCATTGACTTTGTTTCATCAGTTTCATTCCAGAGTTAAGTTTTTGGAAACATTTCAGTTTAAGAACCGAATGAAAGCTTTTGATCCTTAGTGGATCACTTGTAGGAATTTTGTCAAGACTCCAGTTTGCCGTTTGCACAAAAACCACTCCTTGGTTCTAACGACAGTCGTTGGCTCAAGCCCGAGCGAGAGAAACAGAGTGTGTGTTGAAGCGTTGCTTGTTGTCTGGAGTGATTTGAGCGAGAGAGCACGGAAAGTTTGATTCACGTTTGTGTATTTGTGGAAAAGCCTTTGGGTAACTTTGATCGCGACAGGTTTTGTTTGGTTTTCAAGGCACCCAGCAGCCACAGCCACTGAATCATCTCAAACACCAGACGAGGAAGCACAAGACACGCGTAGCAAAGGCAATGACGAATCCCTCAAATACCGAGCCCAGCCGGATCCTAACTCACTGTGCCGATCCCTGAAATCCAGAATGCCCTGAACACAGTGAAGGATGTCCTGGCCGACCTTGAGCTAATTGAGTTTTTCGCGGAGTGGCTGGTGGCCCTTCTAATGCCCGCCAGACACGTCCTGGAAACCAGGTCACCCCACTTCTCTTTCATGTTACTCAAGGACTACTGGTTCAAAGAACTGTACTTGGGGCTAAAAGTTGCGGCATCGCTAGACAGAACTGAATCCTTCATCATGACCATAGAAGGACACAATTTAGGGTGCAAAGTTTCACGTGGTAGCGGAGCTTCGTGCACCTACAGAGGAGGCCCGCACATGCGAAGCCTGATTTCAATTGACTTTCCGGCCCCAGAAATGGAACCTGAAAGCGCACATGTGGTATCAGCTGTCTCCGTTCCCTAGCTCCAATGTGGCGATTTGCGATGCAGCACCACCCAGGCAACATTCACCAATTCTTCGCTACTCCGCGCTACTCCGCTACTCCGTGCTATGTTTTAATTCAAGTGCCAAATGTAATTGACACGATATCGAAACGATGGCGGAGTAAGAAAGCCTTCAATACTTCACTTTCCCACATCTTTCCCTAAGAAGATTCCTACTCCATCCCGTTTTAAATTAATACTATTAATTAATAACGGGATTGACTGAAAAGATCATGGTTCATGTTCTTTCTGGGCTGAAAACTTCGGTAGGAGTCTAGAGGGGCAAGGGGGGCCAACAAGGGGCAGTAGAGTATTCAATACAATCATTTAAATGGAAGCCGGCCACCTGCGCGAAAACCCACAAACTCCGCAACGCCAAGAAACACCTCAAGCAATCACCTAAGGGCTGCAAAAGGCTGATGAACCTTCTTTTAGCGGCAAACAATCAAGCCACCAGACGCAACGAAAGAATAAGAAGCTAACTTTCAAGTGGGTTCAAGCAGCAACCGATATGCACCCCGCTTGCCCCAACAAGAAACAAAACCATCTACAAAAACAGCTTGCTCCGACGGACCCAATTCTGGGTCCGGAAAACCTTCTCAAAACCGGCTTCGCTCAAAAGGGCCTCCCTAGTTGCCCTTCCGGTCGCCATAAGCCACAAAGTTTCATTGAAACCAAAACTTTGCGCTTCTGCAACCCTGATACAAAAAACTTCAAAAAATGAACCTAAACACGGTTTTGGGACCGCATGCACAGCTTAGTAAAAGAACAAAAGAAAAGCACTTTCACGGTCCCATTTTTGGGACCGTCAGGCGGTACCAAAAATGAGACCGCAAAATCGCAAAATCCACAGCAAAGGCCGACCCTTGCAACAAACAAAAAATTGCAACTGCATTTATTTAAGCAACCAGCATATAGATTTGGAACAGAGGAGGCCCGCACATGCGAAGCCTGATTTCAATTGACTTTCCGGCCCCAGAAATGGAACCTGAAAGCGCACATGTGGTATCAGCTGTCTCCGTTCCCTAGCTCCAATGTGGCGATTTGCGATGCAGCACCCCCCAGGCAACATTCACCAACCCTTCGCCACTCCGCGCTACTCCGCTACTCCGTGCTATGTTTTAATTCAAGTGCCCAATGTAATTGACACGATATCGAAACGATGGCGGAGTAAGAAAGCCTTCAATACTTCACTTTCCCACATCTTTCCCTAAGAAGATTCCTACTCCATCCCGTTTTAAATTAATACTATTAATTAATAACGGGATTGACTGAAAAGATCATGGTTCATGTTCTTTCTGGGCTGAAAACTTCGGTAGGAGTCTAGACAAGCAAGGGGGGCCAACAAGGGGCAGTAGAGTATTCAATACAATCATTTAAATGGAAGCCAACCACCTACGCGCGAAAACCCACAAACTCCGCAACGCCAAGAAACACCTCAAGCAATCACCTAAGGGCTGCAAAAGGCTGATGAACCTTCTTTTAGCGGCAAACAATCAAGCCACCAGACGCAACGAAAGAATAAGAAGCTAACTTTCAAGTGGGTTCAAGCAGCAACCGATTTGCACCCCGCATACCCCAACAAGAAACAAAACCATCTACAAAAACAGCTTGCTCCGACTTTTTTTCCGTCCAACGCCTTCGTGGCTTCCGCCAGGTCGTCCAACACGTTCAATTGCATGTTGCAAACTAGGGTTAATTGGCTAATTAACGCATACATGGCCGCCTGCAGATTGAGGGGCTTCAAGAGTGATCTGGTAAAGGACCTGTACATAGTCCAGTCTGTCACGAAGTCATCACAATCCAAAAACAACAACAAAAACCGAAAACAAACCCACACAAACAAAACAAAACACAGCAACCCAAAACAAAACAGCCAAACAGAGGCGTGACAGGTGCCAGTTCATGGGCTAATTAATGCAAGAGTGATAACATTGTATCATCTTGACATGGTACGGCAGCAGAAACAAAAGAGAAGAAAAACAAAGTCACAAGGCCATACCAGGAGGTGAGCGAAGCAACAAAAGCACCATGCGGAAACCAGGGATCCCCCCAGCCAGGATCCCCGAGATCACATGGCGCAAGCCGTCAGGCATAACAGCTCACATATAGTCACTTCGAAGCAAACAACTATCTAAGATACAGCTCAATTGACGCATCTGGCGTATGGCACCTTCAAGGTCAGTGATCCTCTGGGATGGGACGTCTTGGATACCTTGAAGCTTCTGGCATGCCTTGTCGAGCAGTTTGGTGGCGGTATAAAAAAACAGCTTGCTCCGATCGGACCCAATTCTGGGTCCGGAAAACCTTCTCAAAACCGGCTTCGCTCAAAAGGGCCTCCCTAGTACCACAGATCTGTGTGATCTTGGTTTGTCTGTGGATCCAGGAACCGTGTTTGTGAATTTATACTTTGCTCAGGTCTTGCGTGAATCTTGTTTCTGTTTCAGGTATGGCTGACGCATCTACAAGCGGCGGAGCGACACAGCCGTGGAGAGAGAGAAAGAAGTCCCACTCGTACGTCTGCGACTCAGGAACAGCAACAGCCTGCACAAGGACCTCAACGTTTCAGGATGATGTCACTGGCGGCCCATGAACGGTCACAGTTGATAGCCTCCCCTGACCTGATATTGCAACCAAACCAGGAGCATCACCATGTCCTTCTTCTGAAACCGGAGTCACAACTTCCGTAGTCTCAGCTGGTGCGGCCTGGCCACTTCGGCTCTCACTGGTACTGGACCTCGGGCAGCAGCATCGTTCCGAGCCCAGTGTTCCTTGGAAAATTGGGTTGTGGACTGGTGGGTGGACGATCTCCAAATCATGACAAACCACTTGAGATAGAAGGTGATGTCTTCGCAACTGGTACCTGAGCTGGTTGTGATGCAGCAAGCTGCACCTGTGCCTGAGCAAACACATTCTGTTGATGAACTACCTGCTTTTTTTCCGTCCAACGCCTTCATGGCTTTCGCCAGGTCGTTCAATACGCTCTATGGCATTGCAAAATCCTGAATTTCCAAATTAATGCACGAGGCCGTCTGCTATTGAGGACCGCAAGAGAGAACTGGTGGGGGACCTGTACATAGTCCAAAAAGCCGTCATTCCACTAACAGCACAAACAACAGCAAACAGACCACAAAAACAACAACAAACCAAAACAACCCAAACAAAAAACAAAACAAACCAAACAAAACAAACAAACAAAAAAACAACACCCACAGGAATGACTGGCTACCAGTTCATTGGAGGATTCATGCAAGAGGCGACAACTTTGTGTCATCTGTTGATGAACTACCTGTTGTTGCAAACCATTCAACCTCATGTTAAAATCACCCATCGCTTGATTCAAACTCGAAGATACTATCTGGGCTATCTGGGTCATCTGCGCAGTGGAGAAAACTTCTTGTTGTCCTGTTGGACTTCCTGGCATACTACCAGCAGCTTTCGGCGTGGGCATACGGTGCAGTTGCCCTTTCAGACAAACCTTGTCCGGCCTCCGGCGAGTTCCTGCCATGCGTGCCTCGGGCAGGCCTCGGTAAGCCTTGGAGCGTCTCGAATGCCACCAAACCTGCTTCATCATGGCTCCCAAAACAGGATCCAAAAAACCAGTAAAAACGTGGCGGCCAGAAAGGGACCTCGACTGTATGCGTCCTGAGAAGAAATGCGTACCTGAATCAGTTTCTGTGAATCCGCCACTCCCGATCAGCCTGAAGAGCCGCAAGTTCACCTGCGGGTTCAGCAAGCCACTACTTGGCATGCCACACAAATCTCCGTCTCAGATCCTGAAGCCATAGGTGCGGGCGATGGTGACACAATTGGCGCTGATGACCAATGGGTCGAATCAGGTGCAGCTGTTCCTTCTCCAAGGGCAGAGTCTCTTGCAGGAGAAGTTGGAGTCGACGCTTGAGGTCACTCTGTGGAAGAAACCGCCTTTGAGAACGTCAACATGTGGCAGGCACCGCCGCCAAGCTAGAATGCGCGTTTTCCCACAGCGCGGAGCGTATAGTTGATGAACTTGGACTGCTATACCCTGAAAACCGTGGAAATTTGCGGAAAAACATGGCCATCTTTTTTTGCGTATAGTTGCTTCAATTTTTTGCGTGACGGGCGCAGCACTTGAGAACCCTGTACGGCCATAAAGGTTGAAGCGCGGCAGGCGCTTGAGAACCCTGCACGGCCATCTTCAAAGTTGAAGCGTGGTAGGCGCAGCGCTTGAGAACCCAGTGTGGCTTCGCCAGGTCGTTCAACATGTTTTATTGCATGTTGCAAATTGGGACTAATTGATTAATTATGGCATATGCAGGCCGTCTGCGGTTGAGTGGCCTCAAAAGTGAACTCAAAAACAAACAAAACACAGAAACACAAAACACAAAAACACAACCCAAACAAACCAAAAAACAACCCACACAAACAAAACAGCAACGTGACAAGTTCCAGTTCATGGGTGCAATGGGTTAAGTATCCATACGGCGCTGGGGCGGTCTCCCTGATGTCTCAGAAGGCTCTGGCGGGGCCTCACTGGCCGGTGCCTTCGCAGCTGGAACTCTTGAAATCATAGACATACTGTACCCCGATGAAGGGGCAATTGTCTCAGCTTCCAATGCTCCTCCTGGGCCAACTCTGAATGGCCTATGGGGCGGCTCGCCCACAAGCGACGCTGCTTTCACTTCAGGGCTCTTCGGAGTAACCAAATCCACAGCTGGTGATGCCTTTGCACCGGGGCTCGCCTTAGGCGATGTGGGCTCTCCAGCTTTCGCCTTTGGAGGCGTCTTGGGTGGCGTCTTTGGCGCACTTGAAACTCTTCCTGGAACTGGTGGTGGCGGTGGTACCTGAGGTGGCGCCGGAAGCGCTGGCGGTGGTGGTAGTGGGCCCTTGGCTGGAGAAGGCTTCACTGGAGGGGCCTTCACAGGGAACTTGGGTGGTGCAGGCGGTTGTTGTGGCCCTTGCGGAACCCACCCCTTCGGCGGGTGTGCAGGCGGCTTCGGACCCATCGCCACTGCCGCATTGCTGCTGGCCGGAAGCTGGCCGCTTCTCTTCGGTGGCGTCTGAGGGGGACCCATCTCAGTCCTCTGACGGGCTCTCGGAGGGCTACCTTCAGCTGCTGGGGTCTCCTCGGACCAACCGTGGCCTCTCAGCCTCTTGTTGTGCAACCTCAGTGTCTCCTGGGTCAATCCAACCTGTGAAATTGAATCACCCGGGGCAACCTCATCGCCCACAGTAGAGTCTGGCTGGTGCTGTCCTCTTGGCGTCAAAGTCACACGCCCATGAGTAAGGCTCACCCTTCTCTCCATCTCAGGACACTGAGAGATAATGTGGCCTTTCTGGCCACAATGACCACACTTCAGGCCTTTCGGATTCTTCCAGCTGAATCCACTGAAGGACCTTACAAAGGCGGGTCCTTTGTCTTCCTCATCTTTCGGGTTTCTTGTATCGATCTGCAACTCCTCTCTCTTGTTTGACTGAGGGTTGTACATCCTTCGGACGACCCTTCTCTGACCTGGCAGTCTCGACCCTGTCACAACCTCAAACGTAGGTGTTGGCCTCGATTCCTCTTCTCTCCTCTGGGCAGCGAAGAACTCGAGTGCCTCCTTCTGCCTGTTCTTCCAAGCCTGACGCTTGGCCTTACGACGACCAGCCTCGCGTCGTCTCTTCAGCAAACCAGTGGCCTCCCAGGCCTCTTTCTTCACCTGAATCACAAAACGACCAGGCTTCCTGGGCATCTTCTTCACAGCAGGTTCACGTCCAGGGGTTTGAGACCTTCCTGACGGTCCAGCTTTCTCCACAGGTCTGCCTCGATCAGGCATGGCTTTCTTCTTGGGTCTCGGCGGCTGAGCCTTTGGAGTGACCTCCACAACGTCCTCAGCCTCGGCAACTGCAGCCTCTGCTGCACCAGGTACCGCCTCAGTAGCGGCAGGGGGAGCTGCAGCCTCTGCTGCCTTCGGCACTGCCACAACATCTTCAGCAGCTGACAACACTGCCTCTGCAGATGTCACCACAACAGTCACAGTATTGGCTTCACCACCAACGATGGTAACCGTATCATCAGACTCTGGTGCCGCACCGACACCTTCAGCTGTTGGATGCCCAAGGATCGCATGGCTGTCCGGCGCTCTGGGCTCTTCTCGTTCTGCAGGGATACGTCCAGCCATAGCGGAACCGATTCCCTCGCCTTGAAACCTTTCGCAAACAGCTACAAGTGCATTGATCATTTGAGTGCATGAACGTGGAAATGACGGCAATTCACAAGTTGTTGAATTTGCAGGTTCTTCACAAATCAATTCTCCACAAAACATGCAGTTTCTGGTTGAAAACGCACACAAAATACCTGAAAAACTGTTGTCGCAGATTTCAAAATCGAGCAAACAGTCCAAAAGAATACCTTCAAACGACGAAAAACCAAGTACCTCCATGTACTGCAACGCTTTGATCGTCGGCAAACATTTGGTAAAATGGTCAGCGACGTTTCCAGTTCCTCGAACATGCCCAATTTGCAAAATCTCTTTTGCCAAAAGTTCCCTCAACCAGTTCACTTTGATGTCGATATGTCTTGACCTACGCTGGAGGTCGGAACCTTCCAAAAGCATCTTCCCACTCAGGGAGTCGGTCCACAAGAGGATTGGACAGACAAAATCCAAACTGTCGTCCTCGGATGAAGACGGTGGATATACCTGAATGCGACGCAGGACAAAACTCAGACTTCTCAGCAAACCAATGGCTTCTTGGACAGCTGCCTGAACGGCAACGAGCTCTGCCTCGCATGAACTCAAAGTCACCGATGCCTGATGTCGAGAGAAACACTTCAAGACAACACGTCGGAAAACAATAACACATCCAGTGATGCTTCTCCTCTGAGTAGCTTGCATAGGGGCAAATCCAGCATCACTATAAACTTCCAGACCGATGTCCTTCTCAGAAAGGTCCTCAAGTCCAGGTGAGGGAAATTTCTGGGACATCTTCATGCGCAACAACATAAATCGAAGCACAGCTCGCAGAGCTTTCTCATGGCCTGGCTTTGGACAAGATTGTCCAGTCGACAGCATTGCAATCAGGATCAAGATATCCTGTCGGGTCTGTGCCAGCCATGACAAACGTCCAAGAACTCTCCTGAACTTGGAGTGCGCCTCAGCGCTGATAGGCTCTTCTTGCAGTGTCTGCTCCAAAAATGGACGAAGATCAGGAAATGCAGTGGAACCTTTGGAGATTCCATACTCCTCGAACGCACTGTTCAGGTAATTCCTGGTCGACAAACAACTGCAAACCTGAGCTTCCCTTCTCTCTGAGGATGGTACGGCCTAGAAACTTCAATGAACCACCAGACATGGTCACTCGGCCAGTCTCTCGGATCTTGACTTGCTTCTCAAGAGCTTCAAACAGAACACGATACGCAGCCTCGCTGGGCGTGGCAACCAACAGGTCATCCACATAACAGATGACAAGGATGGGGGCACCTCGTACCATCCCACCGTACAAGCATGGCTCCACAAGTCCAGATCGGATGCCAACGCTTTTGACAATCCCATCAAAGAACAGAACCCAAGTCAAACTTGCGATACGAAGTCCATTCAAACCCTTGTGCGTCAAGAAAAACCGGTTCATTGTCAAGTGTGCTGATTGATGATGGAAGCCGGACACAAACCTTCACAGTGAGCGGTGAATTCATGAACGCCTGACTGACGTCACTTGCATAAAGGTTGAAACCTTTTCCACCAGTCCACATACCCGTTGCCGCTCCCAACCGAAGTCGTAGCGACTCAATCGAGGGTGTGGGGGAAGAAATACCTTCCTGTCTGGCAGTCTTCTGACCTTTAGCAAAATCTTTACGACTATCCGAGCACGAACTCCTTCGTCGGCTTCAGGCTTACTGTTCGTAACCCACCTGCAGGAGATAACTTTGATGCTGTGCTTCTTGCAAAACTGCAAGGCTTCCTTCTCCTTCATGATACGACCTGCATTCACATGAGTCAATCCCTTGAGCTCTTTGACCATCGCAAGGAAAGTTCCTTGGGGGTCCAGTTCTTCAAGAGTGGTATCCGAAACAGCTCCTGTTGGCTTCCACAATCGAACCTTGGATCCACATAGCTCAACAACTTCAGAGTCATGAGCTCCACCTGAAAAACTGATAGACTCAACAACCGCTCCTCGGAGAGCAGATCGGGAGAAGTCAAACATCCAATCCTGACTCTCTCAGAGCAAAGACACACATCGATCATCGGGATCGTCTGTGCTGTTCAACTTCCATCTCAACATCTTCGGATTGAAATTCTGGAGCGTCTCGCTCCGAAAAGGATGCAGCCTCAGCTGGTGCAGAACTCGCCTCAAGTGGTAAGTCCATGTCCACATCGGCAAGATCAGCATGTTCGGGACCCAGAGATGGTGAGTAGGGGACGTCTCCACCTTCAACTGTTTGCTCCAAAGCTTGCTCCACATCCTCAAGCGACGGCTTGATAGGAGTAGACAAGAACTCACCTTGCCTCTTGCGGCACTCAGCCGAATGGCGGGTGCCAGGAGCATTCATACCTGATTCACAACTCGGACAGTGCCTTGTAGGCAACATTCCAGAGGGCAAACCTGGAATCTTTGGTAGTGGTTGTGATGGTACTGGTACCGCCACTTCTTGGTCATTGGGCTCGGCAAGTGGGAGTTGTTTCTCAGGCACAACGGCTTCTTTGGATCTCTGGTTCCGAAGCCATGTCCAATAGCGCTCACAGTACTTCTTGGAGTGTCGACCTTGACGAGTAGCACAAGAACTACAACCTTCGGTCCGTCCATGGGCATCAATCCAATGCCGTGGAGGTTGCACCTTGTCGGGCAGACGTGCAAAGTCCTCTGGAACGATCTCAATCGGTTCCTGGTCCAAAATGGCGGGTGCAGGTCCAGCAGAGTCCACTGCACGCAAGAACCTTCCAACCAATTCCAGAGGATACACAATTGGAAAAACGAGCTTCAGGCTCTTCGCTTGGAAAAAATTTAGTTCACCTTCAATTGACGCAACTACAAAGTGTGCAAACGAGTTCCTCACAGGATACAGGTATCCAGCAGTCACGAACCTTCCGATGCTGTTCACACTGTCAGGTGTCTCCGCAAGAACCCTAGAACAGAACATCGCGGTGACCGCATTCTTCTGATCAACCTGGTTTCTCAGGACCTCTCGTCCACTCAATCCTGTGCCATCCAACTTCGAATGCAAGTTGTGCATCGCAATCACGTACCTTGAACTGGCTTCCCAGACAACCAAACTGTTGACCACGTCAACACCTGCTTTCCCCAATTCGAGTCTCAGTACCGCAAGACCTTCTTTCAGCTCACGGACTCCACGCTCCACTGAACCAACAGTATCATGGTTCTGGGGACCTGCTTTGCTGACGGTAAATTCTCTTGGAATACCAGCTCTTCTCAACGTCGTCCCGAGTTCATCGGACGCATCTGACCTGAAATCAATCGGCTTTGGATCTCCAGACAACAGTCCAAACTCTGCCAAGATCTGGCGGACATGTTGGCCGGTGGTGTCAAGATTCTCACTCACAGCGCAGACACCCAACAAACCACTGAAACAGTGACGAAACAACAAAAACTTGTACTGCGATCCAACTGTTCCCAAGAACATGAAGTCAACTTGTACCTCAAGCAAGCGCTCTTTCAAATCTCGCCTGGGTGCTCTGGAAACACCACGGCCCTGTTGACATTCCAAACAATGAGGGTCATACGGATAATGGCCTCTCAAGATGTGTTGACGCAGTCTCTCCTGGGTTGACAACTCAACCGCACCTACCATACCAACAGTCAAGCCTTGCCCGGTCCTCACTGACTCCATTGGCACATCAACTTCCATCGGCATGTAGGTATCCTTCAAAGCAGGAAACTGAGATGTTGTCTTCTTGGCTCTCAGCCAGGGACATCCTCCCCACAACACCACATCAGTAATCACGGTATTCGACTCTTCATGCCAAAGATAGGTTTCACCTGGCGACTGAACAACTGTCCATCCACGCTTCACAAGCTGGGTTGTGCTCACAATGTTGTGGCTGGTGGAGCCTACGCAGCACTTCAAACGAAAGTTCTGAGACTTCTTGGAACCAGATCCCGTTTCAAACGCAACTGTCACCTGAACTTCACCTCTCATGGTGACTGCAGACCCATTGGCTGCATAGTAGGTGTCCATCACCTGCTCTTCTGCGCTGCACTTGTAGTAGGCCTTGAACTGCTCAGACAACACTGAGACAGCTGCTCCACTGTCAATCAACCACCATCGCCACTCATCACCCGAATGTTCAACTGAAGAAATCAATGGCATCAGCACCTCACCTTGTGTTGGAGCAGCTTCCTGCCCATTCTCCTCTGCCAACTCGTGCATCTTTCCCTTACCTTTGCTCTTTCCAGCTTTCGGCTGGGGCTTCTTTTGCTGCTTTCCCTTGTCACCTTTGGGCTTGTCAGGACATTGTGCCCCAATGTGACCAAATCTCGAGCAATGAAAACATTTCACCTTGCTCAGATCGGCCTTGCATTGCTTGGCCAGGTGGCCTCGCCTCCCACACAGATGACACTTCATCGTGCTCTTGGGACTTCCCTTTCCTTTGGCAACAGTAGCACTGATCCAAACCTGTGCATCTTCGTCCCATTCCCATTGATCACCAGGATCTTCTTCCTGGGCATACTCAGAGTTGTCATAACCTTCCTGATCGTATCCCCACCACTCTTCAGCGGTCTCAGCACTTTCAAGTGCATGCACACCTCGTGCACCTGATGAAGATGGGCCACTCAACTCAGCAAACATGCGTTGCTGCGTTGCGTCTCAAAACGCAACGCAGCAGTGCGAAGGTCAGTATAAGCATCACCTGCTGCATGCAAAGTGGTGTACGAACGAACATCATGTGGCAACGAACGCAAAAGCATGATGGTCAAATCACCTGTTTGCACCTCAAGTCCAACTCTGGACACAGTTGCAGGCAAAGTTTCAATCATCTTGCGAAACCTTGACAGTCCAACGTCGATCTGGCGGATGATGTCACTCACCTGCGTAACACCAACAGACGCCTTGAACGTCTTTGCCAAAAACTCAGTGCGAAAGAAAGACGCTTCTGCCCTTGAACGCGAAGAAAACTCTCTTGCCAACAAACGCAAACCTTCAAAACCAC